>JBBMKD010000013.1:20505055-20543891 GCA_037834095.1 Argya squamiceps | reverse complement strand
CAGGGGTTGAACCCTGAGCAGACTGTCTCCTTCTCTCCTGCTGTCGTCACTTCACTTCTGCGGGCAAACCAGCACCCCCGGGATGGGCAAGGTTCATTCAGCCACCAAGCCGTGCCCCTTCTGGCCGTGGTGCCAGGGCTGGCCCAGGCAAAGAGACACTGACACCACAGCACCTCACGATCCCAGCCAGCTCACAATTAGGATCATGGAATCATGGAATGGTTTGGGTTGGAAGGGAACTTAGAGATCCTCTCATTCCACCCCCTGCCATTGGCAGGGACACCTTCCACTATCCCAGGTTGCTCCAAGCCCCATCCAGCCTGGCCTTGGACACTTCCAGGGATGGGGCAGCCACAGCTCCTCTGGACAACCTGTGGCAGGGTCTCCCCACCCTCACAAGGTGGAATTTCTTCCCAATATCCCATCTAAATTTCTCCTCTTTCAGTCTGACCATGGGTTCACTAGAGCTGACAAGGCACAAAGAATCAGGGCCTCTGAAGTTCCTGTGGCTCTCTGTCAGCTGCAGGATCCTGCTGAAAAGCTGACAGGGTCCTGATAAAGCCTCTGCTCCTGATTGTACCTCGGGGAAGGGAATTTAGGCACCACAGGAATGGCTGAAGAGAACTTCCTGAGGGAGCCCTGGAGCTTCCCTGAGCCCTACACAGCAGCAAGGGACAAAGGAAAGAGAGATTTCACTTTCAGGGGCCTTAACAGAGAAATATGCCAGGGATGCTCCATAAATTCCATTGTAACAGCTAGAAGTTGGTGCCCAGAAAGGTCAAAGAGTAAAAATTCTGGGCCCAAATCTGGCTCTTCCAGGTGCAAGCATGGTGCTTGAACTGGCACATCTTCCTCCCCACCCCAAAAGGCCTGGACCTGGGAAAGGTGACACTCTTGCCTTCCCAATAAGGAGGAGGTAAATTATCCTGATGAGAATGGAGCCATCACCTCGGAGCTGCACATCCCAGGGGGAGGAAACTCCCACTCTCCCTTGTCACTGACACGGGGCTCTCCTGTCTGTCATTTCCCCCTGCTTTAAACTGCAGTTTTGAAATAGGAATGTGTGAATTGAGCTGGTTCAGTCCCTGTTTGGATCATGGAGAGTTGTGTCCTACTCCATCCCAGAGCTTCCCTCAGCCTGGGGCAGCTGGAGCCAGGACACCCTGAAGGTCCCACTCCAGCCCTGCTTGTGGCAGATCCCTGTGGAAGAACAGAAACCATTTTAGGAGCTGTGTGCAGGGAAGTGAAGCCCAGTGTTCCTCCTGCAGCAGCAGCTGCCTGGAGCTCCTCTGGATGCTTATTTGCAAAGTCATCCCTGGTCATTTATTTCAGAACCTGCTGAGGAACAGCTGCTCTGATGGGAAATGTGGCAAATCCTCTGTGGGGCTCTCCAGACTTGGGAAGGGGATTTTTGGCAAACAGAAGAAGGAACAGGTGAAGGTGACAGGAGCTGGTGGTTTGGACACAGAACAGCCAGAACCAGCTCCATGCAGAGCTGTTGTGGGGCTGGAGCTTTGCTCAGGGGTGTTGGTTGGAGAACTGGCCCAGCCAAGCACAATTCCTTTGGGATTTATCCTGCAGTGAATGTTTCAAGTCTGCTGCTGCCTCCTCCTTCTTGTCCCAGTGGCACCACCTCACCCTCAGCTGTGCAGGTCCAGCAGGCTCTGAATGGTCCAGTGAAGGTCAGGGTTTGGTGTCCAGGTGCCCAGCTTCCAAAAAAGGCTTAGGAAAACTCTCTGGGAAAGGAGAGGAGACCTGGCTCCTGTGAGCAGAGGCTGTGCCTTAGCAGAGCAGTGTGTGGGGAGGATTACACCCCACAGGGCTGAGGGCCTTGGTGAGGCACCTGGAGCAGAAGAGGAAATCCCACTGGAGTTTTGGGCAGCCCTGGTGCTTAAATGTACAAAATTCTTTTGTGTCTCCAACTTGGCTGGGCTGAAATTTGGCTGGGAAAAGACCCAACTCCATCACTGTGCTCCTCACTGGGAATGAGCATCACTAAAAACCAGGAGCTTTCCAAGAGGAATCAAAGATCAAGTGTAGGAATAGGGTAAAAAGCTGGCCTGTCATTTCTTCTAAGTGCAGCTAACAAGCAATCTGTAAATTCCCATATGAAGCTATTTTGAGAATGAGAAGTTCCTTTAACACAACAATCTATTCTGAGGGTGAAAAATAAGTGCATCAGTAATAACAAGGGATTTGTCCCCTGAGAATCAGTAAAGAAAACATGTAAACAATCTGAGAATAGATGGATTTTATAGACAAATAAAATGGTTTTTACTAACCAATAGAGTAATTAACAAGAAAGCTATTAACCAATTAGAAGTTGCTCTTGAGGTTTGTAAAAACTGTATAAAAGGCAGCATGGGGCCACAATAAAGGAGCCTTCTGAAGAGATTCTATCATGTCACTCTGTGTCTTGTCCACCCTAACAACAATAATCAAGACAAAAGTAGAAGGCCTGGAGAGGTGGGGACTGAAATCTTTGAGGGCCCCATGCAGTCCAAATTCAGTCTCCAGCCTCAGCCAAATCCCGTACCCAGCAATGACATCAGGAGCTGTGGGTACCCAGTCCAGGCCCTGGCTGTGGTGGGGTCAGCAGGGGCTGCAGGGCTCTGCACAGCTCTGGGAAATGACTTTGTGGCCTGGCACATCCCCCTGTGGAGGAAAAAGATGCTGGGAGTGCATCCCTGCTATTGCCAGGGTCTCTCATGAGGGTCAGAGCTGTCCACAGCCAGAATTCCCTGCTCGTGGCCTCTCCAAAGCCATCTGCAGGACTGATGTGCCGAAATCCCACTGTGAGGCCCCACCACACTTCCAGCAGCCCTGCTGGAAAGGCACTGCCCTCCCAATCCCTGGAAATGCCCAAGGCCAGCACTTGGAGCAGCTTGGCCTAGTGGAAGATGTCCCTGCCTGTGGAAAGGAGTGGAATTAGGTGGTCTTTATGGTCCCTTCCCACCCAAACCACTCCATGGTTCTATGGAAGCACTGCAGCAGCAGGCCTGAGAGCCACCCCAAATTTGGGCTGCTGTAGGGAGCAGAGGTGGGGGGGAAGCAGTGAGGCAGAGCAGATAAAGATTTGCATGAACAAAGGAGTTCTATTTTCTATTCGGGTTTTTTTTTTTTTTTTGTTCCCCAAAACAAAGGAGAGACTGGAGAGCGCCTGTTTAATTTGTGAATTTCACAGCTTCGCCTCGCACAAGAGAGGGGGGAAGGAGCAACAAAAAGCCCAACAACAGGCATGGAAAGAGCCCCAAGTATTAATGGCAGCTGATCAATAACTAATCCGCAGTGTTCCAGTTACCAACTTGATGGAGAAAATTCACGGTGCTTAAGTAATTCCAACTAATCTTAATGAATGCCTCCATGCCTACATGCCTGCAGAGCTGTGTGAAATTTATAGAAAAATGTCATTTCGGCTCTCTGAATATTTTTTCCCCTCGCAGTCATCAAAGGAGCATAAAAAATGCTCTTAGAAATCTGCTATCTCTCCCTGCCAGATGAGGGCTTCAAAAGGCGAGCACTCATTTTTTAGTCGTAAGCAGGGAAGATTATGAATACATTATCTGGTTAACATTAAAAAAAAAAATTCAAAACACCCAATTTTACATTCTTACTTATTTATCCCGTGCCTCTGTCCCCTTTTGTGCGCCTCAGCCTCTTCCCTGCTGAAGAAAATAATGCCAAGTAGACAAATCAGCTACAAGTAGGGAAGCGGTGATACATAGTTTTTGTTCTATTTTTATTTGGCGCTACTTCGGGGAAATTTCAAAGGGAAAGGAAGATCAATATGGTGGGTTTGAGCTCTCTCTGTCTTTGCCTGCTAAAAGCTGATGAGTCCCTCTCAAGTTTGGGAGCAGCCTGCAGGAGAAGGCTCTGCTGAGCTGCCACTGCGAGGGCCTCGCTGGGGAGCAGAGGCACAAGGGGAAGGAGCTTTGTAGAGACAGAAAGGATGGATGGAGAAGCTGTGGTAATTTTCCAGTGGAAGTTTATTTTTCCCCTGAGAAGTCTAAGGTGGGGTCTTAGCTGGGAATGGAGGGAGCAGTGACAGCCAGGATGGGATTTCTGGGGAGCCATGGGCCAGGAGGGAGGATGGAGACAGACTCCAGATTGTGCTGATTCAGGTCCCCCTGATCTAGATGAATACCCCAGTTCTGGTCCCACAATAAGGAACAGAATAATGGAATAACCTGAGCTGGAATGGACACATAGGGATAATCAATCCAGCTCCTGGCCTTTCACAGACACCCCAACAATCCCACCCTGGGCATCCCTGAGAGTGTTGTCCAAATGCTCCTGGAGCTCTGGCAGCCCTGGGGCCGTGTCCCTTCCCTGGAGAGCCTGTCCAGTGCCTGAACACCCTCTGGGGGAAGAACCTTTCCCTATTATCCAGCCTAAACCTCCCTTGACACAGCTCCAGCCACTCCCTGGGTGCTGTCCCTGCTCACAGAGCAGAGATCGGAGCTGCCCCTGGGGAGGAAACTTGGGGTCAGGATGATGTCTGCCCTCAGCCTCCTCTTCTCCAGCTGAACAGACCAAGTGCCCTCAGCTGGATGAAGACTTTCCTACCCTCACCAGATGAGGGACTGCTAATGAAGATGTGTTCCCAGTGATACCCAGGAGAATGTGGAGATGGACACTTGGGCCTCATTTATCCCTCACCTCAGGCCACTGCAGCTCCTCAGGTCTCTCACCCACAGCTTCAGAGGCAGGAAGGAATATTCAGCATAATTCAATTTAGTATGCCCATGCTCCCACTAGAGAATCCTGCTTCCCCTTCCCAGCAGGGCTGCCTGCCCTCGCTGGGCAGTTGTGTCCATCTGTGCAACTCTTCCCACTTACTGAAAATTCCTCCACATCAAAAGGGTCTCTTTTTCTCCTCTGTTTCCCTCGGGGTCCAGCTATGACTCTGTCATAAATTGATGTACAAAGTATGAACAGGAGGATTTTTTTTTAGAACAACTTCAGCAATCTTTGTAGTTCATAACTAGGCATGCAGGGGTTTTATTAATTTAACAGTGTTATTCCCCTTATGAAATATTCATCCCAGAGGATTTCTGTGCACATGAAGGTTTTGAAGAAATTGATCTGCAATGCAGCTACTCCTTTAAAAGAATGATTTCTTTATTATCTCTGCTTTTCAGTGCTACTCTATATCTGAGCAGTGCCTGATTAAATGTGTGATCAATCTCAGGAAAGCTAACAGATACATTTTTAATTGGGGGTGAATTTACTGTGTGGGAGGAGGCGTTTGGCGAGCCCAGCCCGCTGGAGGCTTTGCTTTGCCAGCTCCTCCTCTGGCATCCTTGCAAAGCCATTGGCTTCTCAAGCCCTGGGAGAAGCCTTCACCCCCCTTGGCATCACCAGCTCAGCTGATCCAGTGTCATCCCATCAGCTGATGGAGATGGAGCTGCTCTTGGGCCCTGATTCAGCAGAGCCATTAAACAGGCTCCTCTCCCAGGGAGCTGAGCCCTGCTGGTTTTGGCTCCATTGCCCTCTCCCCACATTCCTGTGCTGTTTTCCAGAAATCCACTCCATCCACTGCTGAGTGCTGTCCCCTCTGGGCTGGCTGGGGTGGGCAGTGCCTGCTGGGTCCCAACCCCATGGGATGGAACATCTCCTGTGGTGCTGAATCCAAGCAGAGTTCTCCTAAGGTGAATCCCAGAATCCCAGAAAGGTTTAGGTTGGAAAGGACATTAAATCCCATCCAGTCCTACCCCCTGCCATGGGCAGAGGCACCTTCCACTATCCCAGGTTGCTCCAAGCCCCATCCAACCTGGCCTTGGACATTCCCAGGGGCAGCCACAGCTTCTCTGAACAACCTGTACCAGGGCCCCCCCACCCTCACAGGAAGGAATTTCTTCCCAATATCCCATCTACTCCTGCCCTCTGTCAGCATAAGGCCATTCCCCCTTGTTCTGTCACTCCATCCATTGTCCAAAGTCCCTCTCCAGCTCTCCTGGAGCCCCTTTAGGCACAGGAAGTGGTTTTAAAATTTCCTCAGAGTCTTCTTTTCTCTGGGCTGAATATCCCCTACTTGTGTAAATAAAAACTGGAATTTAAAGATCATGCAAAGAGGAGAAACAGGAGCAAAGAGGAGAGATGGGAGCAAAGAGGAGAAACGGTAGGTTTTTTTTGTACCCTTCCAAGTCCCACAGCAGGGCACTGGGATAAGGAGCCACCAGAGAGGTCTGACAGGGAAAGCACCAACTCTGCTCCAAGCAGCCAAACTTTGCAGCCCCTTTTGGCCTGCACTTGATCCTTCCAAGGCATTTGGGGATAAAACACACGGCTGTGTCCAGAAGTGATTCCAGGATGATGTGCCTTTGGCATGAACAGGGAGGTGGGGCCCAGCTGACCCCTCCTTTCCCCTCGGGTGTCCTGCTAATCCCCCACTCCCAATGGTCCTGCAGCACCTCTGGCTTCCCCCACAGCACTGAGTGTCACCACACTGTCCCCACCACACCCTGGTGCCCCCTGGGTGGCTCCAAGCTGCATTTCCCAGCTGGAACACTCCAGACAAAGGCTGAGACTTCACTGGGAGGAAGGTGAGGGCTGTCCTGGGGTGCAGCACCCGGCTGTCACCCCCTTGTCCCACTCTGAAGGGTGACACCCTTAGGTAGGAAAATGTCCTGGCCCACCCTGCCCTGCTGACCCCCTCATCCCCTCCTTGCAGGGGACACTGATCCGATGTCACCAAGCCCCAGAGGAGCCCGGGGCAGGGCTGTGCTGGCCACTGGGGCTGGCAGAGGCTGGGGCCATGTCACTGCTCAGTCTCGCAGTGTCCCCTGGTGTTTGCAGACTCCGAGCAGCTGGAACTGAGCTGCTCCCCACGGGATTTGCCCAGGAATGTCCAGGAATGGCATCCACCCGAGCTGGAGCTGCAGCACAGCCCCTGTGCCACCTTCAGAGCCACTCCCAGTGACACCGTGCTCCCAAAAAGGGCACTGAGCCACCCTTTGCTGTACAAGCCCTCCCAAAATGGATATAAAATCAATTCCAAATGATACCACAAATGATACCTCCAGAAAAGCTGGAGGATTTTGCCTTTCAGCTTGGATTCCAGTGGACTTAAGGTATTGTGACCATGCTGGGCTTGTTGGCCTCCCCACAGTCACCCTGAAAGTCTGAATTTACCCAGATGTGAAGGGGACAAAATTCAGGCCCTATAAGCCCAGAAAGAAAATATGAATGGCTCTTCCCTGGTTTTACATCGGGCACAAAATCTCCAGGGAGGTGAGAAACAAGGAAATATGCTAGGGGAATTGATGCTGGAGCAAAGTACAGCTGAATTAAAACCAATAATATGTTATTAGATCCAGAGAAATCGAGGTTTAATTAATCCCTCTTTCCTTTTCTAGAGGGCCAGTACTTTACCAGATCAATCCAAGCTATCTGGCAGTGAAGCTTTCAGGAAGCTGAAAAAACAAATAAATTATTATCAAGGTAGGAAAAATCCTGCAGCTTTCAAAGGAGCTGCTTAAAGACAGGGGAGTTCTACCTGGCCAAAAGATTTCATAGAGAAATGCTGGCCTTGAAATCCACGATATTTAAAAGCCCTCTGACTACAAAAGAAATTGGAGACTTTTGTTACCCACCAACATCATTTTTGGGGTATTTTGGAAGCTGCAGAGGAGCGGGAACATCCCAGACTCCCAGTTTAAGGAATATATCCTGTGCAGGTCCCTAGATGTGTAAACACACTTGATTTGGGTGTTTAAATCAGTCCCTGTACACTAAATATTGAACCCTTCCAAGGCCAGGCCCCTCAGATTTTCTGGAAGATTTGTTGATCCTTCTCTCCACATAGAATCGACTCGGGATAAATATGGGAGAGATTCTACAGAGCTTTGGCATAATAATTATAATAAAAATCCCAATGAATTGTGTTGTTATCCAGCACAACTCCCTGACCTCAGCACTTCCTATGAGGCAGTGCTGCATTTAGCAAACATGCCGTAGGATTTTGCTGGAAAATAAAACTGATTGGACAGATTTGGGAGTCAGTGAGCTAAAAGGATGCTCATGGATAAAGTGAGCCTCCAAGGCTGAGGGGATTATCCCAGGTGAAAATCCAGCTGAAACAACGCCGATGTTAAATGCAGTTATCCCAATGACAGGCATTAACCTGCTGAAATTGCATCACGGAATTTGAATTATGTGGAATGTCCTGAACTGGAAAGGACCCGCAAGGATCATCCAGTCCAAGCCCTGGCCCTGCACAGGACATCCCAAATCCCCATCCTGTGCCTGACAGCATTGTCTAAATGCATTCCAGTATTTCTCTGATTGCCAAAACCGGTTTGTTACTTTTTGGCTTCAAAATTTCCTGTCACCTGAGTAAATCGGCCATTTAATTTTATTCTTACTTCTGCCTTTTTAGGGACAGAGGTAATTTACTGTGTTTGGATAACCCCTGATGGGGACTTCTCTCAGATTGTTTGGCATTCCCTTTGTAACACAAATAATGACACCCAAATTTGTCTTGTTGGCCGGACAGGCACACAAAGCCACACCACAGAGGTGTGGATCTTAATCGTTCTCCCTAATTTCCTGTGCTTTGGCTGAATTCCCTCATTGTCTTCTTCTTGAAAAGCAAGCAATGACTGGGGGGAAGCACCGGCATTTAGCACTGATAACGTCAAAAAAATGCAGGGCAGGCACTCCTGGAGAGATAAAGGAAAGGCAGAGAGAAAAGACACAGAGGAGAGGCTGGAAATCCACGCAGGGGCTCCCACCTCCCCTCAAACCTGGAGAGCGTTCCAGCACACCCAGAGCATTTATTCCCCTTCCGCAGAGGCACTGCAGCAGTTGCAGCTTCTTCCAGGAGGTGGCAGGAAGATTTTTGTAGAGAATGAGGAGAAGGAAAGTCGGAGAGAAAGATTTAAAGGAGGAAAGGATACACCTGGCAGGCAGAGATCTGAAACCCTTCCTACTCCTCGTGAGCTGAGGGAGCGCTCAGGTTGGCAGGGGCACCTTCCACAATCCCAGGTTGCTCCAAGTCCTGTCCAGCCTGGCCTTGGACACTTCCAGGGATCCAGGGGCAACCACAGCTTCTCTGGGCACCCTGTGCCAGGGCCTCACCACCCTCATAGGGAACAATTCCTCCCCAATATCCCATCTAACCTTGTCTTTTGGCAGTGGGAAGGTATTCCCCTTGTGCTGTCGCTCAATCCCTTTAAAATATTCACTCTCCCTGTTTCTCGTTGGCTCCTTCAGTTCCTGGAGGGCCATGATTATGTCACCCTGGAGCTTCTTTTCTCCATGCTGAACAATCTCATTTTTCCCAGCCTTTCCTCCCAGCAGAGCTGCTTCATCCCTCTGATCACCCTGGTGCCTCCTCTGGACTCTCTCCAGCAGCTCCATGGAAGTGTAGAATTTAAGTGAAAAGGATCCTGACCTGAGGCTCCTGTCCGATTCCCAGAAGGGGAATAACTGGAGGATTTCCAAGCAGATTTGGGTGCCCAAGACATCTTTTGCTCTTCTGACTCCATAAAGGGGACTGCACACCTTGTATCCCTGCAATATCCAAAGGTGGGCAGTCCATGGGAATCCTGTCATGCAAGGACATGGTTTGAATTAAGAGGGACAAAAGCCTTTTGTTAATAATTAATAAACTACTACAGGAGTTGTTCTTACTCCTGTAGTAGCACCAGGATTTGCAAAAGCATGACTCAAAGTCTCATCCCCTCTATCACAACTTCCAAGCACAGAGAGCTGCTGGAGCACTGGGATTTGCAGGGTGTCCTCGAAGCTCACCCTCTCCACACACCCTGGCATTACAGCCCCAGGGAGATTTTCCCTGGGAAAAGAGCTCTCTGTTCAGAAATTGATTTTTGGCAGAGTTTAGTGGGACATTATTGAAACCATTTGTAAAATTGCTGTGCTCTATTCCTCTCATATCATGCAGCAATTGGGGCAGCAGTGTGGAAATGAAACATTTCAATCTCCGTTAATATGGATTGTTTCAGTCTTATTAAAACACTTCAAGAAGGTCAAAGCAAAATATTGTCAGGATATTTTTCTTGCTGAAGAGAAATGAGGATTTGCCTTTGAATTCCTGCTTTGGGTGACCTCAGGTTGGAAATCTGTACGTGCAGGGATAGAATAATTCCAAGTTTGGAGACATTTTAACCACACTTCCTACCCATGGGCAGGGGATGTAAACTGGCTCTGGAAATTAATCAGGAGGGATTTGGGCAGAGCAGGGGTTGCAGTCTACTGTAGGAGAAGGGGATACAGGTGACCTTGCCCCTGATAAGTAACAGCTGTGTTAATTACTCAATTCAGCCTCGCCCCTGATGAGTCACAGCTGTATCCAATAAAGGTAAGTGCGATAAAAGGGAGTGGGTTAGCTGGTGAGGAGGATCATGAAGGAGACAGAACCTTGAGGAAGGGGAGAAGATGAAGAATTCTGAGGTGAGAGAATCACTGCTGTCAGGTCAGTCTGGGTCTGCAGTTGGAGCCTGTTGTTGGAACCTGCAGTCACAGTCTAGCCAGGTAAAAACCTGCAGTCAGAGGCTGCAAGGGAAACCTCCAGCAGGAGCTTGCTGTAGCCAGAGTCAGGGAATAGCTGGAGTCAGGATGGCTGAGCTGTAAAGAGGAATGAACCAGGGCCCTTTTCATGCTGTGATAAACAAGGAGTCTGTGCCTCAGCTCATTTCTACCCTCTAACAAGAGGGCTGCTGCAATAGTCCACAGCTTCTAGGTTGGGATGTGGGTGGCTGGGGAGGCATGAGGAGGTCAATTGTTCCTTTCTCAAAGCTGGAAGGTTTTGGAGGATGGAGGGAAACCAAACAACTGACTTTGATACACACAAAAAGGAGTGGGATCATTCCCCCAGCCAGAGCCACCTGGTAGATACTCCAAAAAGCCTCCCCCCAAAAAAAAGAATTATGGAATTATAGAATCATTGAGGTTGGGAAAGCTCTCCTAAGTCTTCAAGTCCAACCTGTGACCGATCCCCACCTTGTCATCAGCCCAGAGCTCTGAGTGCCATGCCCAGGCATTCCTTGGACACCTCCAGGGATGGGGACTCCAAACCTCCCTAGGCAGCCCCTTCCAATGCCTGGCCAACCTTTCCAGGAAGAAATTCTTCCTGTTGTCCAACCCAAACCATCCTGCAGGGCACAGTGAGTGGTTCTAACCTGAAGTTCAATTAAATTTAGTTGAACTAAAATTCACCTGGATATGCACCACCTTAAGAATCTCACTAAACCAACAGGAGTTCTGTTTTGTTCATTCCATCTACTTAGTTCTCCTTTAGGTGGGTTTTTCCCTGGTGTGGTGAGCACTGCACAGATTATTTGAGTGAGGGTAGATTTTTTGGTGTGATTGACTGAAACATCCCAATTTGGGACCAAAGTCCAAGGCAAATCACTGGCCTCTCATTTTATTTTTTTAAAAATATACTTGTAATAAACTCATCACTTTTACTGAAAATGCAAGTTTTTCCTCACTTTATCTCTCTTCCTTTGTTAATCCCCTTGTTGTCTTCCACTCTCAAGAGAGAAAACTTCTCTTTTAATTATTTAGCCTATTATTGGCATTAGCTGGCTCTGTTTTCTTTTGCAGAAGCCACCAGAAGCTCCTTCAAAAGAGCAGCATAATTCTATAGTCAGGCTTTGCATTTCCTGATCATTAACAAACAGGGTTTTATGAAATTCTGGCGCTTTTTTGTCTCTTTATCACTGAGTAGACAGCGAGAAACAAAAAAAACCCCAAAAACTCCTTCTGCTCTCATCTCCTTTGAAAGCATTTACTTTCTCTTCACAGTTTCTCTGTGGTTCACGCCAAGAAAATATTCCTGCAAGGTCAGGTCTGCTGGGGAGGCCAAATGAAATGTTGGACCTCGGTGGAATTATGGGATCATCTGGACAGGCGATATTGGCCTTGGGAAAGAGCTTTGCTCCGTGAATTCATAGCTCTGGCTGCAGCCAGCATGGTCTTGAAGGAATAAAACAACGGCTTTGAAGGGCCTTATCTACAACTAACACGCAGTGGTTTAAGCCTCAGAGACCCTGGGCTACTACATCTGGTGCCTTTGCTTCCTCCTCCCCAGTTTTTGCTGGACTCAGCCTTGTTGGATTGGCTTCTCTTCCCTGGGAAGTGGGGAAAAATGGCAATTTTTGCCTCTGAAGTGGCAGTCAACCTTCCTGCCTGAGGAAAACCAGGATATCCCTCTGAAGGATCTCACAGGGACCCACAAGCAGGACCCAGTCACAGGTCTGTGCCCTCTCTCCTGGCCTTGTGCACTTCTCTGTCACCACAGAGCTCACATTTATCACCCAAACTTGGGTAGAAAAATCCATCTTTTCCCTTGGAATCTCACTTTAGTCTACCAGGCTAAAAGCACCCTGAGCTCTGCAGCAAATAAGGAAAAAAGCTGACGTGGAAACTGAGTCATGAAAGGCTTGTGTGGGTCTGATTCCCACACCTTGCTCTGTGATTGCTGAGGAGGGAACAGCCACAAAGTGTTCCACAGGGACTGAGAAACAAAGGAAAACTCTAAATCTGCCCCGAAACTCCTGAGCTTCCCAGTGCTGAGGATCCATTCAGTGTGGGAGTGATGAGGCAGCCCTGCATTTCAGGCACTCCTTCAGGGCTTTTTTTCCCATCAGAAAAGCAATTTTTGAAAGGACTATCCTGGTTTATTCATTCTGGGAAGAGCTGTTCTGGGTGAGTTAAGCCTGGACGCCCTGACTAGCCAGCATTCCATGGAATATCTGCTCAGGGCCTGGTTGTGAGGGAATGAATCAGGGAGCTGGGGTCTGGCCGTGGTCCTTTTCCACACACGGTAATTCCATTAAATTAACATTGGCTGCACGTTCTCATGGCAACTCTGAACCCAAACAATAACAACACCGAGGATGTGGGAATGGGGGGGATAAACTGTCCTGGAAATTCCTCTTTTGTTGAGAATGTGCGTTGGGAAGTGAAAGGAGAGCAGCAGGAGGGCGTCAGCTCCCGCTTCCCACTGGGCAGGATTATGGCTCTGCTCAGCCCCTGACGGGTGCACTTGGTGAGGCTGGGGGTTTTTCCAGCCTTGAGCATTCTGTGATTCCTTAAGGATTCTGGCACAGCACTGACTCCCTCTGCCCCCTTTTGGTTGTGCTCTGTCTTTTCCCATCTCCCTCAGTTCCCCTTTGAAGCGAGGCCTTGTGCGTCCCATTTCCCTTAAGCATCTCCCCCTTGACCCACATCCCCCCCTAATTTTATACTGAACCCATTATTTATGTGGCTCTGTTAACCTGGGAGGAGCCTCTTTGCTGTGGGACTCCTGACAAGGGCTCTGTGTGAGGTGGGGGGTCCCTGGGCTGGGTGGTTTTGAGGAGGTGATGTTGGGGTTCCTGGGCTGGGTGGTTTTGGGGAGGTGGCATGAGGGTCCCTGGTCTGGGGGTTTGGGGAGGTCCATGAACTGGGGGTTTGAGGGGTGATGGTGTGGATGATTTGGGAGGTCCCTGGGCTGGGGATTTGGAGGTTTCCCTAGTCTGGAGCCTTGGGGCTTTCCCTGGTTTAGGGGTTTAAGGGGAAGGCAGTGCGAAGTGTCCCTGGGCTGGGGGTTGGGGGCCCTGGTGTGGAGTTTTAGGGGTGTCCCTGAATTGGGGTTTAGGGAGAGGTGGTGTTTGGATCCTTGCTATGTCAGTTTGGGGACTTGGGAGACTTGTGAATTATGTGGTCTGGGGGCTTGGGGGGGGGGTTCCCTGGACTGAGGGTTTATGGGGAGGTGGTGTTGTAGTCCCTGGTCTGGAGGTGTAGGGGGACTCCCTGAATTGGAATCCAAAGGGACATGGTGTGGCTTGTCCCTGCTCTGGGGGGTTGTGGGCAGGTGATGTGGAAGGTCCCTGCTCAGGACTTTGTGCTGGGGGCTTGTGGGGATGCTCCATGTGTTCTCCTGAGTGGATCTTCTCATGCTCATTGAGGTGAGATCCCACCTCTGCAGGTCCCTCTCCAGCTCCAGGGCTAAAAGCAGCCCCAAACTGGTGCTGGTGGTGGGCAGTGGCTTTGTTGAGGGCTGGGGCGCAGAGTTCAGGGTCACTTGTCTTGTTTTGTGTTCAGTGAAACTTTGGGGTTTTCATTTAAAGGAAAACTTTGATTTTGTGCTTTGGTGCCCCACTTGTGTCACTGATGCTGGGTCTGCCTGTTCCAGGTCGTGGCCAGCATTTGGACATCTCTGTCTGCAGTGGCTGGAGAACTGTCCTGGCCCCTGGGGACCAGAGGGGACCATGCAGGTACAACTGTTCCTCAGCCACCTCTTCCAGGTGCCTGCAAGCCCCTCCATGGGGTGTTGGTGCCACCAGCCAGGCATCCCCTGCAGTCCCCAAAATTGCTGCTCCTCCTCAGAACCAGCAGTTCCCCCACAGGGAGCAGGGAAAAGTCTTCCCAGTGGTTTCTCTGAGGATTTGGGGTGGGGGTGGGTCACTCCTTGTAAAACACTCTGTGGAGATGGGGAAAAAAAACAAAGCCGCCTCTGTGAAGCAGCTCGGATTTATTTGGGAAGAGTTTTCCCTCTGATTAATTGTGGGGGTGTGGGTATATGCTGGGAAAGGCACTAATGTTTACTGGAATTGGGCTATAAATGGTTGCTAACTTCTCTTTCCCTGCATGATAAATATCATAATTGATGCTACAATATGTTAACATTCCAAGCAGGAGCTCTTCTTTTCCTATGGATTTATTTTCATGCATGTGTAGTGTGGAGGGTTTGAAGACACCTTCCTTCAAAGATTAGGGGATCTTTACATCTTTCCTCTGTATTAGGGAGAGGATAAGGCATCCTTTTTTAAAAGAAGAGATGAATATCAGCCGGCTTTGGTATGCAGAAATAACTTACTGAAATTGTTAAATGCATTGCTTGTCAAATTTGCAGAGCTGGGCTGAACAACTTGTAATTTTATTAAATCCTGGGAAAATGGTCAACAAACCTGGGAACTTCCACTTATCCTGCCAAACTTGTGTTAAATTATAACACCTGTCCTAATATGGCAGAACACAGAGGAGAATCCTTCCTTTTAAACTATAACTTATTAAAAAATATGGTTTTAGCCATGTGTGAGCTCAGAGAACAAAATCAGTACAGGAAGGGGGGATTGAAGCACTGTTGAAACTGCCTGTGTCAGACAACTAATTTTAGACCTGGGCTTTAAATGTGCCTTTGCAGTATATTTTTATGCTTCAACTCTCTGCCTCAGACCTTCAAATTTTATTTGGGTGATGGATTTCTGTCAAAATTGGTCGACATTTAGCACTAAAGTCAGGCTGAAATATGAATCCAGTGCTTTAGGACTCCTTTTATTTTGTGTGTAGAGCCTGGGGTTCTTATCCCCCTTATTAACTCTTGAGGAGCTTTCAAGTTCATATTTTTGGAAGAACAATTTTATTGAAGTTTCATTCACTCTCCAAGTAGAGATTGATTGCTGTAGTGAACCCAAGGGGGATTTTACAGATGGTGAAATTGCCTGTTAATTGGCAAATAGCCTTTGGTACCACATCCATTGGTTTTTGCCACTTGTTTTGGGGTCATGGGGCTGATTTCCTTATGTCATTGCAGAGTCCGAGGGACAGCTTACAGATTTTTCTCTCCTGTTTCAGTTTTCATGGTGTTTTGTTTTTGGCATGTGGAGATCAGAGGTTTATGGCTGTGTGTCTGCTCTGCAGGCTCTCAGTAGGGTGGGGATGGTGTTTGGTGGGGTTTTTCAGGGCAGAACTGTTTCTTTCTGTCCAGGCTCAATTTCCTTCTGAGGGGACAGCTGATTTTAGGAGTAAAATGGGATTAGGCCAGGTTTTGTAAAGAAAATAACTGTATTCTTGGCACCCTGCCTTCCCAGGATGTGAACATCCAGAGTCCTTTGAGATTAAGTTCTGTCTTTTTATAGAGGAGGAGATGCTTGACGTTACCTCGGGCTTCGGGAGAGCTGCCAGCTCCCCAATCTGTGCTCCAGTAGTAATTGCACATCTCACATTCCAATCACCCCGTTTGCACAAACCTCTGTGTTATCCTGATGTTCCCTGCTGAAAAAAAAATCAAAAAAATAAAACAAAAAAACCCCACCCCACCTTGCACACTGCTGCTGGAGCTGTTGGATTTGCACATGGAGTACTTTGTTGGATCACAGAATCATGGAATGGTTTGGGTTGGAAAGGACCTTAAAGCTCATCTTATTCCACGGAAGGAACACATTCCACTATTCCCAGGTAGCTCCAAGCCCTGTCCAACCTGGGACACTTCCAGGGATCCAGGGGCAGCCACAACTGCTCTGGGAAAGCTCTTTGAGGGTTATTTTTGGGTGGCATCAGAATAAAGCTGATATCCAGATTCGTGGTGATCTCTACCTCCATTGTTCTCTCTAATGATTTTTGTTACCTCTTTCTAAACCAGATTTTCGCCGGACTTTCTGCCTAGCCGGGAGGGTCGTGCAGGACGGGGAAGCGCTTGGCACCATTTTACACCCGGAGATGGCACATTCCGCTGGATCAGCAGGATCTGCCTCCCTGGAAAACCCCGACAAGCGTCTCTTTGGCCGGGCTGACACCTGGTTATCCCGACCCGGCTGTGGGAGGAGGCAGCCGTGTCCGGAGGTGCGGGCTGCAGGTGGCAGCAGCAGCCTTTCCTTCCATTCCCTTTCCATCCCTTCCTTCCCGGGGATGCTGCGGCAGCTGCCGCCGCTGCCCGCGCTCATCGCAGCTCCTGCCAAAACCAGCCCGCTGGTAAAACACAGAGCTGCGAGCGCCGGGTGCGGGTTTGTCGCCTCGCAGCCGCGATGTGGGGACACTCCGCGCTTCCCCCTCCCTCCCTCGTCTCCTCCTTAAGAGGAATTCGGCTCCTTGGAGAGAGGGGAGGGGAGGAAAAGCCTTTCAGCATCACGCAGTGCCAGACAGACCCCGGTAATCACATTTGTGTGCGGTGATTGGTTGGGTTGGGCTCTCCGAGCCCTGAATTGAGCGGATTCCGTCTTTTTTTGTGATTTTTGCGGGTGTGTTTTTTCTGTCCTCCTCCCGCTCCCTCTGTGCCTGGCTGTGATAGGAGGAGCTGCTCCTCCGCGATAGCGGGAATCAAAGGCAGCAGTCGTTCTGGGCGTTATCGTTATTCCCGGCAGGGATGCAGCCCTCGGAGCTGCGGGGTTTGAGTGCTCAGTCCGTGAACTTCGTGGCTGACAGAGGCATCTCTTCCCTCATCTCCTGGCTCTGGCTGCTGGTCCTGTCCGTGCCCTGGGTGGGATGACCCCAGTGTTTACCTGCAAGTGTCACTTTGATCATTTCTGTGCTGCTCTCTGCAGCCCTGGAACTGCTCAGTGCTGTCACTCCCAGAGCCAGCTCAAATCCAACCCTGTGCTGGGCTGATCCCCAGAGTGGGCAGCAGGAAAGGGATTGGGATTCTGCCCCTCAGCCCCACTCAGGTGAGACCCCACCTGCAGAGCTGCCCCAGCCCTGGGGCCCAGCACAGGGAGGACCTGGAGCTGCTGGGGAGAGTCCAGAGGAGGCACCAGGGTGATCAGAGGGATGGAGCAGCTCTGCTGGGAGAGCTGGGATTGTTCAGCCTGGAGAAAAGAAGCTCCAGGTGACCAAATTGTGGCATTCCAGTACCTGAAGGAGCTGACAAGACACATGGAGAGGGAATGTGGACAAGGGATGGAATAACAGGACACAGGGAATGTCTTTCCAGTGCCAGAGGGCAGGGTTAGATGGGATACTGGGAAGAAATTCCTCCCTGTGAAGGTGGGGAGGCCCTGGAACAGGTTGCTCAGAGAAGCTGTGGCTGCCCCATCCCTGGAATTTTTCCAGGCCAGGTTGGATGGGATTGGAGCACCCTGGGATAGTGGAAGGTGTCCCTGCCCATGGCAGGGGTTGGAATTGGATCATCTTTAAGGTCGCTTCCAATGCAGGCCATTCCATGATTCTTGGGAGAGCTGCACTGCACATGAGGAGCTCCAGCGTGCAGATGGATTTTGGAAGGTGACTGGAGCTAAATGCTGCAGGAATTCTCTGGAAGCAGCAGCTCTGCTGTTTGTGTCTCTGTCCTGATCCGAGGAAGCTTCCTTAGAGTGGTGTTGCTTGAATTTTTGGGCTTGTCTCAGGGATGAGCTCCAGCTGGTGACATCCAGTGCAGGGAATGATGTCATCTGCCTCATCCCACTGGCAGAAGGTTGTCACCACCAAATGAGAAGGAAAAATGGACTGGGAGAGCTGCTGGCTCCTGCAAGAGGCCTTGTGAGACCCAGCTGAAATGTCCATACTGGTGGGTGTGAGCAGTGAGAGACCAGCTGGAGGATGCTGGGCTTACACCTCTGGGGATCTCTGTCACCTTAGAAAATCTTTAAATCATTTAGGTTGGGAAAGACCTTAAAGATCATTGACCCAGCCCTGCCAAGGCCACCCATGTCCCCAAGTGCCACATCCAAATGTCTGTGAAACCCCTCCAGGGGTGGGGACTCCAGCAGTGCCAGGGCTTGCAGCCCTGCAGTGAAGAGATTGTCCCTAATATCCAACCTAAACCTTCCCTGGTGCACCTTGAGGCCATTTCCTCCTGTCCTGTCCTTTGTTGAAGTCCAGAGATGGTGCAAAGCTGAAGTGCTCAGGTCAGTGGTAGGGTTTAATTACATTAATTACTGCTAACAGTCTCCCAGATGGGATGTGTCCAAGGCATGACTCTGCTGCTGGCTCATGTGCCACCAGGGACAGAAGTGTCCCTTCAGCACAGGCTGTTTGGGATGCCAGCAGTGGTTGTGGTGGGAGTTCACACCACGATTACTCAGCAGTGAAATGTGCAAGCCAGGTACTCAGGAATTAGGGATTCATGGATCCTCTTGCAAAGATCCCATTGGGAATGGAGGGCAGTGCTGCCCTGGAACTCCTGCTGTGCCACAGGGTCAGTGGAGCACTGAACAGTGGCAGGGAGAATCCTGTGAATCCCTCATTCCTGCTTTTCCTGCCCCATGTTCAGCTCCACCAGCCCAGGGAGGGGTCCCTGCAAAGCCACAGCACCCGTATTTGAGGTGTTGAAGGAAATTTGGGATTGTGGAATGATTTGGGTTGGAAGGGATCTTAAAACCATCCAGTGCCACCCCCTGCCATGGGGAGGGACACTTTTCACTATGCCAGGTTGCTCCAAGCCCCATCCAGCCTGGCCTTGGACACTTCCATGGATCCAGGGGCAGCCACAGCTTCTCTGGGCACCCTGTGCCAGGGCCTGCCCACCCTCTGGATAAAGAATTGCTTCTTAATTTCCAATCTAAGCGTGTTTTCTCCCAGTTCAGAGCTGGGCCCTCCTTTTCCCACAAGAACTGTGCTCGCAGGCATTTTAATGCATTTGATTTGTTTTTGCACAGAATGAAGATTTGCTAACACTGATGCTAATCGTGACTCTGGAGTGATTTGACCAGATTGTTTTAGAACAAAAACCCCCGGGGAAAAAAAAGACAAGTACTTTCTGCTGACATTTCTGCAAACTCTTTTTGCTTCTTTTCTGTTGAGCTGACTTTTCATTTCAGACCTTTCCTTAACTTGATTTTTGAGACGTTCAGAAGCGCTCCAAAAAGACGTTTTCAATTTTGTGGAAGCAGATATTGTAGTCAAGGCAGAATAGCTTTGCCTTTGCTCTCTTCTTCTCCCTCCCAACTTTCACAATGTGCAAGTCAATCAAGGAAAAAAAAATGTATTGTTTGGCTGCTGGACTCCTCATCCAGCAGGTCCTGGGTAGGGCAGAGTGATTGGCTTTGTGACCTCTCGGCTCAAAATGCCTGGGTGACAGCACTCCTTTTTTAGTGGTTTTTTTTTCCCTCATGCTGAGGGGAATGACAAGATCCTGAACCTGTCCCTGGTTTGGCTGTGACTGGGTTTGGAAATCCGTGGCTGTGTCTGTGCACTGGGAGCTGTTTGACATCCCTGGTTCCAGCAGGAGAAGGCTGGTGGTCAGAGTGCAGCTGGAGCTGCTAGAGCAGAGCCATTGATCCTGTTAGCTCCAGGGTGGGGTGGTCTGGGATGCACTGGGGGGGTGCTGGCCTGTGTCTGAGCAGTCTGACAGCACAACTCGTTAATTGCTGTTTATTATCCTGAGAGCCACCCTTTGCAGGAGCACCAATGATCCTGATGGAAAATGCAGAATCAGGGAATGATTTGGGTGGGAAGGGACCTTAAATCCCATCCAGACACATCCCCTGCCATGGGCAGGGACATCTTCCACTATCCCAGGTTGCTCTAAGCCCTGTCCAATCTGGTTTTGGACACTTCCAGGGATCCAGAGGCAGCCACAGCTTCTCTGGGCACCCTGTGCCAGGGCCTCCCCACCCTTGCAGCCAGGAATTTCTTCCCAATATCTAAGCTGAATTTCCCCTCTTTCAGTTTGATCCTCCTTCTCTTGGCACTCCAGTTCCTGATGGAAAGTCCCTGTCCAGCTTCCCTGTAGCTCCTGCAGACATTGGAAGTGGCTCTGAGGTCTCCACTCAACCTTCCCTTCCCCAGGCTGAGCAGCCCCAGCTCCCCCAGCCTGTCTCCACAGGGGAGGTGCTCCAGTTCCCTATGGCAGCCATAAACACAGACTTCCAGAGGCCTCTGGCTTTCCAGGGTGTGAAATCTCCTTTCCTTTGTATCATTTTTGTTTGTATGTGTGTTTTGCTCCTGCACTGGAGAGTGTTGAGTTCAACCCCAAGTGTTGGCCCTGAGGCTTTTCCAGCAGAACCTTTTTGCTGTGTGAGTCTTTCAGCAGCTCCTAAGGATGGTCCATTTCTGTAAGTCTTCATCTGTGTGAGGCTGTACCACAGCTGCTGTTCCCAGCGTGAGGGGCTTGATCCCAGCACTCCAGGAATGGCTGGAGCTGTGCCAGGGGAGGTTTTGGTTGGAGATCAGGGAAAGGTTCTTCCCCCAGAAGTGGTGGGGCACTGTCCAGGCTCCCCAGTGAATGGTCATGGCCCCAAGGCTGCCAGAGCTCCAGGAGCATTTGGACAATGCTCCCAGGGATGCTCAGGGTGGGATTGTTGGGGTGTCTGTGCAGGGCCAGGAGTGACTCTCCATGATCCCTGTGTGTCCTTCCCTCTGAAGACACTCCATGATTCTTTGCTGTAGCTGATTGGCAGCTCCATGGAGCAGAATGGCCATCAGGTAACTCTCCCAAAACTGATAAATACATAAATAATGGATGTGCTCATCCCCCTCTGACAAATTATCCAAACCCATAATGCAGCCCCGAAACAGATAAGAAATAATTGAGTGAGACACGAGACTCCTTTTTCTCCTTTAATCCTCTGCAAAAAAAGGACTCATTCAAAGATTTCGCTTGGTCTTTTTAGTTTGCGGTTGTAATTTCTGGATTTCTCTTTAATCATGATTCCTTTGTGTTCTGCAGAATGAGGATCACAGGGTGGAAGCTGGCAGAGTCCGGAGCCTCTGGAGCGGGATGTGCAGGCAGAGCCTTGCGGAAGGAATGCCAAAGGGTGTGCGAGCAAATAGACAAATTGCTGGTGGCAGAACTTCTTGGAAATAAACCTGGCAAATTAGAATTGTTAAAGCAACTGCTGAAATGGCTGCTGCCATTGAATTGTCAAAACAGGGGAGTGCGGAGCTCCTCAGCTAATTTACACAGCACCAAAGTGAAAATAATGGGGAAATAATGAGCAGTTATTGGTCCTGGCTCTCCCTACTCATTATCTGAAGTTAAGACATTTATCAGTATGGAATTATGCTGGCGAGATGTGCATGTGACACAATTACAATGGGCAGCCAGAACCAGGGGGGATTTTGAGGAATTAGAGGATGGCAAACAGGCAGAAATAATCATTGCTGCAGGAAACCAGGTGAGTAGGAGCAGTCAGGGCTCCTGGGGTGGTGTTTGGGTCACTTAGAAGGGTGAGTGAGGTTGTTTGGGGAGGGGAATGATGAGATCTGGTTCATGTGCAGTATTAATTATGCCATGAGTGGAGTTGAACATTTGGGTGTGCCTGGGTTTGAACATTTTAGTGCCACTGATGCTGGGCGTCCTGTTGGCTCCATAAGCCCTTCCCAAGCTGCTCCAGGGAGAAGGGAGATCCTTCCCAGTGCATTTCACCCTGACTGTGGGATCCCAGGACCACTGAGGTTGGAAAAGTCTTCCAAGTCCACCCTGGGCCCCATCCCCACCTTGTCACCCGCCCAGAGCACCAAGTGCCACATCCAGGCATTCCTTGGACGCCTGCAGGGATGGGCACTCCAACAGCCCCTTCCAACCCCTTCCATGAGGAATGTGTTAGGAAATGGTTTTTCATGGAAAGTGTGATAAAGTATTGGACTGGTCTGCCCAGGGAGGTGGTGGAGTCACCATTCCTGGACATGTTTAAAAAAAGCCTGGATGTGGCACTCAGTGCCATGGATGATTTGAGGTGTTAGAGGGGAGTTGGACTCGATCTTGGAGGTCTCTTCCAACTTTGTGATCCTGTGTTGGACTGGAGGACATCACTTTATGCAGAAGCCATGGGGAGACCTTAACTTGGGGTGAAAAATCTGGAGACTGCTCTTCATCCCTCCCACCCCTGTGTTTGACCCCAGAGGAAAAGAACAGCCACTGGAATAGGCTGGAGCCTTCTGTGTCCCTGAACCCAGTGTGTGAGGGCTCTTCAGGCAGCTGAGGCTTCTGCTGGGCCCTGCTTTCCCCTAGGAATGCCTGATCCCACCTCTGAAGGCAGCTGCTGGTGCTGCCTGGCAGGCTGAGCGTGGTTTGCCTCGCCCGGCCCCGCAGTCAGCTCTGACAGACGCTCCCAGAGCAGCTCCCCATAAATAAACACCTAATGGGGCTGCGTGCTGCACTGGCACAACCCCGGGGAGGGAATTCTGCCACCCCTGGCCTTTTATCTCTCACATCCCTCGGCAGCTGTGAAGAAGCCCCTGACCCTGGCTGCTCTTTTTGCTCGTTTTGCTGGTTTCGTTTCCGCGGGAGCCGCTGCCTGTGCGGCTTTGTTACTCCGAGCTGCGGGGGAGGAGGAGAGCAGCGGGCGTTTTGTTGAAGTTCTTAATTGCAGGCACAGCAGGATTATGGAAATGTCAAGAGGGAAGTGACAGGGAAGACCTGACAAACACGTGGGGGTTGGTTGATTCACTGCTCTCTTTTCCTCTGGGGTGGTGGGTGGATGCTGAGGCAGAGGCTGGGCTGGGGCTGCTGTATTTAGTCCTTGCTCAAGCCCAGGTGTCGCTCTGATTTTTCAGCCTTCTAATGTTTGCATTCTGGACTGGAGTTTTCTCACACTTGTAAGAAAAACAAAAAATGGCTGTTTGGTAAATAATGCATTCCTTCCCAGGGGGAAGGACAAATTGATAGACTTCTGAGTTGACCACTGGGCTCAGAGAAGTGCTCCTCTCATCCCCCAGTCCTTGACCAAATCCCAAAGATTCTATAAATCAAAATCCCCAAATAAACTTCCCTTCTTTTTTCATCTCACATCCTGATGGGTGAGTGTAGCTCTTTTTGTGTCCTCTTGTGACACCCAGGCCCAGGATGAGCAAAACTCAAGTGGCCTGTGCCAGAGGAGCTGGAAGGGGTGACAGAGCAGAGAGCAGCAGGGTTTGGTCCCCTCTGTATGAACCTATACCAGGGAGCCTACGGGAGGTGCTGGTGTAGCACCTGCCCGTGCCAAATTCCATGTATAATTTGGGATGGGTGTTGTGACAGGAGAATCCCAGGGGGAGGCTGATGCATTTCCTTGGGAAAGAAGCCTCTGCACCTTTGGATTTCCCTCTGAAGAGGGACAGATAGATCCTGCTGCTGCCATGGCCACCCATGTGATGGAGCCAAACAAGCAGCACATGCTGGATTCAGCCTTGGAGCTGCTGCAGGGATGGGATTTTCCACAGCCCCCCAGGGCACTGCTGGAAAGAGGAGGTTGCTCCTGTCAAAGCTCCCCAGAGGGTCTGTTCCACAGCAGATCCCATGGCTTCCTGAGCAATCCTCTCCAAAGATTGTCCAGCTGTGGTGCTTGATGTCCTGGTGCTTTCTCCCTGTCAGCAAAGGAGCATGTGAAGCCCAGGTTGGCACACAAAGAATCAGAATCATTAGGTCAGAAGAGACCTCCAGGATCATCAAGTCCAACCCAACCCTAACACCTCAACTACACCATGGCACCAAGTGCCACATCAAGTCTCTTCTTAAACACATCCAGAGATGGTGACTCCACTACCTCCCTGGGTAGACCATTCCAGTACTTTATTACCCTTTCTGTAAAAAACTTTTTCCTAATATCCAACCTATATTTCCCTTGGTGCAGCTTGAGGCTGTGTCCTCTCCTGCCAGTTGCTGCCTGGAGAAAGAGACCAACCCCACCTGAGCACAACCACCTTTCAGGGAGTTGTAGAGTGTGATAAGGTCACCTCATCCCCTCCCAAGGTGAGGAGTTGTCTTCAGCTGGTCTCTTAAGTTGGCTGGGAAAGCTGCATGGAGAAAGGAAGAAATCACCCAGATGTATAATTCAGATGTATCCCAAAGTAGCAGCTTCATCCTGGTCAGGACGGGATGCTCCTGCTGCTGGCTGAGCCACAGGGCTGAGACCTGCAAGAAAAGGAACTCCTGGCGGGAAGGACAGCTCTGGCCCACTGACCTGGACCAGGCCAGGATTTGTGAATCCCACAAACCCTCATTTCTGTGCTGGCAGTGATTCCCTGCTGGTGGCCCTCTCCAGTGCATGCTGCATTGTGCAAGGGAGCAGGGAATGCTTTGACTGCTGGGGTGTTTGCACAGGCATGTGGCTCCCAGGGAGCTGCCATACACTCCCTGACAGTGGGAACAGGCTGTGTCAGGCCTGGCAGGGGGCTGGGAGATGCTGCTCAGCTGACAGACACAGCTCTCCGGTGTTTTAGGGACCAGGAAGGAGAAGGAGCAGCCAGGAATATTTATTGCCCAAAAGCTCACAGGGAGGAGAAGACAGTGAGGGTCAAAATGGGTGGCTGGAAACAGAGGAAAACTGGGAAATGACAGAGAAGAGTAGGAGGATTGGCAGAGGAGAAAGCTGTTCTCAAAGTACAACTCAGCTGTTGGAGAGAGTCCAGAGGAGGCAACAGGATGATCAGAGGGATGGAGCAGCTCTGCTGGGAGAGCTGGGATTGTTCAGCCTGGAGAGGAGCAGATTTGGGATGGTCTAATTCTGGCCTTCCAGTGCCTGGAGGAGCCAACAAGAAACGTGGGAAGAGACTCTTTCCAAGGGATGGAGTGCCAGAACAAGGGGGAATAGCTTCCCACTGCCAGAGGGCACAGTTAGATGGGATATTGGTAAGGAAATTGTTCCCTGTGAGGGCACGGAGGCCCTGGCACAGGGTGCCCAGAGAAGCTGTGGCTGCCCCTGGATCCCTGGAAGTGTCCAGGGTCAGCCTGGACAGAGCTTGGAGCAACGTGGGACAGTGGGAGGTGTCCCTGCCCATGGGATGGGATGAGCTTTAAAGTCCCTCCCTACCCAAACCATTCCATGATTCTATGACATGCTGGAGGTGAGTGTCCCAAACATTTGTGGAACATGGAATGGTGAGACCTGGAATGTTGCTTCTTCCCTATCTTCTCCTTCACAAAGGCCAGGCTGCCTCATCTCATTGTTCTATCCCTTAATTTGGATCCCCCTGAGCTTCTATTCCTTGTTGAGCATCTCTGTGTTTGTAAGCTGAGTAATTGGGGCAATTTTGGGTTTGTAGCAGCAGCTGAGCCAGGGCCAGGTTCTGTCTGAGGTTCTGAGCTCGAGGCACTGCAGGGTGGTGGCTCCAGGTCACAACTGCAGGGTGTTGAACATGTCCCTGAAATTGGCAGAGCCCCTGAACATGGAGTGGTCACACTCTGCCCTTGCTCGTTTTCACAGCCCTTGGTGAAGGACATTGTTCCTGCTTTTTGGGCCCTTTCCCTGCCTTGTTGCTTGTTAAAAAGATGTTTTGCTTTCCCTGGGTGTTGGAGAGGTTTGTGACATTTTGAGCTAAACTTTGCTGTTTCAGCAGCCAGCAATGAAGGTGATTCCAGGCACTTGTTCCATAAGCAGCAGAACTAATGAGCCCCTGGATTTGTATCCCACTTTCCTGACCTCTGCCTCCCTCTTCATAATGTTATCTCTTCCCACAGAGCTGGTGTGTCCCTGTCCCCTTCCTCCACGTCCTTTCACTCTTGGCACTCACAGGTGGAGTTTTCTCAGCTCACATGACAGCCAAGGCACTCATTTGGCTCTGTCTCTCCCCCATTCCCACCATATTTTTTCCCAGGATTTCTCAGTATTTAATTACCTCCGAGCCTTCTGTCAGTCTGGGGGAAGTTTTGAGTTCCTCGAGGTGGGAATCTGCTGCTCAGATGGACCTGCAGTTGTACAGACAGTGGGGAAGGAGCTTCTGCAGAACAAATTCCTTTCCTGGGACAAGTGGATGGTGTGTCCTTTGTCCCTGTCACCTCCCTGGAGAGCCAGGCACTGCCAGGCTGCTGTGGATTGGAGAGGAAAAGCCTGGGAATAAACAGAAACAAAGCAGAGGGCTGGGGCTGCCAGCAGGGCAGGAGGAGAGGATGCAAAGGGTGTTTGGGATATTCTGAGCAGTGTTTGCCATCCAGGGAGTCATCCTTGGTTTCCCAGAGCATCCCCTTGGCACTGCTTGCCTTTGGGCAGGGTGTGCCCTTCCCAAAGGAAGCATAAACTCCTTGCAGGAGCTCAGATCCAGCCACTGAGGGCTCAGCCCTGTGCCAGGGGTGAATCATGGAGTCCTGCAATGCTTTGGGCTGGAAGAGACCTCAAACACCACTTTGTTCCAACTGACACCTACTGCTTGTGCCTTTGTCCCTGTTGGATGTTCCTGCTGGGAGGAGATCAGAAGCTGGAGCAGGATTTTCTCCCCTGGCTGTGCCTTTGCCAATCTCCAACCCCTCACATCAATTTCTCAGCTCATCCACGTTCCACTTTTCCACTCACCCACTTCTGCAGCCTTGGCATTGCCCGATGACCCAACAGGAGTGAGAAAGTCAAATCCAATTTGTGACCTTTCAGTACTTCCAGGGAGTTCATAAAAAAGAGGGAGAGTGACTTTTTACACAGGCAGTGCTGGGACAAGGAGGAATGGCTTTAAACTAAAAGTAGGAGTTTATCATTGGAATCCTGTGGGAAGAGCATGCCCTGCTCAATATTTAGGTTGTATATTAGGGAGAAATCCTTCTCTGTAGAGGGTGGTGAGGCCCAGGGTGCCTAGAGAAGCTGTGGCTGCCCCTGGATCCCTGGAAGTGTCCAAGGCCAGGTTGGAAAGGTTTTGGAGCAGCCTGGGACAGTGGAATGTGTCCCTGCCCATGGCAGGGGGTGGAATAGGATGACCTTTAAGGTCTCTCCAACCCAAACCTTCCCAGGACTGTGACCCTCTACAGGATTTGTGCATCTGTGTGTGTCCCAAAGTTTGGAGGAACTGCTGGGAGAGAGTCAGGGAACTGCACTGTGCTGGGAATGTCCATTCACAGGCAGCATCCCAAATTCATCTCTGTCATTGTCACTCCCCATTCACCCCCCTGAGTGACTCAAGCAGCTCTGCACAGAGCTCTGCATAACTTGCCTGACTTTGGGAGTCAGCAAATGATAAATGTCTGTATCCTTGGATGAGGATAATCCAATCGTACAAGTCTGGCTGGATTTCAGCTGTTCTCCAGAAAAACAAACAAAAAAAGAGGAGTTGGGGAGTGAAATATTTACTTTTGGTGCTTTCCACAAGTGGAGATGACAGAGTGTGGGAAAATAAAAGCCAGTTCTGGTGGGCAAAGGTTGGAGGGGAACAGAAGTGAGGAAAATCTCCTCTCTGCTGGTAAAAAGGGGCTTGGCAAGAACAGAGCCATCCTTTGGATTTCTCCAAGGCACAGGATGAAGGCAGAATATTCAATGAACATAACTCTGCCATTGTCAATGCAGGGCTGTTGATGCCAGCCAGGCAATCCGACCCTGAGCTTTGATTAAAAAAAACCTCAGCCAGCCCCAAATGTTCCAATAAAAAAGAGGTTATGAAAAAAAACCTTGTGCTTTGGTTAAAGAGCACCCAGCTCCGGAGTCATTTATTACAGCTGAAAGGATTAAATGTCATCAGGGAACCCAAAAAGCAAATGAATCTGTAATTAAATGTTTAGCCCAGCCAAGGCAGCGTGGCAGTGCCAGGCTGAATAATGTATAGAGGAACCAGCCCCAGCCCCGTGCTTGCTTCCCCTTTTTTCATTAACTGGATCTGTATTAATGCAAAAACGAGGCAGCTGAGTGATTTTTCAGCACATTCTGGATTTGTTGGTGTTTTGATGATCCCAGGACTCAAAAGCTTCTGCTGAGATCAGTGGCAGCTTGTGCTGGAGTTATCCAAACAGGAGATCTGATACCTGCTGGAAAAGCAAACAGGAGAGCCAGTGAAAACAAACAGTGAAAATCCACCAAGGCCTGGCCTAGCAGAGCTGGGCCTGGGCAGGGCATTCTCCTCTTTTCCAGCCTTGCCTGTGGAAATCTGCACAAATCTGAGCTGGCAGCAGAGCTGAGATCTCTTTCCTAATTTGTGTTATGAACTAAACACAATGCAAAGTCTGGCTGGGGAACAAAAACCAAACTCAGGACACTGGGACATAGAAGGAGAGGAGAAAAAAAAAAAGATCAAATTCAGCTTATAAAGCACAGCAATCAAAGTGGTGCAGAAAGGTCATTTCACTTCACTTGATTGTATGTTATGAGTCTGGGAAGTCTTTTTTTTTTACCCAAATATGGAGACATAGTGCCAACATTTTTAAGTCTAATCAAGCTTACCAATTAGTGGAGACATTCTCAATGACAATTGTCAATTAACCTCAAGGTTAGAAATCCAGGGTAACCCGAACCATCCTTAAGCTCAGAGTCAGAGTCCCAGCAATACTCTGTAATATTAAAATAAACCTCCAGCAGGTTTTACATGTGTGCAGACCCAACGTACCTCTGCATCTTTCTGAAATCTACTTCCAGTTCTTTTGTAGCTCCTTTTTTGCAGCTAAACATTATTAACCTTCAGAGCTGTCTGTCCTACTTATGGTAATCGAGGCAGCAGCAACTGATTTTGCTGGAGCATTGATCCCTCTGTCTCCAGGTTATTGTTCCTGCCTCTCCCCCAGCTGGGACCATGTTCATCATGGCATCAGACCTTGCAAGTATTTAAGCTTTTCCTGGTCTTTGATTTTGCTCCTGTTCCAGGGAGAAAGGAAATGCTCAGCTTTTGGAGTCAGGCTCCTTGTGAGCCTTGAGGCCAGAAAAGGATTTGGGTTTGCCTCTCTTGCCCTTCTTCCACCCAGCATCCCACCTTCCACAGCTGAAGAGGCAGGGTAGGCTCAATTCTAAATATTCCTGGGATATTGGAGAGCTGAGACCTGAATTTCCATTTCTAGAAGATTTTTAGCCATGTCCTGCCCCGGGGGAAGGAATTTTCAGACTGAATTTTCATTAGGAAGCAGAAAAGGCTGGGAGAGGCACTGCTCCTGTCCCCTGTCTGCTCTTCCTTGTTCAAGGCACTGTTGTGCTAAAGGAGGGCCTTGGAAACCTGGAATTACTTTGGAAAACAGCCTCTGTGCTCCCAGGGAGGGTGAATTGATGCCTGAAAAATTATCTCCCTTCCAACACAGGCAAGAGTGCTTTAGAGAAAGGATGTTCTTCACTTGAGCACGTTCAAAGAACCATTTAGGTGTGATTTGTGGGGGAGCTCCTGCCAGAGCCCTGGCTGGCTGCCAGGGTCAGGCACAGGGAAGAATCCAGGATGGGAATTCTGGCCTCGTTTGTCTTTCCAGGGGCTCATCAAGGCTCTGTGTGTGGGGGGTGTGGCTGTGAGGGTGTCAGGAGGGAGGGAACTGCACTCCCAGCACGGCATCATTAAAATGTTCCACTTCATTTTTGTGACCCCTGGGGGACAAGGAGAATTTTAATGGGCTTTGGGTTCTATCTCCCCAGTTCTGTCCCATTTCCAGGTTAATAACACTGATGTCTCTTATCTCTCCTCCGCCATCAGGGCTGGAATGGGGCAAATCCAGCATTTTGTTGGGAGTTTTAAAGCTGCCTTGAAATCTGTCGAGGGAGATAAACTATCTTTGCTATCAGAAAATAGCTTCTCTTTGCTATCTGCTGGAACAATAAAGGATGCTGCTGCTGCCCCAACAGCTTCTCAGGGAGAGGCAATCCCTGGGGAAAGGTGGGAGAACAAAGGGGGGCTTTGCATTCCAAGGAGGTGAGGTTCCAGGGGGTGAAAAGACTTCTGGAAAAGGGCAGCACCGGATCTTGATGAGCCACGTGCATCCCTCAGCAGCAGCATCCTGGTGAGGAGCCACAGGTGGAGCTGAAGCTGTGAGGGATGAGCTGAGGTTGTAGAGGAATTCCCTGAGTCAGGAGATGGTTCTGCTGCCATTTGTCATGGCAAGAGGGTGGAACTGAGTGGTTTTGCTGCTGTAAATCACAGAATCACACACAGATCTGAGAGCATTTTCGTGTGGGATATTCAGGTACAGCCCATGGAGCTCTGGAGAACATTTCTTTTTGACTGCTTGAAGTTTGTTCTGCAATTAAAGCATTTCCTTCCAACCCAGATATTCCCTCTGCCAAAATTATTCCAATTAAATGTTACCAGAATCAATATCTAAATTGCTCTGCTTAAATATGTGGCTTTATTGAACCAAGGCAAACGAAGCCTTTACAAAAACATTTTGAGGAAAGGATTCTGAGGATGGGAACACCTCTCATGGTGGTGACAAGTAACCAGATGTCCCCAATTACCTTGAGAGCATGATGTTTCCAGCTGGAAATCCTGGCAGGCACCACAGGTGCCAGCTCAAATGGAGAAATGATCTCTTTTGCTCCTGGGGATGCATCTCCCACGGGATCCCTCTGGCAGCTCACTGGCCACCCTGGAGGGTGAAGCGCTTCTGCAAAGCTCAGGATCTGAGAGAGAACTGGTGAGTGAAAACCCAGCCAATTTCTGGGGGTTTCCCTTTGTAAGAGAAGCATTAATCCCAATATTTCAGAGCTCAGTTGTTTCAAAGAGCTAATCCACACCTGACCAAAGTGAAATCAAAATCCAAAACTCAACCTTGGCTCCCAAACTGTGATTTTGGGAGAGGCCAGAATTCCTGTTGAGAGGCATTGTGCTAACAGACTCCTCACCCTCTCCTGCCAGGCGCTGAAAGCCTTTCCTTGGCTGCTGCTCTCTACAGAGTTCCTCTGGGAAATGCCACTCTCACTCCCTCTCTGCTTCCTGCAGCTTTTCCTTGGCACGGATTGCCTTTGGAGACAGCTTTGGAGTCTCCTGGTTTTGCTAACATCTCCCTCCTGCTGAAGAAGAGAATGAATGCTGCAGGAACAGAGTGAGGATTGCAGCTGGGACACTCCCATCCCGATACCTTTCCCTCACTGCTGATTTCTGGGGGGACTATTTCCATTTCTCTGCTGGTTTTCCACCTTGATCCCTTTCCCCACTGGAGACTTCTTGGTGTGCCTTGGTGGGATAGAGTCCCCCTCCCATTTGGGATTACTCTTCTGTGTGTATGGACCCCTTTTGGAGACCTTCCTTCTGTTTCCCATTCAGCTGGAAAGAAGAGTCCCACACTTTCCCCCATTCCTGGTGGCTTCCTGTAGCTCCTTAGCAAAGAAATTTCAAGTTTTCATTAGACTTTTTCTGATCCTTGGCACGGCTGGAAGCACTTAGGTGTGGAGAGAGAGGATTTTAGTCAGCAGAGAGATCTTACAAGTGGTTCTCTGAGTTGTAAATTCAACATCAAGATGCTCAAACCCCTCCTGCATCCAATATCCCGATTTTAGCATTAACCAAAGGAACACTGATAGTAATTCCTGGCATTTAGGAGCTGGATTTTCTGGGCTTGGTGAGTGTGTGTAGAGACCTTTCCAACACCAATTTTTCGGTTCTGAATGCACACTGAGTGTCAGGATTTTGAGAGTGGGAGGTTGGCTGCCCTTTCCTGCACATGGCACCTCAGAACACTTCCCGGGGGTGCTTGCTCACTTCCATGGGGAGGAAGCACAGGAGAGCAGAGAGGAGGTAAAACCAGCCAAGCTGAAGGTCAGCTCCTGAGCTAGGCTGGGCTTTGTGCTGAGCCAGGGTTTGTGCTCATCCATGGGCGGGGGTGGCAACGCTGGGGGAAGCAATGGTTTTAAATAGATATTTATGCAGGATATCAACATTTGGCATTTCCCGATTTCAGAACAGTGGAGGAGGAACCCAGAACTCCAGCAATCCCCCTCCTTCCCTCCGTGCCAATTAGGACCTCAGCCTGCTCCCCTCCCTCACATGGAACAGCCACTTGGGCACCCGTGCCAGCAGCCCCTTCCTTTGGGAGCCAATTCCTGCCTTCCCGTGGCTCGGAGGAACAGAACCATCCTGGGAGGGGTTTCCTGTGTGCTGGGAATGTGCCAACTGCCTTTTCCAGAGAATTAGCACCTAATTTCGGGAGATTCTCTCTTCATTGCCTTCTGCCTCTCACCTCTTCCCTTGAGCAGGGCTGGGATGTAGATATGCACTTTTCCTTTTTCCTTCCAGCCAGACACGAGGACGTTTCATTCCACCTCCAAACTGTGTTTATGCAAGGTGTCAGGTCCTGCCACCCCCACTCCCAGGTGGCTGCTGGAAGCCCCCTGTTAAAGTGCATTTCCATGAGCTTCTGTCCCTGGTAGCTTGCAGGTTCCAAGCCTCAAACAGCCTTTTCCTCTCTGCTCTGGGCTGCTGTCCCAAATATTTGCATTTTCTTTCTCCATATCCTGCTGTCACCTGCTGCTGTTGCACTTTGCATCTTGGCAGCCCCCTTGTGTCAGAGGGATTGATCCCAAAACATCACAAGGTGTTGGGAAATCCTCACTGCAGTTCAGGGATCAGCTGTTGCTCCAGCAGCATCTGGAGTTTCCAGCTCCTCTGGCTTTCAATCACTGCTCCTTGGCAGGGGTGCAGAATTCCTGTGAAATTCCTTCCCTAGTGTCTGGTGGCCGTGCTGAGCACAGGGGTCTTTGGATCACCAATTTCTCCTGGCACAAGGATGTTTTATCCATTCCCCACTTTTCCATACATTTCCCAAATGCTTTCCACTGATGAGTCCAGGCTGCAGGGACTGCAGTAATTTTGGAGTTTTTGAATCCAGAACCATTTGTGGTCCCAGCACGGAGCTGTAGAGGTGGTTACAGCTTTCCCGGGGGTGCTGACAGCCTGGAGCAGGGAAATGGCCAGAGAAACCAGGGAAACCACTCTGAAGGATGGAGGAGGACACAAAAGATGCTTCCCGAGGTTGCTGGATTAATGAGGATGGGAGGGGCATGGAGCAAAGTCTCCTTCTCACCACCAGATTTGGGTGGGATGAGGACAAGAAATGATGGGGGAGCCAAGAAACAAGTGGATCTTTGGATGGAATAACCTCTGCTGGCTCCAATTCCACAAGGAAGATGTCCTGGAATAGTGTCCCCAACCCTCCTTTATTCCTCTCAGAGCTCAAACCTGCACCATTTCTTTGCCCCATTCCCACATCTCTCAGCCACAGAATTGGGAGATCCAGTGGGATGTACCCAGATTAATCCCATTCCCAGAGCCCAGGGCAGACTGAGCCTGTTGCCAGCAGGAAAAGGGAAATTTGCTGAGGCTGGGAGAGTTCCCAGCGTGGAGATGGCACCTGGTGTCAGCAATGCAGGAGAGCTCAGTGGGAATCCTCAGAATGCCTTTTATCTTCAGCAGCACAGCTTCCCAGAAAGCTTTCAGTTCCTTTTCTTCCTACCAATTAAAACAAAATAAAAATATTATGAGCTGTTTTGTCTGTTTTTTAAAGGAAAGCAGAAATAAAAAGGGGTTTGGCAGAGCAACACTCTCAAAAATTGTGCTGCTTTGGGGGTTTCACTTGGTTGACTTGTTTCTTTTAGGAGGGTGACTTGCAAATTTTGTGCAAACTCTTAATGTTTTGTTTCAAATCACCTCATGTGCCTGAGAAATGGTGTATAAATGTTCCAAATTTGCTGTGTTTAAAAGTGGAGGCGTCGACCAGCAGGGTGGTTTTGAAGAAAGGTGCGTGCTCTGGGTTGGGTTTGAGTCTGTCATAAATATCTGAGCCTCGACGACTCCAGGATCAAACACTGCTTTTGAAATTAGAAATAAAACCTACAATTAAAAAACCAACCCAGCCTCGTCTGCTAATGGCAGCCTGTTAGTGCTGTGTGCTCCAGCAGAGCTGGGGGAGGAGCTGGAAGCAGGATTTTATCCCTTATTTTTGATGTGCTGATTGAAGTGAGTGTTGCAGCCCTGCTGCTGTGTCCTGTGCCAGGACAGCCCAGGGAGAGCAGCATGGAGGGGCTGATTTGGGGATGATTAAAGAATCTTAGAAAGGCAGAGTGGAAACAGGAAAGGACTCAAATTTGTTTTAGGGAGGATTCAGGGTTCCCAGTGCATCAGCTCAGCAGGAGGGATCCCAACCCGGGCTGGGGGAGACCCAAACTGCTCCAACCAGCTCAGGCTGTGTCCCTGCAAAATTCCTGCTGCCTCTGCTCCCAGGTCACAGATGGGAGCTGTGCCCTGGCCTCCAGGTCCTGCTGGGAAAACCTGGCTTTGGCTTCCCCAGGGCTGTGCTCTCTGCACAGTGACAACACGGGGATGATCCATCCCTGGAAGGGTTTAAGCTCAGGCTGGATGGAGCTCTGAGCAGCCTGGTCTGGTGGAAGGTTGAGGTGGAATGAGATGAAATTTAAGGTCCCTCCCATTCCAAAGCAGTCTGTGATCTCACAGGGCTCCTGGGAAGTTCCAGGAGAAGAGAAATGACAAGGGAGGGTTGGGACATCACTCACTTGAGCAGTCAGACTGTTCCTGCTTAAAGCTCTGCTGGGCAGAGTGCAGGGGAAGAGCTCATAGGAGGGCAATGGAAAACCTGTGGATATCCCAAAATCCCTTCAAGTGTCTGCCCTGCTGTGCTGGCCAGGTGTGTGGTGTGCCTGCTCAAACAGGCCCTTCTGGAGGGGCCCAGCACCTCTGCAGACAGTGGATGTGAGTCCTTGCAGAGCTGCTCTGGGCAGGGAACTGGTTTTGGGGCGCCTTGAGCTTTTATCACACCTCAGTGACACAGAGCCTGGGCAAGGTGATGATGTCCCACCCTGCTGGGGCAGAAGAGACTTGCTGAGCTCCACACTGCTCCCCTCCCAGAGAGTCCAGTTGGGTGGTTCTTTAACTGGGACACGCACTGGGAGATGGTTTGCTTTGCTTGCTGTTTGCTGCCACATTCCCACATCCAAAGGAGGAGGCCAAGGCTTGTTCTGCTGGGATTTGTGTCACAGCCAGAGCTGGGAGTGCACAGAGCCTCAGAGACCAGAGCCTGGCTCAGTCCTGACCAGACAGACCCCCCAGTACAGGGTCTGGAGAAGATCACCAGCCACCAGTGAGCAGGGGAGGCGTGGGATGGAACCACTCCAGGCCTTGCTGTCCTTATCTCTGGTGGGGATGGAGACAGTGCCTCACGCAGGGGCAGGATGTGGGAGGAGACCCAGGGCTCCTCTGATGTCTGGAGGCTTCAGAAGCAGATCCAGAAGGCTCAGAGAGGAGCCAGGGGTGAGTGGCAGGGAGGGCTGGATGCAGGCTCCTGCTGCTGGCTGTCTTTATGTGGCATTTGAGGCAGTGTGGGCAGCCGGCTCCAGCTCTCCCTCCCGACGCCGCTTTGTTTGGAAGGTTGTAGACACATGTCAGCAGTGATGGATAGATTTGTTTGACTTCCTGTCAAATCAATGATTACTCCTAGAAATCTCTTTTATTAGTTTATCAGAGGAAGTTCTCTGTCATTTATCCCAGCGGAGCTTGGCTGCCTGGTGTCACTGAGCAGGAGTTATTGCTGGCTTTATTGTGCTGCTGCTTTTAGGCTCTGACACCATATTTATTTTTGTCTTGCTTTGACACTAGGAAAGGTTCACTCCTGTTTTTTCCCCTCTTTGTGCAGAAGGTTTGTTTTTTCTTCCCCATCTCAGTCCTTGGAAATTTGCAGGAATTTTCCCCAAGTACCAGGGTTTACATCCATGTTCTCTGTTCAAGTCTGACTTGATGCTGTCTGGATGTTCCTTGCCATTTTTGAGCTTGTGAAAATCTTGATTTCCCAGGAATTATAGAATGGTTTGGATTGGAAGGGACCTTAAAGATCTCCCAGTTCCAACCCCCTGCATCATAGAAGTTGGAAGAAATGGGTTGGAATGGGAGGAAGGAGGGGTGGGTGAGTTAGAGGGAAAAGTCACGGGGATGTATATCCCAAATCTGCTCCATTGGGCTTGTTTGGGTTCAGGGAGAAGGAGGAGCTCCCCTCTCCATTGTTTTCCTGCTGCAACCCCAAGGGATGGGCTGTGGGGGTGGGGTTTGGTCCCAAGGCTCTCCCATGGCTGCAGGAGCACTGTGGGGCTGAGTGTGGGTTTCTCCTGGGACATTCCTGGGTCATCTCCATATTCCCCCAGCCCTTCAGAATTTAGAGGGCCTTCTGCTCACAGCACTCCAACCCTGCAGGGCTGATGGACACCCTAGGGCTGACAGGGATTTAAAATGCACTCCTTTCATGTGGGCTTAGGTCTGGAGCCATGGAAGAGCTTTTTGGGATCTTCTGGATGCAGCAACTTTGCTGAGAACCCTTTCATAGCTCTTTTCAAACTGGAGAGAAGGAGACTTCAGGTATAGCTCACACACACAAGAGCTGTGCAAATTACTGAGTCATTTCTATCTTTGGTTATTTGTCCCCATTAAAAAGCTGATGGAATGACTTCAGATCAATCTAAATAATATTTTTCCCATTGACAGTATGAATCATAGGATCACAGAACCTGCTGAGCTGGAAGGGACCCATTGTCAAGTCCAGCTCCTGGCCCTGCACAGGACACCCCAAATAATCTCCTTGAGAGCATTGTCCAAATGTTCCTTGAGCTCTGGTAACCTTGTAAAAATGGCTAAGGATCACAGTGGAAAGGAAGTTTCTTTCTTCTTTCAAATCAGTTTCAAAACCAATCTTGGACAGGATTTTTTCTAAGCAAAATCTCAGCTTGATTAAAAGTAATCAAACAAAACATCCTCCTGGCTGTTCTCAAGCTTTCCCACCAGTAACAGAAGCCCAGAGAACTGAGAGTGCTCTCTTGTTCTGCTTTATCCAGAGGGAATCCCTCCAGATCCGGGCTCTGCAGCTCTTCCCTGCCCTCCCCAGAGGCTGAGCACGTGTGGAGCTTTGGGAGCTGCTGATCCTGCCGGGATAACAATGCTGACCCCGGAGCTCAGGGAGGAGAGGACGCTGGTACCCAGCAGGGAGGGGGTGGTCCGAGGGCAGAGCTTCACCCTCTGGCCTGCCCCACATCATTTCAGCCACCAGTGGAGTAGAGCAGAGCAGGGGGAATGAGGTGGGAATGATGCAGCTGCACAGGAACAGCCCTGGGTGCCTTTGCTGGAGCTGTGGATGCTGCTGCAGCTCCCTTGCCTCCTCCCACAGCCAAAGGTCTTGCTGTGCTTGCCCTGTTAGCCCAGAAGCTCCTAAGCCAGGCTTTGATACACTGATCTTTGTCTTCTCTCTGAGCAAAGAGACATCTGCAGTTTTTCCTTGAGCCACGTGGGAGAGAATCACAGAACCACAGGGTTGGAAGATCATCCAGATCAAGATCATCAAGTCCAACCCAGCCCTAACACCTCAACTAAACCATGGCACCAAGTGCCACATCCAATCTTTTCTTCAACACATCCAGGGATGGTGACTCCACCACCTCCCCAGAAAGACAATTCCAATACTTCATTTCCCTTTCTGTAAAAAACTTTTTCCTAATATCCAACCTATATTTTCCTTGATGCAGCTTGAGGCTGTGTCCTCTCCTTCTGTCAGTTGCTGCCTGAAGAAAGAGACCAAATCCCACCTGAAGGAATTTCTGCTTCTAAGCTGGAGGGAGATTTGGGCCCAGCTTCAGGTTTAAGGTGAATATACACTCAGTTTTGGTTGTCTGCTGATCCAGGCTGCTCCACCAAATGCTTTTCTTGCCTGCTGCCTCTCGGCTGGAGCTGATGTGCTTCCATATCCCCTCATGGTCCTGGTTGTTTTTGGCCTGGAGTTGCATGTCTGGAATTGGCACGCAGCCTTGAGGGAGAACAACATCCAGCTGGTGTGTTGTGTAGGGGTGGGGGCAGTAAATGAAGCTGAGGGGACACAGGAGCAGTGGTTGAAGGCTTCAGTGAGAAGATAAAAGCCTGTTCCGAGATCAAAGGCAGCGGGGAGAGGTGCACAGCTCCTGAAAGCAAATAACAACCAACAACCATCCAACATGAGGCTGGGATTTATCTCTGGTGCTGAGACACATCCCATCCCTCCATCAGCAGCTAAGCCTGACAAGGACAGCAATTGCCTCCTCTCTGATGGGTCACTGGAGCTCTGTGCAGCAGGAAAGCCACAGCCTGTCATCCTCCCCAGGACAAGAATCTGTTCCCTCTGCTGGAAAGTGCTTCCAGAGAGACAGAAAGATCAATTCCTACTCTTGCCAGATTTTCTACCCAGTAGCTAATGGGTCAAACACCTGATTTGATTCCCAGGCCATCCCCAAATTAGTCAGAGGCTGAGGGTGCAGCAATCCCCTGGAGGAGGAGCAGAGGGATGCAGGAATCCTCAAGGATCCCCAGGAGGAGGAGCAGAGGGATGCAGGAATCCTCAGGGATCACCAGGAGGAGGAGCAGAGGGATGCAGGAATCCTGAGGGATCCTCAGGAGGAGGAGCAGAGGGATGCAGGAATCCTCAGGGATCCCCTGGAGGAGGAGCAGAGGGATGGACGAATCCTGAGGGATCCCATGGAGGAGGAGCAGAGGGATGGACGAATCCTGAGAGATCCCCAGGAGGAGGAGCAGAGGGATGCAGGAATCCTCAAGGATCCCCAGGAGGAGGAGCAGAGGGATG
>JBBMKD010000013.1:20469376-20492597 GCA_037834095.1 Argya squamiceps | reverse complement strand
CCCTGAGCCTCCTTTTCTCCAGGCTGAGCCCCTTTCCCAGCTCCCTCAGCTGCTCCTGGGGCTCCAGCCCCTTCCCCTGCTCCATTCCCTTCCCTGGCCATGCTCCAGCCCCTCAATGCCGTTCCTGAATTGAGGGGTCAGGACTGGACACAGTGGCTGTTCCCTTTGTGGGTTTTCTGGAAACCTCAGAAGAGAGGGCAAGGGAAATGCTGTCTCTGGAGTTGCTTTTGCACTCTAAATCCTTTCTTTTCCACTGAATAAAGAGGAATAAGAGCTCCTACCAAGTGATTGTATAAGGCACTGGAAGTAGAAATTGGTGAGAGAATTTAATCTGGGAATAGACAGGAGGCAGAGGCCTCTGCTAATTGCCTCTTCACAGATTTTGCTGAAAACACTACGCAGGGAATATCCATGGGAAGAGACTTCAGAGGGATCTAAAGATAAGATCCCAGTAGAGAAGGAGGCAGTGGAACAAGAGGGCAGCCTTAAATAAAGGAATTACTGGCACAGGTTGGGAAGCAGCCGTGAGTTAAACAAAAAAAGAACAAGCAATTTTCAGTGTGGCTGTAGAAGAGGAGAGGATCTGCAAGCTTGGGCCAGGCTTTTAAAAATATAATTCAGAATTAGAGGGGAGGAAAAGATGGAATAAATAGTAGTTGCCCACAGTTATTTAGTGAAATTTATTTAGTTGTGCAATTCAAGCTGTGAAAAGCCGGGAATGGCTCTATCCAGGCAGGTAAGCAGGCAAGGCAGTGGCAGATGAAATTAAATGTTGACAAATGCAAGTTAATGTGCGTTGGAAGGCAAAATCCAACCTCCTCATCCACATTGCTGCATTTTAAATTAACTGGAACCACTCAGGGGAAAGGCCCAGGGGTTATTGTGAACAGCTCAATGAAAACATCTGTTACCTCAACAGCAGCAGGCAGCAAAGCAAATTCAACACTGCCCGTACAAGGGACATTTCAGATTGTCATTGGTGTTATGGAAATGTGGCAGGGCACAGGGACTGCCCGCCAGCTCCCCTGGGAGCAGGGAGAGGAAAGGCATCCAGGAACCTCTCATCCTGAGCAGCACCCCTGGATTGAGGACATTCTCCCCTCAGGCAGCCTTGGATATCAGGGAAGGGGGTTCCAGAGCTCCAGCTGTTTGTGGGTTTCCTGGGCAGAGTGATGGACAAATCACAAATCAAAAATCACAGCGCTCCCCAGCACAGCACACAGAGCCCCAAACTGTGCACATGGCCAAAAGCTCCTGGACTTTTGTGGGAGGATCCCTTTTTATTGGCTTAAAGTCCCAAAAAATCCTGGGGTGGCCTTGCAGTTAATGTGCTCATGGTTAGGCCTTTCCACAGTGGTTGGCTGAGGAAGGTGTTTAATCCCTCTGTGTTTAATCCTTTGGTTTTGATCCAGAGGGGTTTAATCCCTCTCTGTTTGACCCAGAGAGGTTTAATCCCTTGGTGTTTGATCCAGAAGGTTTTAATCCCTCTGTGTTTGACCCTTGGTCCTTCTTCTTCCACTGCTGCCCTGACTGCTCAAATCCTGTTTCCTGCCACAAAGTATGGACAAGGCTCAGCTTTTTGGGCCTCCAGGCTCTTCCAGCACAAAGTCCTGGGGCTTCTTATCTCCAACAGATCCTTTCCCTAGATGAGGTTAACACACATCTTCATTCCCTCACTCCTTCCTCTACCCAAAGTGTCACTGGCCCCATCCCAGGACCCCCCTGTGCTGGGTTGATCCCCAGAGTGGGCAGCAGGAAAGGGATTGGGATTCTGCCCCTCAGTCCCACTCAGGTGAGACCCCACCTGCAGAGCTGCCCCAGCCCTGGGGCCCAGCACAGGGAGGACGTGGAGCTGCTGGGGAGAGTCCAGAGGAGGCTCCAGGGTGATCAGAGGGATGGAGCAGCTCTGCTGGGAGGAAAGGCTGAGAGTTGGGATTGTTCAGCATGGGGAAGAGAAGCTTTGGGGTGACCCAACTGAGCTAACAAGAAACATGGAGATAGAATATTGACGACAAGGACCTGGAATGACAGGATGAGGGGGAATGGCTTCAAACTGACTGAAAGCAGGGTTAGAATGGATATTGGGAATGAATTCTTGGCTGTGAGGGAGGTGAGGCCCTGGCACAGGTGCCCAGAGAAGCTGCGGCTGCCCCTGGATCCCTGGAAATGTCCAAGGTCAGGTGGGATGGGGTTTGGAGCAGCCTGGGATAGTGGGAGGTGTCCTGGCAGGGGGAGGGTGGGACTGGAGGAGGTTTCAGGTCCTTCCATCCCAAACCACCCTGGGGTTCTAGGAAAGGGCAGCAGCACAGGCTCAGGGATGGATTAATTCCTTGCTCCCGGCAGCCCTTGGTATGCAAACAGTGCCCTGGGTTTAGTGCTTGTCCTTAACACAAAGAAATTCAGAGTTATACCTGTTGTACTCTGCCTGTGGCTCCAGTATAAAACACAGCTCTTGCTTTGATGACTTTGTTTAAATTTGCCCCAAGCCGTGTCCTAAGCTTAGTTTACTATTTTCAATTAGCATATATTTTTATAGAGGTTATAAATATTTAACCCGCTGACCAGCATTACCAGCAGCCCTCCAGCCTCTGTGATGGAAAGGAATTGCAATGTGAATTAAAAGAATGGACTGTGGAAGGATGGCTCCATCAGTATTCCTCTATCCAAAACACTCCCTCCGACTTGATACTGGAGGGAAGAATAAACTCAAACTCACTGATTATCATTTAGGCCGAATTTACTTTGTGCATTTGGGGGAAGGAGCTCTATTAATCAGCTCCATTTCCTGGCTCCTGTGGACGTACCGAGCTCAGGGAGAAACACAAATAAATACATATATGCAGCAGCATAAATAGATAGATGTTAAATCAGCATTAAAATCTTCCTGTCGTCTGCTCCATTACTCCTGTGATAGGTGGGGAAATAAAAACCCTCAAGGTGAAATTTTTCCAATGTGATTTTCCCCGTTTCTTGCTAATTTCCCAATACCTGCACCCACAGAGAAACGGGGCTGTGGAGACGTGGAAAGGAATTAAAATTTCAGGCTTGCGTGGTAGGAGCAGCCAATGGGAATTTGCTGGGAGGTTAAAGGAGAGGACAAGAGGCAAAGTGGGAAAAATCCTTTTAAAATCTAAGTGTGGAACACGTTGCCTGGCGCACTTTGCTGCACATAAATTAAGGCAGTAATTTGAGGAGCTGAAAGCTCCACTTTAACACTTGTGCTTTTCTGGTGGCCCTCGAGTTCCCTGTGTGGTGCTGCAACTTCCTTACTTACAGCCGAGGGGACGTTATTGCTGGCATTATCTCCTGTGAGGGGACATTATTCCTGGCATTACCCTCGGAGCTGACACCTTTCCCACCGACGTTTGGGCTCTCCAGTGGGAAGGGCAGATCTGCACTGCAACCACCTCTGTGCCTTTTCTGCCCATTTGCCACTGAAATGGCTTTGTCTTTGTTGGGAAAAAGTGTATTCTCTGGGTCTAATTCCTGCTTTTCTCCAGGTTAGCTCAGCATTCTTGTTAGGATGGATGCCCTGGCTGGGCCAGTTAAGGATTGAGTATACATGAAATATTTCCTAGGGAAAAGAAAAGACAAGGCACAGCTTTTTGCAGAGCTGCACACTGTTGTTCAAGATATACTGATATATTTTTTACTTACTATGGAGGGGTTTTTGTTAATTCCCTGAAGAATCTTCCCCACTTTCCCTGCCCTCCTTTTTGTGCACAAGATGAAAGTCTGAATCAGGCTCAGACTAAGGAGGAGAAAGCATTTATTTCTCTTCTGAGGAGGCTGAAATGTCCAGGTTAAACAAATAGGTTTTGTGCTTTCATTCAGGGGAAATTTTAGGTCACAAAGAGGCCGGGGAACTCCTGTTAATTGAAAACAGTATCTCATGTCCTTTGTTGGGAAAAATCCCTCTGGGTGAGGCAGGAATGCTGGAGAGATCAGCACTGTGTCCTTTGCAGAGGTCTCATTGCATAGAACTGGCCCCTCTTTGTTTTCAGCACCTCATTTCCACGGAGATGACAGCTCCCAGCTTGCTTCCTAAAATAGGGAATGTCCCAGCAGCTGGAATGAGGGACAGGGAGTGTGGAGAACTCTTGGGGCATTAGCTCCCACCAAGGAGGAGCTTGGAAACCCTGGGAGGATTGTCTGGGAGAGCAGAGGCAGCACAGCCAAGGTTCAAATCCACAGCCTGATTCTGGTTACCTTCCTCTGGAATAACCTGTGCCCAAGGGGCAGCAGGCACGGGCTGTCCCAGGGGTGTTGTCTGCATAGCAGGAATGTCCTGGCTCCCACATCCCACCTCTGGAGCAGGTGGGTTCAGCTCTAACCTTCCTCCCAGGATGTCAAGGGATGTGAAACTCCAGGGTGGAACATGAGTGGAGTGATGGGAGTGTGGGCTGACAGGGAATGGCTTCCAGTGCCAGAGGGCAGGGTTAGATGGGATGTTGGGAAGAAATCCTTCCCTGTGAGGGTGGTTAGACCTGGCACAGGGTGCCCAGAGCAGCTGTGGCTGCCTCTGGATCCCTGGAAGTGTCCAAGGCCAGGTTGGATGGGGCTTGGAGCAACCTGGGACACTGGAAGGTGTCCCTGCCCATGGCAGGGGTGGGACTGGAAGAGGTTTAAGGTCCCTTCCAACCCAAACCACTCCATGACTTGGTGATCCCAGGAACATCAGAAGAAGGATGGGAAATCCCGTTGACCACAGGGAGGTGCAGAGTGGCCAATCCCTGATTTTCCAACTTCCCTCATATCCTGCAGTGTTTGTTTGCTTTCCAAGCCCCAGCTGTTGGAGTCAGGGGATCACACGAGAACATCAGGGCTCCTCTCTTGAACAAACAAACGCAGCAGAGTTTACCAGAGGAAAAACATGAAAGTGCAAATCCCAGGAGCTACGAGCCCTCCGGAAGACAAAAGCCGCAACATTTATTAATTTGTTGAATAACCTGTTGGGGCCTGACTTGGTTCTCAAACAAATGGAATTAGAATATCAATAGCAGAACGTTGGGTTCCTAAAATATTCAGAAGCAGCTTCCTTTTATGTAGTGCCTTTCATGAGAGCTGCTTCATGAGGTGCTTTGCTGCGCTAAATAATAAATAACAACACACACACACACAAATTAACAGCTGTGGCCAAGGCAGGAAAAGATCTATTTCCAGTGGAGATTAGAGAGAAATGGGGAGGCAATGAGGCAGGGTGATACAAGGGAGGTTGGATCTGGGTCAGCTGCTTGATTTTGACCTTGGTTATTATTGGTCATTGGAGATAAAATATAGCAAGTGCTTCTGGAGGCTTGTCTGGGTGTTTGGAATTGCAGGAAGAAGAAAGTAGGGAGTAAAAAGGACCCAGCTGGATTCTGAGCAGGGAAGGGGGGTCAGGGGAAGGTTTTACCATGGTTTGCACCAAGGTAGGTTCAAGGGATTCTTTGTATCCCTCTTCTGATGGTCCTGGGATCGCACAATCAGGGAATGGTTTGGGTTGGAATTGATCTTAAATCTCCCCCCTTCCACCCCAATCTCCCCCATTCCATGGACAGGGACACCTTCCACCATCCCAGGTGGCTCCTGTACCTGCACTTCCAGATTCCTCACGGTTCCTGGGATTTATGGTATTGCCAGAAAACTTTAATGCTAAAGCCAGAAAAACGTCCAAGAGCTGATGTAAACCAAACCAGGGATTAAGGCAGCCAGAACTCAGGTGCACAAATGTTCCCCTTGAATGAAAGGATCAGGAAATGCTTCCCACCCAGTTGACTCTCCAGCAATTCCTATATAGCAATTTTCCCAGTTTCTTTTCCACACCTGTTGCTTTTGGTGCTCGGTGCCAATTCCTTAGGAATAGATATGTGCTTGCATGGAATTCGGTCCCTTACTGAATTTCTGCTTCTGGCTGGGACAGCCTTGCTGAGCCCTTTCAGCCTCAGCACTAAACCTTTGGTATTATGTGGGGCTGGAAATTGATCCCTCCCACAGCAGCCTTGGAGCAGGAGGTGGCTGGAGCTTCCCAGGTGCTTGTGTTGATGTTGGCTGAGGTGGCTTTATGGCACTGTAAGAGCAGCAGTCTCATGGCAAGAGGAAATAAATGATGGATTGAAGCAGTAGTTGTGTACACAGTGAGCTCCAGAAGCTCCACAAGGCACTGGATTTATCCTTTATTTTCCTGCCTGCCATTCTCTACTCTGAGGGATACTGGGACCTTTGATACATAACATACATACATACATATATATATGATATAGGTGGGAAGCTGAAGTTAAGCAGCTAAAGCTGGAAAATACAAGAGCAGCTGGATATGACTGAGGAGCTGCAGATGGGAAGGTTTCTCCTTTCTTTCAGAGGGATCCTCACTGTGTTGCTGAGGAAACCTCTTGATTTCGCCTTTGGATTTGGGTTTTCTTGGAATTCAAAACCCTCAAGTGTGGATGTAAGTGAAGCAATTCCTGGACAAGTGCTGCAGGTTACAGCAGTACTCCAGAAATCATGTTGGGCTTGCTCTAAAATACAGATTTTCAATATTCTTTTAAAAGAAAACCATCTGATGAATCTGAGAGAACTTGTTTCTACCTCTGGCTGGTTCCAGAGGTAAGGCCAGTTCTGCTTTTTGGAGGAAAACCTGGTGGATCTGTGCCTTTGGGATGTAGCTTTGGCTTGGTTCTTTAGGTAGGAACTCTCCTGGCCACAAATATCTTTGTTTCTCTTTCCCTGAGGGGTTCCCATTAATGGGACAGGTTTTTTCCAGTTCGGAGTGGAACCACAGCTCTTTCTCTGCTAATCAGATGCTCTAGAAGACTCTGGGATCTGCTTTCCTAAGGGAATCAACAGTTGTGAGCACACAGAATAGGAGAAAATTAACATTTGTGAGCACACAGACTGTGTAGAAATGCAACAAAACACCCGACCAAAATATTGGCTGTAAATCTTCCTCATTCATTATCCTATTTTGTGAAGTTTATCCTGTTATCTGCTCAGTGGGAGTATTACTCCAATTAAATGTTCTTCCTGGCAATTGCTTGCAACATTTAAGTCTTTAGGTGCTTTCGGTGCTTGAGGAATTGCTGTTCCTGCTCTAACACTGGGCTAATTCTCCACAGAAATTGTCCCTCTGGTTTATGGATAGACCCTTAGGAATAGACTGCTGGGGATGGGAATGCTGCAGTCCCAGATTTTGGTCCCTTGGGTGCTGGCAGCAGGGAGTGCTCAGGGAGCAGAGCCAGCTCCAGGGATCTGTTCTTCTCCTGGGGAGTGAAGAGGGGAGAGATCACCCCCCATTCCCTGTTCCCGAGGAGAAACAGAAACCTTTTCTTGCCCTTCCTGATAACAAAGCAACAGCAATTCCTCTCTCCCAGGGACAGGCAAAAGACCCAAGTCATGGTCAGAGGAAGCTGCTCAAAAACCCACCAGAGAAATGTTATGGTGGTCCTGTGACACCTCAAACTCCTGCTGACCCCACATCCCTTTGGGGCTGAGGCCCACGTGATGAGCTCCTGTGAATGTCTCTTGGGATATACTTCACACGTGGGATGCCATGGATTGCTCACATCCTTGTGGAATCCGGCTCATTTTAACATAATTCCCACTGGCACCTCCCTGTCCCCTCCCTCTGGGAGTATTTTTGTCCTCTCCTCTTCCTCTCCTCTTCCTCTCCTCTTCCTCTCCTCTCCCTCTGTTTTTTTTTACTATTCTCCTCTCCTCTCCCTCTTCCCCTTCCCCCTTTGAGTGGTGTAAAGACGGAAACTTTGGAGAGCACAAATAGATCCCAAGTGTGAATAGGAAGCAATGAGATATTATATATGTATTTATATGTTACAAATCAGTTCAAATTGAAGAAAAAACCTGATTGTTATGCATCATTCATGTATGGGGTATTTTTTTTTTCTGACTTAAGCACTACAGTTCAACCATCTCTGTGACATTCTCACTTCTGACAGGATTTACATTTATTTATAGGAGCTTCAGCCCTGCAAATGAGGGTACAGAATTCCTGCAGAGGGGCAGGTAGGTGCTGCTTCACCCCAAATCCTGGATGCATGCTTGGAGTGCAGCCCTGGATTCACATTTAGCCCCCTCTGGGATGTTTGCAACCTCCAGGCCAGCCCTGTCTGAAGCCTGTGCCCCATCCATTGGGAAAAGCACAATCCTGCCTCCCAGCCCCACGCATTTCCACGTGCAATGTGCTTCTCAGGAATTGCTAAGTGAGGAAAAGCTGCTTGTAGGCTGTAGGGTTGGAGGATCAGGTCTCTGATGGCCAATTTCATCGCAAACAAAGGCTTTACTTTTGCTTTATCTCTCCTTAAACCCGTGAGCAGCTGTAAGAGGCAGTGCCGACAAAGACCTGCTGCCTGAACACAGCTTGGGGAGGGGTGGGGGGAAAGGCTCCACCAGGCAAGTGGCTTCATTATCAAACACCTGAAAACCTTTTCGAGTTCTTTAAAGCAAGCTCCGGTCTCGGTCTTTGGTGAAACAATCACCGTGAAGAACTCGCTCGCTGGGCTGCTTGGAATTGTTCTGCCCGGCTGAGTGATCTGATCTGATGGAAAGCTCCGAGTTCTCAGTCTTTATTTCCCTGCTCTGCCTCCTTTCTCATCACCAGGAGGTTTGGATTTCCCCCCTGCCCTGCACAGCCCTAATTCCCCAGGGATTATCCTGTCGGTGTGTTCACAGCTGTGTGTTTGCTCCAAGCAAGAGCCTCTTGCTATCTCCCAGTTGTGGAGTTTCGCTGGAGTGGAACAACCAATAACCAAAATATGCCGTTCTCACCTCCTTCATTTGCCTTCTGAGGTGGCAGGGAGCAATCTGAGGCCCTTCCCCTGCAAACTAGGGAGTTTAGAGGGGCTCAACCTGGATTTCATCTGGCATCAAATGCAGATTAATAACCCTGGAGCAGAACAGGGCAAGGCTTTGCTTGCATGACCCTGTGGCTGCTGGGGAAGGGAAGGGAAGGGAAGGGAAATACTCAAGGTTCTGTGCTGGGCTGGTATTGTCCTTCTCTCCTGGAGAACCACTTGCTACCTTCTGCTTTGTGTCCTGGGTGGGAAGATGGGATTGTTGGCACTCCTGCTGCTCCCAGGACTGCAAGATTGAGCTCCCTGGAGAGACTGAACAGGCTTGGGCAGAGCTGTGGGTGCACTCCAAGTCTTCCTTCTCTTAAGTTCTGTGTGAACTCCCCTTCCTCCCATCCCTGAGCCCTGGGCTGGCCTTGCCTGACTGATGATGGAATCTCCTGAGCTGGAATGGGCCCACAGGGATCATCCAGCCCAACCCCTGGCCCTGCACAGACACCCCAACAATCCCACCCTGTGCACCCCTGAGAGCATTGATCAAACTCTCCTGGAGCTCTGACAGCCTTGGGGCTGTGCCCATTCCCTGGGGAGCCTGGGCAGTGCCCAGCACCCTCTGGGGAAAGAACCTTTCCCAAAATCCAACCTAAACTGCTCGAGCCCTTCCCTGGGTCCTGCCCCTGGTCCCAGGGAGCAGAGATTGGAGCTGCCCCTTTGCTGCAGAGAGTTGTCCGTGCAGGTGGATGCACAATTCCAGCAGGAATGCAGAGCGGGATGGCCCAGCCCTGCCCAGCAGCTGGAGCGGGGGCAGCTCTAGTGCCACGCTCTGTGAGACAATAAACATCAGGTGAGACATCAAGAACAGCAATTCGGCTGTTGTGCTCGCTCGCTTCGGAAGGAAAACGACCCCTCTGGGGCGCAGAAGGGCAGTGCTCCCCTCCTCCTTTGCTGAATGGGATGAGAGAGGAGGAGGAGGAGGAGGGCAGCTCCTCCTGGGGCGGGGAAGAGCTGCGGGGGCCGCAGGTCGGTGCTGGGGGTGCGGAGGGCACCGGCTGTGCCCAGCCAGCCTCTCCCTGAGGATGTGACCCCTCCAGGAGGGCACAAAGTGTCTCAGCAGAGAGATCAGTGTGAGAGGCAAACACACCGACACGGCAGGGCTCTGCTTCCTTGGATTGCTGCTGGATGCCCTTGGGCTGGCTGGGGCTGGAGAGGGGAGAGGTGCAAGATGTGTTCCAGTGATAGTGTTTTAATTTCTTCCTCTTCCGTGCCTGCTTTGCACTTACATAGTTTAATTTTAAAGTCTCTTCAGTTGTTTGGGTTTTGTTTTTTTTTCCTCTCCTTATTTTTTATTTTATTTTGTACAAGGTGAATGTCGAGCAGTAATGTAATGAAAAGTTGACAGGCACAGATCTTTTTTAATAACTCTTATGTTGTGTAGCCTAAACTGGTTTAACCATAGCTGAGCTGAATAATAAGCAGGAGGGAATTCATCTCATGAACCACGGATATTTTGTAAGTCTCCTTTGGAAAGGTTTCGGAGCTCTGGCTCTCACTCCAAAAGAGTGGGATTGTGGCTTGTTGTGTGCTTTTGGTCACCAGAGAGCTGGGAATGGCAGGGATGGGACCCATCATCCTCAAGTGGAATGGAGAGAGAAAGCAAATCCATCCCTCTCCAGGCAGAGCACATTCCTCCTTCCGTGCTGCACAGTGTGGAGCAGCACATCAGCAGCCTGGAGGGGGATTTTGGGGAGTGCTGAAGAGCCAGCAGCTCCCCAGCCTTTCTCCCAACAGCCATCATGGGAAGCTGTGGTGTAACCCATCCTGGGAGAGGCTCTAGGGGTGGCAAAGGGAGAGGAGAGGAGCATGGAATGTGCAGGCAGGGGGGGATTGCAAAGCAGAGCTGCTCAGAGCTGTGCCAGTGAGCAGGGCTGATGGGGCTGAGGACCCCTGGAGGTTTTGGGGTGCTGCAGATCCCCAGTGGAGAAGAGGAACTGTGGGGTGCTTGGCTGTGAGGAGGCTGCCTCTGGTTTGCCTGGCTATGGGGAAGTGGCTTCCAGAGGGCTGGAGGTGGAGGTGAAAAAACCTGCCAGTCCTTGGGTGAAAGCTGGGAAATGGTTTCTGCAGTCAGTGCAGGGCACACAAACCCCCCATCACCCCAAACAGAGTGAAAAGCCAGTTTTACAGAAGCTCGTCCCATCTTCCTTCTCTTGGTGTTCCCTCTTTTCTTTTTCCATGTTCTCACTGCTCATACCATTCATCTTCCTTTCAGTCTTGTTTTTTTCAGGGATGACTTTGTTGTTTTTCTCACTTTTGGCCCTCTCTCCCCAATGTTTTGCATGCATTGACTCCATTCACTCTCAGTCATTGTGACAGCAACAACACAGTGCAGCATCCTCCTGATGTCCCACTGCAAGCAAAACAGGCATGAAACAAATTCTTCTGGGAGCCAGGAAAGGTGTGTGGGGCCTGTCACCAACCTGAAACACTCAACCTCTGCTGCAGGGCTGCCCACATGGAGGAGATCCCTGTGGTGTGCTCCCTGCCTGTGATTTCCCAGTGATTTTCAGGCTGGGATACAGAAAGGTTAAAGCGAAATGCAAAAAAAATGAACTCCTGTGATGAAAAGTGTGATAAATTTGACCTATCAAGGACAAGGACTTAAAATCACAGAACCACATGATCATTAAGGTTGGAAAATACCTCCAGGATTGTCGAATTCAGCCTGTGACTGATCCCTACCAGCCCAGAGTTCTGAGTGCCATGTCCAGGCATTTCTTGGACACCTCCAGGGATGGGGACTCCAAACCTCCCTGGGCAGCCCCTTCCAAAGCTTGACAACCCTTTCCATGAAGAAATTCCTCCTGCTGTCCAACCTGAACCTCTCCTGGCACAGCCTGAGGCCATTTCCCCTTGTGCTGTCCCTGTTCCCTGGGACCCCCCCTGGCTGTCGCCTCCTGTCAGGGAGTTGTGCAGAGCCACAAGGTCCCCCCTGAGCCTCCTTTTCTCCAGGCTGAGCCCCTTTCCCAGCTCCCTCAGCCACTCCTGGTGCTCCAGCCCCTTCCCCAGCTCCCTTCCCTTCCCTGGCCACGCTCCAGCCCCTCAAGGTCCTTGTCATGAGATGTCCAAAACTGGACACAGCACTCAAGGTGTGGCCTCACCTGCCTGGATTTGGGCAGTTGGTGACAGATTTTTATTTTATCTGCTCTCTGCAGGTGTTTTCTTACACACCTCCAATAACATGGCCACACATTATTTATTCTGCACCTTGCTCAGTGCTTGCCATAAGAGAGGCTTAAAAACCTTCCTTGCACCAACTGCTGTTGTAAAATAAGGCTTGAATTACAGTGATTTTTTTTCCACGTGAAATTGTATTGATGTCCAAAATACCTTTAATCCTGGCAGCAGAGGCCCCTTACCATGACCATTCCTCATTGCTCCCTGGCTGTGGGGTTGATTTTCCTTTGAATTGGAATGAATTCCACACTAAGGAGTTTGAAACAAAGAGGGTTGATCTAAAAATGAGACCTTTCACTTGACCCCGAGCAGTTCTCTCGTTCAGAGAGCAACTCCAGGCTCCGTGCCTTTCTCATTCTGTTTGGATAAAAAGATGAAATGGAGAGTTCGTTTCATCCTTCAGCAGCTCCGTCCTCAGGGCAGCTCTGGATTTGGGATGGATTTGGGGATGGATGATCCCTGCACTGTGCAGGATCAGGGCATGGGTGGTGCAGAGCATAGAGCAGAGGTGCCAGGCCAGAGAAGCCTCCTGGGGTTAAGGCATGGGAAAATGGGAATTTCTATCTGTGCATTCTCTGTGGTGCAGGGCAAGGAGCTGAAGGGAGCAGCAGCTGCATCCTCACCTTGGGAATGCAGATTCAGGGCTGATGTGGGGAACTGCAGATAACTCGTCAGAAGTTTACAGGAGGTTTGACTCGGTGCAGGCAGGGCTGAAGGATGATAAATGCTCCGGAGTTCATCAGCCTGGTGACACCTGGAATAGCAAAAATCTGCTTGGTACATTCAGGAGCTTGAGCTTTAATCTCCGACTCCTCAGCTTCTCATTTTTATATGTGACATTGCTGGGAAATGAATTTATATATAAAATCATTTCTATCTGAAATCATTTATACATGATGTGCTGAGAAATGAAACGTTTTCAACTACATTGTTCAGAAAAGTTGAGCCACATTGGAGAGGAAATGAGCAGTTCTCTGTTGAGACAGGGTTTGGTTGTTGTATAGTAAATAATAATTAGGGTGATAAAAGTCTGCAGTGAACAATTAGCCATTCCACAAACAAGGCAGGTGTTTGAGGGGGAAAAATAGGAGGCAATTGGGTAATGAGGCTGTAGCACAATGTGTGAGCACAATGCAATTTGCACAGACAATTTAAATCTGGCACGGGCCGCTCTCGGAGCACCTGACATGGAAACCTGGACACGTCCCGGACATGGCTTTTGATGTAACACCACATTAACAATTATGAATCTTTCTGTGCAGAATGACTCAGTGCTCCTGGCTGAGCTCAGGCCCTGGAACAACCCGAGCTGTGGGAGAAACAAAACAGAGCAGGTGGATATTTGGTGTTTGGCTCCAGTTTGGCCGCCGGGCCGTGGCTGCCCTGAGTGAGGGGAGACATGGCCGGTGCACGTTTGTTATTCCACCCTTTCCCTTCAGTCCAGCTCACTGCAAATCCAGCCCTGCAAGAGGGGGGATTTGCTGCTTTTTGAACAGCTGACTGCTGCTGCTCAGCCAGGTTCAGGAGTGTGCTGCCAGCCCTCCCCAGTGATGGGGATGTGCCGGTGATGCTGAGGCCGATCCCCAGCCGTGCTGGTGGGGTGGAGGGAAGGCAGCAGGAGCCACATCCCTGCTCCCAGCCTGCCATGCTGGGTGTGTGGGTAGCCTGTCCCCCCTTCCCATGGTTTCTGTGTCCCTGCAGCAGGGACTGTGCTTCTCCAGCCCGGCTCCCTCACCGGGTGAAAATGTTTCATCTCCGACAAACACTTGTCTCATTATCGGCCTGCGCTGGCTCTGCACTATCTGCTCGCTGCCTGGCTTGGAGACACCTGTTCTGTGTCCAAGCATTTGAGAGGAAAAAAACTCTCCAAAGCTGTCAACAGACATGAAAAGGCTCCCTGTTTCCATGGGAACCTGCTCTGCCGAGCCCCGAGGATAATGAACTGCTCCCCGCCTGTGGAAACGCTGGCTGCTGCTGCTGGGAGAGCTGGGGGAGCTCTTCCCAGGGCTGCTCTGGAGATGCAGGTCCCTGAGGTGCTCCTGTGGGAGCCATTCCCAAAGGGGATGCTGTACCCTGGCAGTGCCTGTGGAGGGGATGGATTTTGGATGGATGTGGGAGCTGTGCTGCAGGAGCTGGGAGCAAACACCAGCTGCTCCCAGGCTCATTTCCTCTGGAGCTCAGCTCCTCCAGCCTCTCCCCAGTGATCTGTGTCAGGGATGGAAGAGTGTGGGGTAAAACAGTGTCATGGGGCTGCTAAAATCAGCCTGGGTAGGAATGTTTAGTCCTGGGATCTATGTCTCTTTTCAGTGGGAAAGTGTTGGAAGAGTTCCTGTGCTATGACTTCAAGGATGAGTCACAGAATCCCAGAGTGGTTTGGGCTGGCAGGGACCTTAAAGCTCATCCAGTTCTACCCCTGCCATGGACAGGGACACCTCCCACCATCCCAAGTTGCTCCAAGCCCCGTCCAGCCTGGCCTTGAACACTTCCAGGGATCCAGGGGCAGCCACAGCTTCTCTGGGCACCCTGTGCCAGGGCCTCACCACCCTCACAGGGAGGAATTCTTTCCCAATATCCCATCTATCTCTGCCTTCTGTCAGTTTGATCATGTCTACTCTGAGCCTGCTTTTCCCCCCTTTTCCTTCTTACAGTCATTGGAATCATAAAGGTTGGAAAAGCCCTCAGATCAACAAGTCCAACCGTCACAGAATCACAGGGTTGGAAGAGACCTCCAGGATCATCAAGTCCAACCCAGCCCTAACTACTCAACTAAACCATGGCACCAAGTGTCACATCCAGTCTTTCTTTAAACACATCCAGGGATGGTGAATCCACCACCTCCCCAGGCAGACCATTGGAATACTTTATTACCCTTTCTGTAAAAAGCTTTTTCCTAATATCCAACCTATATTTCCCTTAGTGCAGCTTGAGGCTGTGTCCGCTCATTCTATCAGTGCTGCCTGGAGAAAGAGACCAACCCCCACATGACCACAGCCACATTTCAGGGAGTTGCAGAGTGTGATAAGGTCACCTCTGAGTCTCCTCTTCTCCAGGCTAAACAACCCAGCACCACCCCCATGTTCACCACTAATCCATGTGGTGCCACATCTCCACATGTTTTTGAACATTTCCAGGGATGGTGACTCCACCACTGCCCTGGGCAGCTGTGCCAGTGCTTTACAAGCCTTTCCATGTAAAAAAATTTCCTCATATCTAAACGAAATCTCCTGTGGCACAACTGCTGGAGGTCCAGAGAGTCAGAAACTTGAACTGGGATAACTGGGAGAAAGAAAGGACAGGATCAACAGGTGCCTGGATAAGTGGAACAGGATGTCCTTCATAAAGGGCAGGCATCAGGCTCCACAAATCTCTTCAGGAATCTTTGAAGGCATCACAGGGTGTGTAGACAAGGTAAATCCACTGGACAAAAATCCACTTAGATTTCTGGAAGGCTTTTGATCACTTTCCTCAGCAGAGCAGCTTAAGGATACTAAGCCCCTGTGGGCTAAGAGGAAAGGTCATCCCGTGGATAAGCACTTGAAAGGCAGGAAGAGCCCCTTGCTGAGGGAGGCAGCAGTGGTGCCCTGCAGGGATCTGTGTGCCTGCAGCTTGTTCCTAGTTCCCTGTGCTCATGAAAGGTCTGGAAGGTCACTCGAGATGGAATGTAAAGGTAGACGATGCCAAGAAAGGGTGGTCAGGAAGGGGAGCACCCTGTGGGATAGAGTGACCAGGAATAAACTGCAGAATCCAGTGCAGAGAGAGGCAGGGGTGGCACGTGGGGACAGGCCCTTGTCGCTTCACATGCAAATGATGAGTTCTGAGCTGGGCTCTCCTTCCTCAGGAACATCCTAAATTATTCTATGGAAATGGCATGGCACAGCTCTCCAAAAGCAAGAAGAATAGTGGGAAAGGGTCAGGGAATAGAACAGAGACCACAGCCAGGGCTCTGTGACTTGTCTGCTCCATGCAGCTCCACACACCCACCTCATAAAAGACTTTCAGGACCTGGGAAAGGCACGGGGAGGAGCAGCAAGCAGCAGCAACATGGGGAGAACTTGAATGTGAGGAATCATGGAATGGTTTGGGTTGGGAGGGACCTTAAATCTCATCTAGTTCCACCCCTTTCGTGAGCAGGGATGCCTTCTGCTAGACAAGGTTGCTCCGAGCCCCATCCAACAAGAATTAGCAGTTTAGCAACAGGAGTAGCAGAGGGAATATTCAAATGAAGATGATACTTCATAATTAAACACATAATTGCACATTGTCCCTTGCAGGGTCCCTCAGACTGGGTGTCCAGGCCTCCAGGCCTCCCATGGGTTGTGCCCTAGCCATTCCTCTGGAAATGGAGGGGAAAATGAGATGTTTATTCACATTGGGAGGTTTCTGTTTCCTGCTGTGGTGTCTGATTTGTTAACAGAGAAATTGCACGCAGCACTTCGTGCTGCTCGTTGGGTTTTTGGGTTTTTTGATCTCTGTGTTCATGGCTCTTTAAAGGCTTAAGAAAACAGGTTCCCCTCTCCATGAGGCTTCTGGTTTTTTTAAGGGAGATTAGACAAGGTGCAAAGGCATCAGACTTTTCTGCAGACAAGACAACACTGAAGTGTCAAGCCAGGGGAAGAAGGAAAACCCCTCTTGGGAGCACCTGTCACTTCTCCCTGTTATTTCAGGTGTGTCAGGCTCCTGCCATGGTGTTTCAGAGTGATCTGTTCTGTTTATTTGATGTTTTGGACCAGAGGGAAAGGTCAGCTGAGGAGGTGACCACCTACACTGTGTGACCATGATCCCAGAGGGATGATCCCACTTGGGGATGGGCTCCTGAGGCCCATTCCCAGCCCAGGAGAGAGTTCTCAGGAATGCATGTAGCCCAAAAAAACAAAGCCAGCAGGAGCCAGCAGCCAGCTCAGTGCTTGAGCCTGTAGCTGGAATGCTGCAGGGATGATTCCCCAGCTTCTCCAGGTTTTCATTAGGAGTCTTTCAGCTCTAATGCCTGGGAGCCACTGCTGAGCACTGCCACTCTCTCATGTTACACGCCGTAGGAGAGTGAAAGCAAATAAGACTAAAAGTCTGGAATAAGTCATCCTAATGTCAGGGATATGAGGTGTAAGTGCCCTGCTGATGGCAGAGATGTGATTAGCCCCGGGTCAGGAAGGTGTAGGATCACACAGCCAGCACTGCTGTGTGCTTAATTCTGGCAAGGTGCTTCAGCACTGCATCATTTATCCCTGTTCCAACCTCTGCAGCTGCCTGCAAGTGCTGCTGCCTCATCCTGGGCAGCCCCGAGGGCTGGCTGGGACACTGGGAATCTGTGCTTCCCAGTGCACAACCCTGCTGGGGAAATTTGTTATCTTACCCTGCTCTTTCTCTTTTAACAAGGAGGAGAAAAAATAAAAGAGCCGCGGAGACAACAGACCAGAAAATTTAAATACAATAATGAGAAAACAGGTAATAAAAGTTAGTTTGGCAAGAGGCTGCCAGGGCTGGCGGGGTGTTCATTATATGCTGGATCAGGAAGTCTATGAAATGTCAGTGTGAAGGGAATTCATTTCCCAGTAACAAGCATGACAGAGCAGTGAATCGAGCAGGAGGCTGTCTGCAGGCACCAGGGTGCTGAAGCCTCATCAGAATTTCACTTCCAGGGACTCTACTTGAAAAGCGTGTTCATTTGAGCTCTGGAAAGTCCAATTTTTTTGCCCAAAGCAAAGATTGGTCCATGGTCTGTGCATGGATGTGCTGCCAGGAGGAACATCCCACCTGGGAACATCCCATCTGGAAACATCCCACCTTCCCTGCTTGGCCACAGGGGATCATCCCTTCCTTTTGTCTCCTTTTGGCTCAGAAATCCCACTGAGGATCTGTGCTCAGCTTCCAAGGACTTTGTGCCCATTGGTGTGACATGGAAAACCTGTTCTGGGCAAATCCATGGGGCTCTGAGGAATTTAGCAGTACTGGGGAGGGGAATATCATCTCAGAGCTGAGGGATGGGAGGCACAGAGCAGAAAGGGAAGGAGGCAACAGGCTGAACTACGGGAATGTGGGTTTATAAGGAATTAGCAAACAAAGACTAAATCTGGAAGGTGGGTCTTGCCCAAAACCTGCTCAGCAGGGTCAGGCTGGAGGTGAGGATTCTGCAGGCTCTGGAGATCAGTCAGTGCAAAAGCAAACACACACAACACACAGCTGGCCTCTCTGGAGATGGCTGGGCCAAAGTGGAAAGAAAAGTGGGATATGGCTTGTAACCAGGGCATGCTGATTCCAGAGCCCTGTGCCTGGTAATCAGGGAATGCTGATCCCAAAGCCCTGTGCATGGTAATCAGGGAATGCTGATCCTAGAGCCCTATGCCTGGCAATCAGGGCATGCTGATCCTAGAGCCCTGTGCCTTGTAACCAGGGCATGCTGATGCCAGAGCCCTGTGCATGGTAATCAGGGAATGCTGATCCCAGAGCCCTGTGCCTGGAAATCAGGGAATGCTGATCCCAGAGCCCCGTGCCTGGTAATCAGGGAATGCTGATCCCAGAGCCCCGTGCCTGGTAATCAGGGAATGCTGATCCCAGAGCCCTGTGCCTGGCAATCAGGGAATGCTGATCCCAAAGCCCTGTGCCTGGCAATCAGGGAATGCTGATCCCAAAGCCCTGTGCCTGGTAACCAGGGCATGCTGATCCCAGAGCCCCATAACTGCTGACAGGAGCATGAGGACACCATGGTGTATTTTGGGAGCCCAGGCTGGCTGGGCAAAGCATGAAACTTTCACCAAACCACAGGGTTATAAAGCCTGGGCTCAAACATCCCTTAAGCCCAGGCAGGGTGCAGCAGTTTGTAGTTTTTCCAGTGAGCCTCATAGAGGGATGGTGGAAGGGAATTACTCCTCCAGGCACTGTCAAAGCCATGTTACTGCTGGGAATCCTTCAGTTTGCCTGGAAGTCCTGCTGAGCTCTCCCCTGGAATTGTCACTCCCTTTACCTTGGATCTGCCCTCTCCCATCCCCTACTGCCATTAAGTGCCACCCAACCCTGTTGTGGCAGAGATTTCCAGGCAGGGGCCCTGCAGAGTTGTGTCTTTCCTGTAGTTTTCTCCATTAAATCCATCCTGGGTCACCATCATCTTGGCTGGACCTTGTCCTCTCCTCCCAATGTCTTGGAAGAGCAAAACCTCCCTGCTGGGCACGAGCCAAAACCTGGATGGATGAAACTCAATGTTCCCACTCCAGCCAAGGGACTGCTGGGTGTGACATGGCGCACACAAAGAATTTATAGCTCCAGGATGAATGCTCTGGAAGTGAGACTCATATTAGGCTGAAAAAAAAAAAAAGCAAGAGGAACTAAGAGGCAGGAATATAAAGATGGAAGTCCTCCAAAAGAGAGACATTTAGTGCCGGGACTTCGCAAGTCAGACTCAGTATATTATATTTTTATTGCTACAAGAGTCTGCTTGGTAATTTTTGCTGCTCTATTATTGCAAGAGAATTAATTGCACGGTGGCTCTCACTGAGTTCTGGGGATCTGTCTCCAGGAGGCAGCCAGGGGTGGAGCAGCCCAGCATCCGGAGCCTGCGGGTCTGGAGCCGGGTGGGACTTCTGGGCCGTGGGGCTCTTTCCTCGTGATTGAACAGGAAAATGGAAGAGCTGAGCGTGAAAGGCTGAAACAAATGGCACTGCTCAAACCTCGCAATGTGATTTTTAAATGAATATCTGCAGCCCCTCTGGGCTGCCTGCATAGGCAGGACTGGCTGTCTCATTCCCTGCTCCTGACAAGGGCTGGAGCACCTTCCCTGGGCTCGAAGTCCTCTGATCTATCACACGAGGCACATTGATTAAAAAACAAAAGGAAAAACTGGGAAAGAGTGCAGCAGGACGCAGGACTGTGGAGGTCAGCGGGTTTGCAGCAGCCTGCAAATGTTTTGCTGCCAACGTGGCCTTTCACCATGGCTGGAATGACTCGGGCACACAAGGTCTTTCCAAGGTGCAGAGCTCAGGTGGCAGGAGGCTTCCCAGCTCCCAAACACAGCTGCAAGCAGAAGCAGGAGTGTGTGAAGTTAGATATCCTATGGGTTTTGGAGAAAACAGACTGTACTCAGCTATTTGGACAGTGTAGTTACAGGCTGCAGTGAGCTCTCCCTAACAGAATTGCCTCCTGAGGAATACAGGTTGAATTTCTCCCACCTGCCCATGTTCCCAGTGTAGGCAGACCACCAGCTGTGGGGCTGCAGGTGATGAAGTGCCTTTGAGTATGAGGATGGGAGAGGAATCCCAGAGCTGTGAGTCTGCCTGGGCAGAGCAGCCTCTCCTGGCTGTGTGGTGTGTGCCTGTGGCAGGGCTGGCTCAGCTCTGCCTGCATTGATCCAGTTAGGGACACGAGCTGCCTCTCGGCATCTGCTCCTCTTCCAGGTCCTCTGGAGCCAGCTTTGGGTCTCCACACCTGTGTCTTCCTGGCCTTTTTTTTCCTGTTGGACAAACAAAATAGTATAGCAGGAGCTGTGATATGTATTCAAATCCACCCTTTCTCCCAAGGGCCTCCCCTGTTTTCTCTGTGTTTATCCAGGGCTGCATGGAATCACAGATGGATTTGGGTTGCAAGGAACCTTAACGCTCATCTAGTCCCATTGGCAGGTACACCTTCCACTATCCCAGGTTGCTCCAAGCCCCATCCAACATGTCCAGTAACACTTCCAGGGGTGAGCAGCCACATCTTCAGCAACTGGCAAGACTGGGATAAAGCAGCACCTCTGATTTTCTTCCAAGGCAGAGGATGAAGCATTTGCCTCCCAGTTTATTTTCTGAGTGTCATGGCACCTTTGGGGCACTTTATTATTCTTCCATTTCCCGGAAAGGACCCACTTGTAAATGTGGGGGGGTTCTTTAAACCATCATGGCTTTCATGGCACCGTGACTTACAAAGGTGTCCCCCAGGCAGAGCCCTGGCCACGAGTGACACGTGTGTCACACACAGGACATACACCCCTCTGTAAACCCCACCCTGGGGCTGCCTGGCAGGGTTCTTTGGGAAGGGGAGCTGCCTGCACCCCTTTCCGTGCCTGCAGCATCCCAGTGCAGCTTTCAGATCAATGCCTGCCTCTGGCACGACTTGCCAGGGAATAATCCTGGCATTAGCCCTGTTCCCGCTGGGCTCAGATTTCTGTTAATTGTTTCAGCCGCCCCAACAGCCCCAGTCTCTCTCTCATCAGCCTGTTCCCGGGCCAGGGCTGTTCCCAGGCTCCCCGTGCTTGGAAGAGCTTTGGCTGGACCGAGCCCACCAGGACCAGGGAGATGCTGCTCGGAGGAGCCCACCCAGCTCGGACGCGTGACCCCGGCGCTGCCGGAGGCTGGAGGAGCTCCTGACGTGGGGGGATTTTATGGATTTGTGTGCTCTGGCACGGGGGCTGAGCGGCTCTGCGGGGGCCAGCCCTGTCTGGAACAAATCAGGGAGCCTTCAAGCGCTTTGTTGTGTTTCTGGCTGAGGAAGTTTTGCTGCCTTTGCTGCTCTCCCGTTCCCGGCCAGCAGCCGAAACCTCCCGGCAAGGCTGCGGGAACCAGCTCAGAGGCTGCGGGGAGCGTGCTGGGAGGAGGATTCTGCTGGAGGAGGATGAAGGCTGTAACTCCCTTTTCCCGCAGGCTCCGGGCCAGGCAGGCACTGGAATCTTCCTCTGGCTTTGCCCACCAGCCGCTGGGGCCAGGAATGCTGTGCTCCCGCACTTCTGGCAGGAGGAAACAATTCCTTGCTGGCAAGTCCGTACACATGCACAGGATCTTTTCCAGCAAGATTTGTGATGTTTTTGAAGACGTGGAGCAATTTGGGTCTAATTAAACCGTTGGAATTGCTGGTGATGGGTGATTTGTAAATTCATCTTGCGAAATGCTGGCAGCTGCCTCGGGGATTGGTGGGAGCCTCTTCCAAGGTCCTCCCAACCATGGTCCAAGGGTTGTAACCCCCAAAGCCACAGCAGGGATGTTGGAAATCACTTCTTCCATAGAAAAGAGCTGTTGTGTTGTCCTTATTTCCTGTTCCTAAGGGCTGCTGCTCCGAAGGTCCTCTCTGTTGTCATCTCTGGAATACTGAGCAGGTTTGGGGTATGTTTGAAATGCAGAGATTAAATTCCAGTTGCTGAAAGGGGATCAAGGACCTGGAGACCACAATACCTGCAGGGCCTTGCTCACAGTGGGCTGCAAAGGCCTTTGCACTAAAGGGGAACAAATGGAAACCGCAACAGTTTCCTCTTCCATTAGAAGAATATTCAAAGGGAAGCTGGATTCTCCCTCTTTTCTTTCTGCAGCCTTCTTAAGGTGTTTCAGCAATATGCTGCCAACTTTGCTTGTGCATTAAATATAAATAAAAATATAACCCTGGTACAGAGCCAATGTCATGGGAAAAGAATATCCCAGACCTGGGGACTTGGGCCTTTGGGGCTAACAGGATTTCTGAAGATGGTGTCAGGCTTTCCCCACTCTTCAGGGCTCACTCGAGGAGCCTACCTGCATTTTTACAGATGTAACATAAAGAGATTAAGAAGCATCTGGAGCTGTCATACCTCTGCTCCTGAGAAATGCAAATCCCAAACTCAGTATTCACAGAATTCTGAAGATCAAAGACTCAGCTCAGTGGATGTGGCATGGCTCTGCTGCTCCTGCTGAGAAAGTCAGCCCATGGGGACAGCTCTGGGAGCTGTGGGAGCTGCTGGCCAAGCTGAGAACAGCCACAGAAGCTGCTCTCACATTCCTATTCCAGCTGTTCCTGCTGTGCTCTCAGGGCTCTGTGAGCCTGTCTCCTGAGGGAGCACGTGGGGATCACCCACTGTCAGCCTGAAGTTCCGGGAGTGAGAACTGCACAATTTTCCAGCTGCAGTTTGTGGAGGAAACAGCTCCTGGAAATACATTGCAAAGCTGATTCTTCGGACCAGGAATGGTTTTCCTTAAGGTACCCAGGGAGAAAGGGATTAGTGTTGGATGTAAGGAGTTAATGCAAACGACACAGATTGGATGTTTTGCCTCGAGATCAGGCAGTGTCGGTGGCTTTTGTCACAGAGCAGTGCTACATTGGATCTTCACAAGGAAGGAAATTTTCCTGAGGGAAAGCATTGCCAATGTGCAGGAATTAATTTATGTAGAGACATGGAGCTGCTGGAGTGGGGCCCGCAGAGGCTGCGGAGATGCTGAAGGGCCTGGAGCATCTCCGTGCCCAGGAAAGGCTGAGGGAGCTGGGGCTGTTCAGCCTCCAGAGCA
>JBBMKD010000013.1:20419419-20455596 GCA_037834095.1 Argya squamiceps | reverse complement strand
CCCTGGATCCCTGGAAGTGTTCAAGGCCAGGTTGGATGGGGCTTGGAGCAGCCTGGGCTAGTGGAAGGTGTCCCTGCCCATGGCAGGGGGTGGGACTGGATGAGCTTTGAGGTTCCTCCCAACCCAAACCATTCTGGGATTCTCTGATTTGGTCTCAGTGCTGATCTATCAAACCTAATCTGTAATGTTTTGGTTTCCATTCAGCACAAAAGTTGGGCTTAAATTAAAAGGTTCCTCCTGAACATGAGCAAAGTTCTTCATTCCAGCCCAAAGGTCTTCTCTTGGCTCCAAAGCAGCTCTGGGCAGGCAGAAGTGGCAAAGTAGTGCAGGAATATCTCCCAGATTTTAAAAATTGTTTTTAATGTCATTGTGCAGTCAGCTGGCTGTAGAGGACACCAGAACATAACATTTTGGTGTTATTCAGGTGTTTTTCCATGAGTTACAAGGACAGTCCGGGCCCCACAGCTCCCTAATCTCTGGGCACGAGCTGTCCCCAGTTTCTCCTTTTCGGTGCCTTTCTCCCAGCTCAGCTAAGGACGCATCCTCAGGGATTCGTTTGGACTTCAATCAGCGCCCCATTGGTGGTGTCGCACTTTGTAACAAACCCATGTTTGTGGAAAACCCAGATTTGACTTTGAAGGTGGCACTTGGAAGCCTTTAAGTTGCTCTGATACCTTTGAAAATTGTCTCTGTCAACAGAGGGTGACAGATCCTTGCAAAGGAATGTGTGAGGTGAGAACACAGAAAATAGAAGAGACATTTCTGTTGCCTGGCACTGATAAAGATCCATCCTCAGTGTTTGTCACATTATTTACTCTAGTTGAGGATGTTTGAGGCCACAGAGTCCAGCTCACCTGGACTTCTTAAACAAAAAGGAGGAAAAAATCTCTGGAGAAAACGGCCGCTCTCGAAACCGGGGAGAATCTGTAGGGAAGAGAGTAGCAAGGTGTATTTGCATAACAATTCCAATCAGTATCAATCACCTCCCAGAGCGGGCTGTCAGCGCCTCGTAAACACGTCCCGGGTAACAGATGAGCTGGTCTGGGCAGGAGAGCTGTGACACCCTGGAATGTCAGCACCCCTCCAGGACAGCGCATCCTTCAGAGGGCTCCGGCAGAGAGCCAACAATCCCCCGGGATCACCTCCCTGGCCAAAGAGCTGGATGAGGATTGCTGATTTCCTTTCATTCTTTTGATCTGGAGTTCTTTTCCTTTTACTCTCTCTGTTTTTGAGCGCCTGGGAGAGATTTTCTCCATCGGCTCTAAATCCAACACCAAACCAGGCCCAGTTTACTTTGCAGGTTGCAAATCCAAAATGAAAACTGCAGCTGATCCAGCTCAAGCTCTCTCCAGTAAGTGATATCCATGGAGCAGATACTATCCCACATGATCCTGCCATGGAAACTGCTCTCCTCCCTGCTCACAAATCGTGCCAAGTGATTATCCCAGTGAACACCACACTGGGAGTCTGGGCACAGGCTTGGAGAGATTTCCCAGGCTGAGCCTTGTGAGGCCCAGTCTGGGTGGCAGAAGGGACTCAGCTCTTGCAAACACCTCTGAGAAAGAAACTTTTAGCTCCAGGTGGTCAGTGGTGCTGGTGTCCAGGAGGGCTTTTAAATGGACGAAACCTGTGGAGAGAGTGTTGTGTTGGACCCACCCCGGGGTCAGGAGGGGCTCAGAGTTCCATATCCAGGCTCCCAACTCCATGTTCTGCCATCTTCTGGGAGGGACATCTGATGGGGCAAGGAGAGCAGCTCTGAGCAGGGGACTGCCAGGGATCTTCTGCAGACAGGGTTGGGAAGGCAGCCAAGCTTTTGGTTGGAGCTTCTCTCAGCTGAGCAGACAGTTCTGAGACTTGTCACCGGCTGGTAGCACTGGAGTTGTCTCAGGACTGTGGGTCTCTGTCAGGATGGATCTTTCCCCTCTCCTCTTTCCTCTAAAAGAGGTGAGAGCCTCCTAACGTGGGCCTGCAGGAATTCTTGGAGCAGTGGCTCTCTGTCATTACAGCCCCACAAAGGGCAGGGGATTTGATAGATCAGCACTGAGACCGAATCAGAGAATCCCAGAATGGTTTGGGTTGGAAGGGAACTTAAAGCTCATCCATTTCCACCCCCTGCCATGGGCAGGGACACCTCCCACTGTCCCAGGTGGCTCCAAGGTCTGTCCAACCTGTCTTGGACACTTCCAGGGATCCAGGGGCAGCCACAGCTTCTCTGAGCAACCTGTTCCAGGGCCTCCCCACCCTCACAAGAAAGATTTCATCCTAATCTCTAATCCTGACATCCCCTCTCAGTTTAAAGCCATCACCCCTTGCCCTGTCACTCCATATCCTTGTCACAAGTCCCTCCCCAGCTCTCCTGGAGCCCCTTTAGTCCCTCACACACAGGAGCAATACAACACATGAACCCAAACAACAAGTGATTTTGGGGATCCCACTCAATGGCAGGAACAGAGCCAGAGTTGCCATGGGTGGTTGAGGACCTTTCTCTGTGAATAAAAATACATCTGAGGCACCCTGTCACAGCTCCTAAATCACAGATTTGGCTGCAAGGCTGGGTCTGTCTCACCTAACTTGGGAAGGGACTCAGCCCAAGGCTCTGGGGCCTTTTCCCAGAGATTCCCTTGGTGGCTGTGTCCCTCTGTTCCCCCCAGTGCAGCCATGTCACGTTCTGCCAGCACAGGGGGCCGAGGGCAGTGCTGAAACCTCAGCTTCTCCCAGCTCCTCCCTAACAATATTCCTGCCTGGGAGAGGATGGGGAGCCTTCATTTGGCAGGAATGACTGAAAGGTGAACCCGAGGATCCCTGGGTTTGTGAACACCCAGCCCTCCTCTGCCTGGCTCTGCTGAGGGCAGAGGGAAGGATCAGGATCCACATGGGGAAATTCAGCACAGAATAAACCCAACATTCCCTGCATTGTTCAGGAAGCCCATGGGGGTTTCACCCTGCCTTAAAATGGGTTTGATTTCTTTTTCTCCTAGGAAATCCCCAAGGAATATAGCATTGGAGAAAAGTTTTCTCCAAGCATCCCATTAATTTTTTTTCCCTTTGGTTTGAAGTGAGCTGATACCTTGTGCTTTTGTGGCAGGAAGAATGGGAGCTGCAACACAGTGTTCAGGGCAATCCTGCTGCCTGTGGAGTCCTTGAAATGGATCTGCTTATTCATCCCTTTGCAATCCAGGAGGGAGACCCTTTCTCCAGGGTGAAATTTGTTCAGTTTTGTTGATATAGACAGAAAAAGGGAAAAAAAAAGGTCTTAAAGCACAGTTGATACATTTCTTTGTATACTCCTTTTCCTTGTATATTCCTTTTCCTTATGAATTAAAGACCAGCCCAGAGACTTAATCACCTTCTAAGCTGACATTTGAATTGAGTGATATGAGCACCAAGAAATTCTCATCACTTTGATCAGATGCTTGAATTCTACATTTTGATTCTTTTGATACAAAGATTTTAGAAATAGCCAGGGAGCTTGTTCTGGGGAATACAGAAGTGTTAATATTCAGAGAATATTGTGAACTGGAAGGGACCCACAGGGATCATCAGTCCAGCTCCTGGCCCTGCACAGACACCCCAACAATCCCACCCTGTGCATCCCTGGGAGCATTGTCCAAACTCTCCTGGAGCTCTGGCAGCTTTGGGGCTGTGCCCATTCCCTGGGCAGCCTGGGCAGTGCCCAGCACCCTCTGGGGGAAGAACCTTTCCCTGATATCCAACCTAAACACCCCTGACACAGCTCCAGCCACTCCCTGGGTGCTGTCCCTGCTCAGAGCAGAGACTGGAGCAGCCCTTTGGGAGGAATTTGTGGGTTGGGATGAATTCTGCCCCCAGTGTCCTGTTCTCCAGCTGAACAGACCAAGTGCCCTCAGTTTCTCCTTGTTGTGGCCCCTCCAGACCCTTCCCCATCCTTGTATCCCTCCTTTGGATGCTTTAGATCCTTTCCATATTGTGGTGCCCAAAACTGCCCCAGGACTGTTACAAAGGGTTGTTTCATTGTGATCCAGAACAAGAATTCCTCCCCTTTCAGCCAGCAGTCAGATGGGAATTCTATTAAAAATCTATAACCATTGACCAAAATAACCATTATGCTTAAATCAGTAATCTCAGAATATCTCACCCGGCAGATCTTTATTATATCACACGCTTAACCTGACTTAATGTATTATATAGCACCCATTAGTGGAATAGATTAACTTCAGATGTTCCCTTTTCCACATTAATAATGCAATCAGGAATTTATGCCAGACACTTTCTGCTCTAAACTGCACAAGGAAGATCTGAAGAAAAACGAAAAAAGCCTCGTGTGCATCTATTGAATAAGAAATGCTTGGTTTTGTAGCATTTTGTGGGAATCAAAGGGCTGGAAAACAAACTATTTGAGTTGTGGAACAACTGCCACGAAGGCAGAGCCGAGCGGCTGGTCAAGGTTAAGACTCTTTTATCGTAATGAAAGATCTGTTCCTGTGAGCTTGCCATGGGCAATGTGTTTGTTCATTATGTGGGAAGCCCAGGAAGGCCGGGATCGTTTCATTTGCTGCCTTTTAACTGCTGGTGCTTTCGCAAACGAGCTGATGGGTAATTATAATACACTCACCACTTAGGCATCTTTATTAGCCTTTGGCAGCACGGCTTTTGTGAGGCTGGGGAGGCTTTGAGTGCGGTGGCCTCAGCAAATCCTTTAGAGTTCAGACGGGAAATATTTGGCAGCCACTCGCCGCTGCTTCCCTGGCTGTCGCTTCTAGGTGGGTTTGCTCTGCCGTGAAAGGAGAGAAAGGACGGCAACGAGAATAACCCACAGTCATCTGGATGCAAACATCCAGGAGACCTCCTCTCAAAAATCAGCTCACGCGGTGAAAGACAAACCCTCAAAATCACCGGCCGAGGTGTGGAATCGTTTCCAAGCACAAAGAAACCTCAATTGGTTCGTGTGTGTTCCAGGAGCAGAGAGAAAAGGCTGGATTTGTCACGAAAATAATTCCTTCCTTGGGAATTATTTTTTTCACTGTGTCTTACTCCGGGTACCGGCAAGGCAGGAAGTTTTCCCTGGAAATCAATAATCAAATGTGGGAATTAGGGGAAAATTCACTTACCTGATGCCTCAGAAATAGAATGGTTTATTTGAGAACAGGTAAAATGCAGCGGTATCACCCGAGTACTGGGCAGGAAGGAACTCTGCTGCCTTCAGCTTGATGCATCCCTGGTTATCTATATTTTTCTCTTAGGCTGAAATCATGATATTCCAGTTTCCCCCCCACTCTGTGTATCAATTGGGAAGGGGTGGATCTTGCCCATTTCCAAAGGGAATCACAGAATTATAAAATACCCAGAGCTGGAAGGGACCCACGAGGATCACAGAGTCCAGCCCCTTGCCAGGACACCTCACTGATCCCACACAATTCCACAGCTCTGGGAGCTCTCTTGGGATGGACCTGCCCTGAGGGGATTTTGCCCAGGACTTTGGCCTTGTTTAGGTTCTCCAGACACCTCCCTGAAGTAAATAAATGGTAATCAAGGAGTAATGGGAGTGCTGAGCTGGCAGCTCTGCAGTCATTAGAGGTGCAGATGCATCAGCCCTGCCGTGCCCCAGGAATTTGCATATCCACATCAACAGGCTACTGAAGCAACAGCTACTGGAGAAAGTCCTGGCTCTGCCTGCCAGGCCCATCCTGGTGGACTGTGGACTCCCACACTGCTCCCACTGCCTCTCCACAGAGCCTGTGGGACATGGAACAAACCTGATGAATCCATTGGAGGTGGGTAAAGAAAATGCAGGAGTGGGACCCTTTCCTTGCCAAGGCCAAACTCTTCCCCCGGGGACTGAAGATCCAAAGAGATGCCTCCACATCTGTGGATTTCCCTTCATCCCTTTCCAGTGGCAGGAATGGAATAACTGCAAGCAGGGCAGGTTTCACACAGCGTGTGGGTCCCCCCATGTGCTGGTGAGTGCCCTTCCTTCTCACGGCTCAGAGCTCCAGCCTCTGCACCCTCAGCCCTTGGAGCTGCACCTCCACTTCCCTCTCACCAAAACCCTGAGCTGGAAGGAGTAAGAAAGGAAGGATTGCTCTGGCAGGGAAAAATCCCTGCCTGTCTTGGGTTCAAGGCAAGATGTATTCTATTCCCAATCTGTTGAAACTGGTTGGGGAGATTATTTTTTCTTTATCTCTTTGAACTCTGGGGGGAAGGTGGTGTATGTCTTCTGTTAAAGGGCAGCTGTTAAACCAGGTGGGACAGTGTTCTTTATGTCTTTATCTACCCATCCTCCCTCCAGGGGATCTCTGCTGTCCAGGGGCCATCCAGGCTCACTGCAGGGCTCAGACAATTCCATCATCCCATGGGGAGATGCTCCACCCAGGGGAGGAGCCCAGCATTCCTACCTGGATCAAAGCTGGCATTCAGAACACCAGCACAGCCTGTCTGCACTGGATTGCCAGAGGAGACCAGACCCAGCTCAGCACCACTGGACCCTTCTACAGGATCATCTCTGCTCCAACAGAACCACATCTGTCACTCCAGGAGGACTTAACTGGACTGACACCAACACCCTGACCAACAGGGTGTCAGGTCATGTTCTGACTCTGTCAGGGTTTCTAGGATTTTTTGTTTGCTTGGTTTTTTTGCACTAACATATTTGTATTTTTAATATTCCTAGTAAAGAACTGTTACTCCTATTCCCATATCTTTGCCCAAAAGCCCCTTAATTGCAAAATTATAATAATTTAGAGGGAGGGGGTTTACATTTTCCATTTCAAGGGGAGCTCCAGCTTTCCCTGGCAGACACTTGTCTTTCCAAACCAAGACAAGGCCCCATCCTCCAAAACAACCCTCAGACAGGACTGCAGGAGCTTGAGGGGACACTGTGCTCCCTGATGGAGCAGGCTGGGCCTGGAGCTGTGGGAGCTGCTGTCAGTCAGTGTGTGATGAGCTGCAGAGAGCTGTCTGTCAGAGCTGTGCCTGCACAGCCAGCACTGACCTCCTTTCCTGCCTTCCTCACCCCCTGGGCAGCACTGGGGTGCAGGTGAGGATGGTTGGCTGCTGTCAGTGGTGCTGGGAATCCCTGTGGCAGCCCCGGGAGAATCCAGGCCTCCAGAGCTGGCATGGCCATATTGATGCCTTGGGAAGGCTGACCTGGAAATAAAAACTGGACAGAGCTGGAGAATAAAGTAGATATGTATTGAAAAGCCTCCAGGATCCACCTTGGGCAGGACAGGGCCCAGCCAGGGCTACACCCAAGGCGGACCCAAAATGGTCACAAAATGCACAACCGGTCACAAGGTCTCACACTTTTATAAGTTTTGGTCCATTTGCATATTGGGGTTTAATTGTCCAGTTACATCTTCAGGTTGTGAGGTCTCATCCTTCTTGTTCCTCCCTTCAGTCCACCCTTGTTTGTGCTGTTGGGCTGAAAGCTGTCCTTGGTCTTCAGCAGGAAAAGGATTTGTTTTGTGTCCCTGCTCTGTGAAGAGACTGACACTGAATGTGAGGCTCGGAACTGCACCCCTGGGCAGCACAGAACCTGAAATACATGACAGCTAAAACTTAAGGCATCAATATCCCATGCCCCCATGTCCCAGCCCGTGTGGTGACACTGGGGATGGACTTAGAGGTTCTGCTCTGCTTCTTGTGCCCACCCAGCATGTGGCAAAGAGCTGGAGAACAGCCACGGGATGGGAGGCAGTACCAGATCCCTGGCAGTGCTAATCCAGCAGGAAGAGAAGCTGAGGATTTGTCCCATGGGCTGGAAGGGGCCACCGATCCCCTCCCCGTGCCTCCAAGCACACTCAGCCCCAGGCAAGGAGGGCCTGGGGAGGCTCAGGGGTCTGTGCTCACCTTCCTAAGCAGAACTAAAAAGGGAGGAAAGAAACGTGGAGACAAATCCCTCTCCTGTTGCATTTCCAGCTCAGTGCAGCCCACAAACATCTGCCTGTTAATGGGATGGCTGCAGTCACTGCCTGCTCCCCACACCTCCCGGCAGCTCGGCCCCCACCACAGCTCTGCTTTTATTTCCAGGCCTCACCAGATATAACCTCTCCAGCAGCACAGGAGAGGCTTAAAAAATAATTGGACCAAGTGGGAAATGGAGCCGTTGCCTCCCTAAATCTGCCAGGGTCTCGTGGGAGCAGAGGGCAGGCAGGAGCCCCAGCTGGGAGACCTGGAGCCACCCCTGGTGGGACCCTGGGCCCGTGCTGGCCACGGAGCATCAGGAGAACGGCAGCCACTGCACAACAGCGGCTCCCTGACCTCAATTTTCTCCGTGGAGAAAAGAGCAGGTCAAGTGGAAAGTGCTTAAGGAGGAAATTTGTTTCCTTCCAGCCAGGGAAAGATAGGCGGCTATTGCGTGTGCTGGAATAAACCAAATTAATTTTGTGCTGTGCGCTGGCTCGAGGAGCCGAGGGCAAGGCGGGGAAGATAATGGACTTTGATGTTTTACTTGAACTCAACAAAACACCTGGCAAGAAGCAGGGACTCGCTACAACGGCAGCTCAAAATGCTCCTAACCCAGGCAACTGCTTCCCTTTGTTTTCTTTCTTTCCAATCTAATCCCGAGCATTAACCGGGCTGGTTCGTATTTCCAGCGGAATAAAAGGTGCATTGTGAAAGGGTGAGGGAAACAAGAGGCTTTAACAACTTCCTTTGCTTCCCCCGACAGCCCTGGGGCATCCATCTCTGGCAAGGCAAAGCCCCAGGTGAGACCCCCGAGGTGAGGGGAGGGCGGAGGGGTGGTGGCTTTGGAGGATCGGGACCTCCGAGAGAGGGATTAGAAACCCGACAGATTTCTTCCAAACTGCTTCATCTCCCTGCTGCTGCAACAGGGGCAGGAGGGTCCCTGAATCCTGAGCGCTGATATCACGTTAAAAATGTCACTGTCAACATCAGCTTCCTCTGCTGCCTCATTTTCTGCCTCTCTGTCATCCCTGCCAGCTCTGCATCAGACCCCGATTCCCTGAACCACCTTCGGCATGGATTTCTTTTATTTGGGGGGGATCTAGAGACACCTGCCAAGCCTCTCCTTGCTCCTCTTTCCCGGTTTTGGGACAGGAACACGCACAGACTCTTCCAAGTCTTCCCATAAATGCAACTTTCAAGTCAGGCTGGAACAAAAGTGACAGCGCTCTCTTAATGCCAGCTGCTAAAAATACATTCTTGTGCTTGATAATTGAATGTGAGATGAAAAGTGAGTTTTAAGCAGAAGTAAGAGCTGCCTATTTCTGGCAAATTCCCAACTCCCCCAGTCCCCTGTGGAATGTCAGTGCATATCAATATCGTCTGCCTGGAAAATTTACATTTTGGGGAACTGGCAGGTGCTGCTGAGTTGGGTTTTGGATTTAACTGGAAGGGATTTTGGGCTGCCAGGTGCAAAACACCTTCCCTGTGGAGGTGGGGGCTCTCCGGCCCCAGAGCCCCTCCCTGCCCTGCCTGTATCTGCTGCAGACAACAGCAGAACACCCTGGGCTGCTTTCCATGGATGCAGGAGAAGCTCCCTGCTCAGCATCCTAAACCCAGCACAGCACAGGGACAACTTTGCATCCCCCTAAAGCAGGAGGAGAGAGGAGAATCACAGCACTGGGCTTGAAAAAACCATAAAGCTCATCTCATTCCAACCCCCTGCTTGGACAGGGACACTTTCCAGTAGACCAGTTACCCAGAGATTTTTTTCCCTCCTTGGCATGGATTTGCCCCTTATCCCCAGTCAGGGAGCTCCTAGGGCAGGATTTTAGTTTGGGGCTGCCCAGGGAGGTTTGGAGTCCCCATCCCTGGAGGTGTCCAAGGAGCACATGGACACAGCACTCAGTGCTCTGGGCTGGTGACAAGGTGGGGATTCAGCAAAAATTGGATTTGATGACCCTTCTAAATTATTCTATTCCTTGGTTAATTATCAAATTCCTAGGACATGCTTCCATTTTTGATTGCCAAACCTAAGCATTCCAGGTTTACATCCCACATAAATTGGTGGCTGTATAAGAAGGACTTTCAGGATACTTTGAGAGAAACTTCCAGGATAACTTCCCATCATTATTTGCATATCTGCAGATGAATAAAATGTGTTATCCTGGTAAAACTTTTTTTATACCCCAACCTGCTTTTGCCCTGTTCACCGCCTCATTTCAATGCATGGATAGACCTGTGTGGTTGGAATTGGGAAGGGGGAGCTCATTGCCTTTTGTCTTTCTTCCCACAGCAGGGTTTTGCAGCCAACCAATGAAATGCAGTCCCACAAATGCTCTGGATTAGGTAATGCTTTAAATTTGCATTTTATCTGCTAAAAATAGGGGATTTTCTTCATTTCCCCTCACATTTCTGGTTGGAATGTGATGAAATGCCAAAGGAGAAGCTGGAGCTGAGACTTGTCCTCACCCAAGTGAGCATGGTTGAGTGTCCCAGGAGCTCCACAGGGGTGCGTGGCAGGAAGGGTGACAGGGTTCCCCCCCATGAACCTCCTGGTGACAATTCCCTTTGCTTTTTCATGCCTACAAGGTCTGTGGAGGTGTTGGGAGGACAGAACTTCACCTGTGATTCAGGGAAAGACCTTTTTTTCCCCCTGCCTTGGAGCTTTTGGAGCTTTTGGGATCTGGAGGCCAGGAGAGGGATTTCTGTGCTGATCTCCCAGCATGGGCAGCAGGAAAGGGATTGGGATTCTGCCCCTCAGCCCCACTCAGGTGAGACCCCACCTGCAGAGCTGCCCCAGCCCTGGGGCCCAGCACAGGGAGGACCTGGAGCTGCTGGGGAGAGTCCAGAGGAGGCACCAGGGTGATCAGAGGGATGGAGCAGCTCTGCTGGGAGGAAAGGCTGGGAGAGCTGGGATTGTTCAGCCTGGAGAAGAGAAGGCTCCAGGGAGACCTTATAGAGGACTTTCAATATATAAAAAGGGCTTTCAGGAAAGATGAAGAGACTTTTTACCAAGATTTGTAGTGCTGGGACATGGGGAATGGCTTCCCACTGCCAGAAGACAGGACTAGATGGGATATTGGGAAGAAATCCTTCCCTGTGAAGGAGGTGAGGTGGTGGCACAGGGTGCCCAGTGCAGCTGTGGCTGTCCCTGGATCCCTGGGAGTGTCCAAGGCCAGGCTGGATGGGGCTTGGAGCAGCCTGGGATAGTGGGAGGTCTCCCTGCCCATGGCAGGGGGTGGGATGGAATGAGCTTTAAGCTTCTTTCCAACACAAACCCTTCCCTGATTCTAAGTCTGTAATTAATGAGATATCAAGGTCTGATTTAAAGGTGATGGCACTCACTCTCCTGAGTCACTTTTGCACACAGACATGTCCAGAGTGAGCCATGAGAGATGAGCCTGGTTTGGATGTGTCCCTGCCCTCCCCCAGGCTGGAGTCCCTTCCCCTTCTCTGTGTGACTGCAGCAATGATTTCAGGAGCTGCCGAAGCTCTGCCTTCACACCATAAATCCTTGGAGCAGTTCATCCAGCTGAACCTTAAAGCTGACTGCTTCTCTTTATGGAGATCTCTCACATTTTTCATTGCCTTTGCATCAGACCTCGTCAGTCCCACTCTCCTGCCAGAATACGAAGTGCCCAGAAAAATCCGATCTCTTTGGAGCTGACCTTAAATTATGGCAAATAAATCTGTCACTTCAAGACATTGTCAGTGTCCCCTGTTCCAGTGCACTGGACAGAAGTACTGTCCGAGAAAGGAACTGCTCATCTGACCTCTACTGTTATCCTTAAGCTTTTTGGAATAAAAGTAAATCTCCTTTTCCCTGGAGATTTCCATTCCTTTCACACAAAGGTTTGTTTGACTGGCTTTTACCTTAGTGCATATCATGGAATCCCAGGATGGTTTGGGTTGGAAGGGACTTTAAAGCCCATCCAGTCCCACTCCCTGCCATGGGACAGGGACACCTTCCACTATCCCAGGTTGTTCCAAGCCCTGTCCAAGCTGGCCTTGGACACTTCCAGGGATGGGGCAGCCACAGCTCCTCTGAGCAACCTGTGCCAGGGCCTCCCCACCCTCCCAGTAAAGATCTGCCTGAATCCAATTCCATGGGTTAAATAAACTCCAGCACAATCCCAGAGCCTCCCTGATAATGCCCAGACAACATTAAATAATGTGCTGGAGGTAAAAGCAGAATGAAGACATCTTCCCAGGCCCTCACCACACGACCACACATTCCTGGTGGCAGCAATGGCATCAGGACATCACCCATCCTTTTTATCTCTCTGTTTCCTGGATCAGTTTCTATGCTGTACGTTTTTATCCTGTGCAGTCCTCCAAGGACTCCCAATCTTGTCCTGTTAGGAGTGTGTGGTGTTGTTCCTGTAAACACCCACCCGTGGCCTTTCCCAAACAGCAGCTTGGGCAGGCTGGAAGCAGGAGTGGGGGGCTGCTTGTGGATGCAGAGCCCACTGTCTCTACATAGAGCCAAGTAATCAGAAAGGAAATGGATCTCTCCCTCTGGAAAGAAATGCCTTGAAAATCCTCTCTGCAGCTGCCTGCACGAGGTGTTGGTGTGCATTATTTCCAGAGTTTCTATTCATGGTGGAGCCAACACAGCAGCCTCCAGCTGATCACACAGGGCACAGGGGAGATGTATTCAGGGAGTCTGAAGGTTCAGTAATTATTTAATAAAGAAGAGGAGACTCAGTACTGGCAGCTCAGGCTCTGAGCTGTGAATCCTGAGCAGAAGGATAAATTGTCTGAGCTAAAAAGTTCTTCCCTGTGAGGGTGGTGAGGCCCTGGCACAGGGTGCCCAGACAAGCTGTGGCTGCCCCTGGATCCCTGGAAGTGTCCAAAGCCAGGCTGGATGGGGCTTGGAGCAACCTGGGACTGTGGGAGATGTCCCTGCCCATGGCAGGGGTGACACTGAGTGAGCTTTAAGTTTCTTTCCAACCCAGACTATTCTGGGATGCCATGACTCTAAACACAAAGCAGCATCACACCTCTCCAAGCTGTTGGAACTGAACCATCACCCATCTACTGAAATCTGAGTTTGTGCTCCTTGTATGGTGAGCAAAACTGGCCTTGGGGGTTGCAGTGGAGTGACTTTCCTTGGTTTGGTGATGTTTGAGAGGCAGCTCAGCAATCAGGCAGACAAGCTCCACCGAGAGATGGGAGCATCAGTGCCAGTGTGACTGCAGCAGATAACAGTGGGCAAAAGCAGAGTGTGATGGTGGCATTTCATCCTTGGTTAATGGTGCATTCCCCTGCATCTGGGCCTCAGACACAGGCACATTGCAGCCAGGTCTCTCATCTCCCCAGAGCTGCTGGATTAGGCTGTGACAGCCAGGCTGGAGAAAGGCCTGGCATGTGTCACCGTGCTGGCCTCAGCACCCCGGGGTCAGTCACTGCTGGGGGTGATCTCAGTGCTGTGCAGGAAATTCTGGGCTTGGCATTTAGGGGTAATAAGGGGCTGGGATGCTCAGCACTGGAACTCCAAAGAAAAGGAGGCTCAGGAGGGACCTTCTCACTCTACACAACTCCCTGACAGGAGGGGGCAGGCTGTGCTCCCAGGGAACAGGAGGAAAGGACACAGCTTCAAGTTGTGTCAGGGTAGGGTCAGGCTGAATACCAGGAAGAATTTATTCCCTAAAAGAGTGGTAGGGGATTCTGCCTGGAGGCAGGCATGGAGCTAATAACAGCAGGGCTGTGGGTTTGATCCCAGAACAGGCCATGAAGGCTTGGACTCAGTGATCCTGGTGGGTCCCTTCCCACTCAGAATGTTCTCTGAAATCTGTGAAATTCTGTGGATTGTGTGAAGTGTTCAGCAAACTCATGGGTGTGGCACTTGGGGCCATGGTTCAGTGATGAACAAAGAAGTGCTGGGCTCACAGATCTCAGAGGTCTTTCTCAGCATTTGTGTAAAACTGCCTGAACACTCTCTCCTGTTGCAGCAGCCCTCTTATTAGAGGGTAAAAATGAGCTGAGACACAGACAACTTGTTAAACGCAGCACAAAAAGTTGCAGCAGCACTTTTCTCAGCCAAGTGAGAAAGGCCCCCTTGGCAGGCAGCTGCAGGGCCCTTGGAAAGGGCAAGGGCAAGTGCCTCAGCCCACAGGGGAGAAAAGAGCTCTGAATTGGCTGCCCCTGGCACACAAAAACTGCTCTTTACAGCTCAGCCATCCTGACTCCAACCATTCACTGGCTCTGGCTGCAGCAAGCTCCTGCTGTAGGTTTCCCTTGCAGCCTCTGACTGCAGGGATTGGTTTGCAGACCCTAAATGCAGGCTTTTACCCAGCTAGACTGTGGCTGCAGGTTCCAACAACAGGCTCTGACTGCACACCCAGACTGATCTCACAGGAGTGATTCTCTCTCCCCAGGATCCTTCTTCTTCATGATTCTCTCCTTCATACCCTTCAAGGTTCCTTCCCCGTGATATCCTCCCCTTACTAGCTCACCCCCTCTTTTATCTCACTCATCCTTATTGGAGGTAGCTGTTAGTGATCAAGGATGAGGCTGCATTGGGTAATTAACACAGCTGTTACTTATCGGGGTGAGGTCACCTGTATTCCATTCTCCTACACTTCCCACCTAAACCAGCTCTGGGACTCAGCACGGACACACCAAGGAGTCTTCCTCTCCTTGGGAGAAGGGCATATCAGCAGTGGTGATTCCCAGCTGTGTCCTGATCCCAGCCCTCAGGACAGGCCTTCCCATCACAGAGGAGTTGCTGGAACCAAGCCCCATGGGGCTGTGGGACCCCTCTGCAGTCTGGGGTGTGATCTCCCCGTGGGAGGTGAGCTTTTCCCAGGAGACACATTCCCTGTGTTCCAGCCCTCTGTGAGGATCAATGCCTCTCATGGTGCTATTGCTTAGAAATGTGCTGCTATTGATCTTCTGGGCTTGGCTTTCTCTTATAATCCCCAAACATTTTTTCCTCAGGCTCCCTCTGAGCCCATCCCCTGAGCCCTCAGAATGGGAATTGTTCTGAGGAATCTCACTGCATTTCCCTCACTGCAAGGAAATCCATGCAGGTTGTCTCTTTTTTTCCTGCTACGTTTAGTGTCAAAATCCAAGAGTTCTGCTCTAAAAAATCATTTCCTTCCTTTGCCAGCATCCTCCCCAAATAAACACGTGAGCAAATGGAATGTGTCTGGGAGCATATTGGAATTTGCTGGGATTTGCTGAGCATTACACTTCTGCTGGCAATTAGCATAATCTGCCTCCTATCTCCTGCACGGGAATGATTACTTAGAAATGTGTCTTCTCAAGATTTTTTTTACTCCTAAAAAGAAAGTGGAGCAGTGGCATATTTACGTCTCCCACTGAGTTCCTCACTGTTTAGGTTAGGATAAGGACTATTTCCCTACTGGATTGGTGTGTGCAAGTCCCATGCAGGAATCTGGGCTGTGTGCCAGCTCTCTGGAATGACCTGGAGGGGAGGAAGAGCAGATTTTCAGGAACAGCAATCATTGGTTTATGCCGGATCCCGCCAATGGCAGAGGCTAAACCCCACTCCCAGTGGTCCCAAGGCTGTGCCTTTCAGTGTGAACTGTGCCTTTCACTGTGAACTGTGCCTGTGGCATCACAAAAGCCACACTCCTGGGAACAGCTCCTTGGAGAAGGAAGGAGCTACTGCTCACAGCCAGGAATCTCCTTTCAGTGCAAATCCCACCTGTATTCCTTGAGAAAGCCATCACTGTCTGCCTGGAGGTCAGGGCTGAACAAAACCAGTTCTTTTTTGGCCATTTCTCCCTCCCACCCCACTCTATCTCATCCACTTAGGCTGCAAATTTATCTGAACCTCCAGTGCCCCTCCTAGGAGGACACAGCCCCTTGCACCACGGTGCTCCGTGTTATTTGCTGCCTCCTGGTGTGCCAGCACAAGAAATAAATAATGGAGCCCATTAGGTTTGTTATTCCCTCTGAGGTCACCTGTGAGAGCATTTGGGAATTGTCACTCTGGTGTGTGAAAGTCAAAGGGTGAGGAAAGGCTGAGCACAGACACTGCCAGTGCCAGCAGGGGAATAGTCCAGCTGCTCTGGGTGACCCCACCCTCCTTTTAAAATCCTTGAATGGTTTGGATTGGAAGGGATCTTAAAAATCATCTTGTTCCACCCCCTGCCATGGGCAGAGACATTTTCCAGTATCTCAGGTTGCTTCAAGCCCTGTCCAGCCTGGCCTTGGACAATTTCAGGGATGGGACAGCCACAGCTTCTCTGGGGAACCTGTGCCAGGGCCTCCCCACCCTCACAGGGAGGAATTCCTTCCCAATATCCCACCTAACCCTGTCCTCTGGCAATTTGAAGCCATTCCACTTGTTCTGTTCCTCCAGAGCTTTGTCTGAAATCCCTCTCCAGCTCTCTTGGAGCCCCTTCAGGCACTGGAACGGGTGCTGGGGTCTCCCCAGAGCTTTCTGTTCTCCCAGCTGAAACCTTCTCTGGTAGGACAGAAAAGCTGCTGGACACAAACACCCAGGAGAGCTGGGAGAATCCAGGGGGTCCTGTTTTTCTGCCTTGTCATTCTCTGGATGTTTGTTATCCAAGCTGGCTGTTCTGCAGGGAGCAGGGCCAGGAATGCTCTCTCTGTTCCTGGAGCTGGGTGAGTGACACACTCCAGTCATTCCTGGTGTTCCAGACGTGTTTCACCAGCAGCGAACAAGGGGCTGAGCTGCAGCCACACACCTCAGGGCCCCCAAGCAGCCACCTCACCTGTGACTGGCAGCACAACATGACACATGTCCCCTTGCCTGCAGACAGGTGGGACATTAATGGGAAGATGAGGTGGCCAGGCAGGCACTAGCTGTGCCTCTGATTTGCAGCTCCAGCTGGAAAACCCCTACAGAGCGTGGGCCAGGCTTTATAAAATAAAAGCTAATAAGAATCATAACAATTTTGCTTTCCCTCCATAGCCTGCAGCAAGCCAGGCACAACATGGGAATTGAGGAATAAAGGCCATCAACTTCCCGTGGCTCCCCTCCTACCACCTTCCTCTTCTTGCTCCAAATTGTTTTGAAAACATTGCTTTTCCCTTGCCTATTTCATTTCTGCAATGAAGTCATCAAACAAGATGACAGGGACTTTCCCAGACTCAAATCAATCAGCAAGTTTCTCTTTTGCTTTTTCCACTTGGGCAGGAAATAGGGGAATAAATTTTCCAACTGTCTAAGGGAAGGGAAGGGGGCAATGGGTGGGTTGGCTCCAGGATGGGGAGGTGTAAGAGAACAGATGGAACTTCTGGTCCTCATCCAGCCCATCAAAAATAAATAACCTCCTGCCACGTGTTTGTTCTGCTGTGAGAAGTTCCAGCAGGTCCTGAGGGTTTTTCACTGTCCACTGGAAAATGGAAGAGATGTTCCAACTGTATCCCATCCCCTGTCCTGGTTTGGCTTGGAAGGGAGTCGTGGTTTCTCCACAGGGCGTCCCCCCCAGTCTGGATGGATATTCCACTTCCAGCACTAAAAATCATGTTCAAATCATGCCAGGTTCAAGCTCAAATCATGGAATCACAGAACCATGGAATCTCCTGAACTGGAAGGGATCCCCAAGGATCATCAGTCCAGCTCCTGGCCCTGCACAGACACCCCAACAATCCCACCCTGGGCATCCCTGAGAGCATTGTCCAAACTCTCCTGGAGCTCTGGCAGCCTCGGGGCTGTGCCCATTCCCTGGGCAGCCTGGGCAGTGCCCAGCACCCTCTGGGGGAAGAACCGTTCCCTGATATCCAACCTAAACTCCCCTGGCACAGCTCCAGCCACTCCCTGGGTGCTGTCCCTGCTCACAGAGAGCAGAGATGGGAGCTGCCCCCCCAGTATCCCTCAGGAGGAAGCTGCAGACAAGAAAAAGCTCTTCCTGCAGTTTCCTCATGTATTTTTTTATGGAGATGTCTGAAGGTAATGGGAAGAGCTCATCCAGCGGGATCGCCCCCTGCAATTTCTTCTGGGTTTAGGCAGAATAAAACTAATCATAGGGGTTGTCTCAGCTCATGCCAGGGCTGCTCTAGGAATAGATTGGCACTTTAGATTTACCAGGACACGATGGAATAATGGCTGGGTAGTGGAATTTTCAGCACACAGGGGCAGGAGCAGCCATTCACATTTTTTTAATGATCATTTTTATGCTGGTGCCTTCACTATTCCTCTCCTCTGTTCAGCGGGGACAGGCCCTGCATGGGAAGCATGGACTCTGTGACTGCATCCCATTCCTCCAAAGGCATCAGAATGTGGGCAGGGAACAGTCATTTACTTGTACTTTATGCAAGGAAAGTGCTGAGCCAGTAGCACAAAAAAAAAAAAAAATCCCTGTCAGGAGCCAACAGGTTTTACCGGAAAACCATTGGATTTCAACGAGAAGATTTAGGGTTTGGAATGAAACCTTGACAGTTTGCCCAAAAATTACTTCTTCGTTTTACAACGTTCTCTCTGTTGAAATGTGTGTGTTCTCCTCTTCCAGAAAAGGCAAGGGAATGAAAGGAAAAATGATGACACTGACCAAGCTCCATCAGTGCATTCCTAGTGGCAACTTATTTTAGGGAGGAATTATCTCAGCTTTACTTGAATGAGTATCAATCAGGTTGGTAACTAACAGCTTTTTTTTTTTTTTTTTTTTGTGAGGCTTTAAGTCCTTTAAAGATGAGGGTGTTTATTAGGGAGCCTTCACCAAGGTTTTATGTCTTGCCTGTAAAGAGGCACAGCTGTGGCCAAAACATTATCTCAAGTGGAACCAAATGTTGGCTTCGTTTATTGGTATTTATAATGGATTCCCACATAGGCAGAGGTGTTAATTTTGTCTTTTTTGGGTTGGGGATGCAAGGAGGGCAGCCATGGAATGCCTGGCTGGTCCCTTTAGCTTCCCTGAGCAATGCAGGATCTTTCAGGACAGGGTCTGGTGAGTGGCAGAGGGTTTGCTGATGGCTGGGACCCTCTGGAAGGTGCCATGGACAATCCATGACAGGGATTACAGGGGGGCCCAGTAATTGTTTAGAGAGAGGTTTGGAGGGCTCAGGAGCACCAGGAGCACAATTCCAGAGCACACAGGGTTAGGGATTGGCCTTTTCCCCTGGGAGTGCAGCCAGCACGGATCCTTAGGTTTGAGTTTTGTGCCAAACCTTTGGGATTGCTTGGAGGTTTGAGCTTGGAGAGCGAGGGCCTGGCTGCTCTTTGTCTGTCCTCTGGGCAGGCTGAGGCTGCTGTCAAGGTCATCAGCTCACCCTGGGTCACAACCATGTGCCAGTCCCCCTTGGGTGCAGAGTTTTTCCATGGGTGAGCTGGGAGGGTTCCCTGGGACAGGAACAGCTTGGGGCATTCACTCCCCCAGCACAGCAGAGCAGCTCCAGCGTGGGGACAAATCCTGCTGGGATGAGGACACAGTGCTGGCTCCACTCAGTCCCTGGTGACAGCCACCAGCTCCAGACAGCATCAGGACGTGCTGATCCCTTTTCTGTGCAGCAGCTCCAGCCCCGAGTCCGAGCTTGGTGTTAATATGGAAATAGGGATAAGAGCTTATGCTGTGACAATGATTTACTGCCTTGGTAACTGCACCTGATAACACAAATTTATCTTGGTCTCTCCATTTCAATTATATTTTTTCTAATGTGTGTTTTGAAATACAGATTCCCTCGGTCACAGGAATTTATGGGAAGGGCTGTGTGGCTGGGAGAATTCAAATCAACACAGGAACTGCTCTTTGCCTCATGCTCCAGTGTCTCCTTATGTGTGTTACACCCACTGTATAATGCATGTTTTCACAAGCCCTGTTCAAAATATGGAAAAAGAGGAGGCAGGCACGGGCAGCATCACTGTGATTTGGTGGGCATCATTCCCAAATGACCTGCTGCAATTTGGCCACAGCAGTTGGAAATCTCAAGGTTTGCATTCTGGGTGGGGATATTTGCTTGTGGCCTGATGGGGCTGAATTTTCAGGAGGTGTTGAGGTGCCAGGGCTCTGCTTTCCACTCTGCCAGAGGGGCTGGAAGCTGGCAGCCACCCAGAGAGCAAGACTTATCCTTTCTCCCTTTGAGACAGCAAGGAAAAGGCTCTGCAAGGGGGCAAGCATTCATGGAAAATATACAATGTGCAAGGGTTCTCCCTGTGTTTCCAGCACTGCTCCTGGAGGAAGCACTAACAGGTTGTTCCCTTACAGAGGAGGAAGCTGCAGGGATCTGAGTAGCAGAACTTTGCCTTCCCAAAAGGGTTTGTCCCCAGAATAGGGGACAAACCCCCCATGGGCTCTTGGTGCCTTCCTCCTGCTGTCACCAGGCAGATCATCCCATCACTGTGATAAGCAGCACTTAATCTCTTATCAATGTTCTGGGCAGGAACCCACCCCAGGCAGCTGCAGCAGCCACAGATCTGCTCCTGCCTCCACCAGGGACCAAGGAACTCCTCAGCTTCCCTGGAATCCCAGCTCATGCTGGTGCTTGGGATGCTGGACACGAGGGAGCAGATCTGACCCTGGAGTTAGAGCAAATGCCAGCGCTGCATTTGCCATTTCCATTGGTCCATAAATACAAAAACATTGGGGTTTCACTGGGACACGTCATTAGTCCAGCTGCTCACACTTAGCAGCTGATAGCTGCTATCACTCTTAGTCACCTTCCAAATTCCACCAAGAGGAATGGGGCCATTATTGCTCTGAGGCTGCTGCTGCTCTTTTCCCTGGCTGGGAAGAGGAGCAGCTCTTCCCAATGCTCTGGGAACGGCAGGTACGTGGGAGCAGATGTCAGGAACTGGCAGGGCTGCTTGTCTGGAACCAGATATCCAGCCACATCCTCTACTGAGGGGTGGACAGATGTCTTCCAGCAGATGGAAGGCAGATCTTTCCTCTTCTAATCCCAAACGCGTCTCCATCACTCATGTGTGGATTCCACATATTTTATTTGGCACCGTGGCCCAACAGTGTTAAACAAAGACATTGCTGGGCTTCTTTATTCCTGGCATTTCTTTCTCCTGGGAGCTGGGCTGTCTCACAGAATTTCTAGGTTGGAAGAGACCTTCAAGATCATCAAGTCCAACCCATGTCCTAACACCTCAGCTAATCCATGGCACTGGAGTGCCACATCCAATCTTTTTATAAACAGATCCAGGGATGGTGACTCCACCACCTCCCCGGGCAGACCAGTCCAATACTTTATCACTCTTTCATAAAAAACTTTTTCCTAATATCCAACCTATATTTCCCTTGGCACTGCTTAAGACTGTGTCCTCTTCTTCTGTCAATCTCCTGGATGTGGCCACTGGGAATCCTGCAGAGGGGCTCAGGGACTGGGAGACTCCTGGGCAGCTTTCATCAGTGGTGAGCCACACATCATCCTAAACTGAGGAGCAACTTTTGGAGTCTTGAGCCTTCCAGGAATGGCAGTGCAGAAAATGGGAAGCAGATTCCCACAGCCTTTCCTACATTGTCCTGTCTGGGTGTGGAGCTGGTTTCCCTCCCTGAAGAGAATGTGGCTGACACTACCCCAGCACACCACCTCAAAATCCAGAGTTGTTCCAGCAGGTTGTTCCTGGAGCCAGGATGTGGGGAGGTGGACTCTGGAGAGGTGGCATCTCCTGCAGTCCCTGAGCTTCTCATCCTCAGATCTTCTGAAGTGTTCAAAAGTGAGATAATGTGGCACTTGCTGATATGGTCTCATGGCCCATATTGTGGGGATATTATTTGCAGGCTGGATCTGATGACCTTGGAGGTTTTTCCTGACTTCAATGGTTCCCTGATTTTGAGATTCCAAGGGCTGCCAGAGCAGACAGCATTTAGACAAATCTGGATTTATGAAAGGCCACACATTTTTTCTTTGAAAGTTTCTCAACAAGCAGAGCTGTGGAGGGATCCCCTCTTTCTACACAGGTCCACTAAGTCCCTGGAAGGTCAGATGTTCCCCCAGATACTGGAGATTAAAAAGACAATGCTCCCCAGGCAATGAAATATTCCAAATTCTGTTCAGGAGAGCTCTGGTGTACGTTAGAAAAGAACAGGAGGTATCATTTCCTTGTCTGTAAAACCCAGAGTAAATGGGCTGGAACCCAGGAGCAGAGGGAGAGTGGAGAGCCACAAAATCTGTTCCAGTTGTTTTTCCTCCCAGCACAGGAAAAATGGGGTCATTACTGAAAAACACTGTGTTCCTGCTTAAAAATCCTATCTTTCCTTTATCTGAACCTGTCATGTCTCTGATAGTTACCTGCAGTGGTGGGAGTGATCCCTGTGCAGATTATGATCTGTTCAGTGCCTGGGAATGTTTGGATGGATGGAATTGTACAAAATGAAGACATCACCATCATCATCATCATCATCATCATCATCATCACTGCTATTCCTGCTGCTGGTAGCTCCATCATTCTGTAAAAATAACCCCCTTTCCCAGAGTGGGTGAGCCCCAGGTGTAAATTCCCAGTGTTTTCAGGAGCTGCTGAGTGGTGTCAGTGCTGGGTGAGCCCCAGTTCCACCCAGCTGAGCAGTGGCAATAAAGGAGCCACCACCAGCTGCTCTTTCCATGCAGGATTCATTCCAAGCGTGGCTGGGCAAATATTTATTATTTGCACAAAAGTACAGAGAGGAACGTTTGTTCTTTGAGGATTGAGAGTCTGGGAGGGCTCTCTGTGCACAGACCCAGCCTGGGGTACTCTCTGTCCTCTGTTGCCTGGAGGGGCTGAGGTGAAGGATCTGCTGGGAGAGGAGAGATCTTGGGCTATAATTCCCACTCCAGAGACATTTGCTTTGTTTTATTCCATGGATTTTGTGAAATGCTTGTTATCCTGTTTAGAAACAGTCAGATTTTTTCCTTCTGAGCACTCCTAAGCCATGGAGTCACAATGGGGAAACTTTTCCTTCTCCCTCCTCTAATTATGGTGACTTTGTCACTCCACGCTCACCTGCCTTGAACCTGGAGACTGAGCCATGATCCCTCTCTTTCCCAGCAGCTTCCTCCAAAATTCATCCGTGTTTGGGAGGCACTAAATCTGCATCTCCCCTTCCCCAGCCAAGACAGGCAGGAACTGTGGGTGCTCTTCCTCTCCACTCAGTTTGGAAAGAAAATTCCTCTGAGATGAGGGGATACAGGCAGGAAGTGACCATGGAGTTGGCCAGCCCCAAAATCCTTTTGGACATACCTGGGATGCTCCTGGTCCCTAAATCCCCCTGAGGGTGTTTATATCCTGTGGGGACATGGAGAAAGAAAAAAAGTCCCCAGTGAGTCCAGGTCAGCTTCGTTGTGAGACCCAGAGCTGAATATGGGAATGGCCCTTCCCAAATCTCCAGAGGTTGATGGGATAATTGGAGGGAAACCCCACACTGTGATTCAGCTCTGAGATCACAGGGAGAGGGTTTGTGGTGCTCTCCCTTGACACATGGAGGGTGGTTCCAGAAAATGCAGGATCTCAGCTCACCTGCAATGGGAATTGTGGGGACACCGCAGAGAGAAAGAGCAATTTGAATATAAATCCCACCCGACAGCCAATAAATCCAGATTATGTTCTTTCTTTCCCCTCTCAGTCAGGAAAAAAGTGCTGAAACTGGTCTAACAAAATACAAGAGTCTTTACTGTAGGAAAAAAAAAAAAGATAGAAAAGGTTTAGGCTGAGATTTGGGGCAGATTTGGGGAAAAAACCACATATATAAATTCTGAAAAATCCCTTTAGCTGACTTTAAACAGGTCAGAGTTTCCAGCTGTAATGAGATTGGAAGTTTAGTGTCCTCCCAGCTCTGGGGCCTGGTTTTGGGGGACTCTTCCAGGGGATGGCAGGGGGTGGACAACATGACCTCCTCAGGGACAAGTACAGCACTGACAGTTCTATTCCTAAGTGTTGTGTTGTACCTTGTCTTTCCTTCTATCCCATAATGACACTGTGGGGGGAAAGGGAGAGGAGAGGGGTTTGTTTGTGTCTAAATCCATCCTCCAGGAATGGGAGCAAGGCCCCCCTTTTCCTTCAGTGCAGTGATGGTGGAATAGAATTCCTGGTTAATAGATCAGGTTCAACTTTTCTTCATGAAGAACCATTCCCTATATCCACCTGGCGCAACAATCCCTGTGGGAATGGGCTGTGGACAGTCATCAAAGCCTCCTTTAACTCCATAAACATCACAAAACTTCTTTAAGTCACTCATTGAGGCTTTTCTGCTGGCTGCCAGTGCCCTCTGGATCCATCCCTGTCCCGATGGATCCCTGTGCCTCTGGGTATGAACACAGGGTGGGTTAGGATTAGGAGAGGTGGCTGTGAGCAAGGGGAAGATCCCAGAGATATTTTGTAGCATCAGGAGGATCAGGAAGGACCTTCTGGCTCTGCACAGCTCCCTGACAGGAGGGGACAGCCTGGGGGGATCAGGCTCTGCTCCCAGGGAACAGGGACAGGACAAGGGGAAACAGCCTCAAGCTGTGCCAGGGGAGGCTCAGGTTGGACATCAGGAGGAATTTCTCCATGGAAAGGGTGGGCAGGCCTTGGAAGGAGCAGCCCAGGGAGGTCTGGAGTGCCCATCCCTGGAGGTGTCCAAGGAACAACTGGATGTGTCTGGGTGACAAGCTGGGCACTGATCACAGGTTGGACTTGATGATCCTGGAGGTCTTTTCCAACCTTAACCATTCCATGATCAGCAGAAAAGCTTCATTTACTCCCTCTCAATTCTCCTTTTTACCCTTCCTGGGGTAGAAGGTTGCCTCTTCTTCTCCCTGTTGAAAGCACTTTTGTCTTTTCCCAGCAAACAGAAGTAGCTGGAGTTTCTGTTTTCGTGGCAGCAGGAGCTGTGCTGCTAAACAAACACGGAGAAAGCCAAAACTTCCTGCCACTTCACATGTTTGTGTTTTGAAAACCAAGCTATTTATTTAGACAAACTGGAAAACATAACCACAAATAACCCCTAAAGTGTGCTGCTCACTAGCAGCGAGTTAACTGAAACCAGAAGAGGCAGAATTTGTTCATCCACAGATTTTCCTTGTCTCTCTAGGAAAATCCTTTCCCCTTTCCAGCCCCTTGGGTTTGTCCTGTTGTAGCACCCAGTGCTGGGAGGAGCTGCAGGAAGGGGAGTGTAGCTGTGGTTGTGTGTAGCTGAGATGTTTTGGTTTTCTGCAATTCTTATCACAGGAAATTTTCTGTAAACAAGAGAAGTGTTTTTGTAACTGTACCTATGTTTTCATTCTTTCCCTAGAAGGGACTTCTTTTTGATGTCCCTCTGGTCTGACCAATGTGATTGAAAAAGTTTGTCTTCTTGTCACCAATTGAACTGGTCTGTGTAAAATAGTATAAAAGGGAGACACATCCCAAAAATAAAGAAGTCATTTTCAGCCTTCTAAAATCAGAGCCTTGTGTGGTTGGAGTGTACACCAGCATCAGGGGAGCACAGGAACTTAGTGATTGCAAGGATCAGAGATCTATGGAATCACTGTCCCCTGCAGTGGGTGCTCCAGCTCTGTGCACCCAGAGAAGGCACCAAATGAAACCTCAGCCCCAAAACTCCACGTCTGACCTTGGAAAGCAAAGGCATTAATCCACAGCTCCGTGTGCTGTGTCCTGCTCCCAATTCTCTGGTTCCTGAAGGACAACATTATCAGGCTGGCACAGTCAGAGGGAATGGCTCAGGACAGGCTCCTTCCCTGCGGCTCCGTCGGGGGATTTTATCTCCTGATTGTCCTCCAGCAGCACGGGAAGGGGAAAGAGAGGGCTCCTGCCTGACACGAGAGACAATGACCTGCTCCAGGGGAATGTTAAAGAGCTCAGGGAATGCAAAAGCTCCATTTCCAACCGCTGCTCCTGGCTTTGGAAGGCAGCCTGGAAAGGTGTGTGCACCCCTGGGCTGGTACCCGCTCTGTTGCCACGGCAACGAGCAGAGGGGATGGAGCTGCTGCCATCATTCTCCTCTGCACTTCCTCCTCCCTCCCAAAAGTCACCTCCCCTGGAATTAGGAATGGCACCCCTCCATCCCCTGGGAGTGCCTCTCCTTCCCGAGCTCCACCTCTGCCTTTGGTTTGGAGAGGGGAATACGTGAGTGGGAGATGGGGAGGGGATGGAGAGGGGAAAACCAGGCTGTGCTCAGGGCTCAGACTGGACTGAGAGCTTTTCCTTCATCCTGTGTGCTGCTGAATTAATCCTGGACTAATTTAGGCTGGTGTGGATGCTCTGGGGCACAGAGCTGCTCGGAGCTGCAGCCCATGGCACAGCTCGGGGGATCCTGAGGATCAGTCTGGGTTATCTCAGAGGCTGGACTGGGTGAGGAACAGGATTTGGGGGTTGCAAAACACCCCACAGCTTTGGCATTTCCTCTGTGTTGGATTAGCAGGGCTTGCAAAAGCTGTCACATAAAGCAGGAGGTGGAAAAGCACCTCAGGGAAGGCCCCTGCCTGGAGAAGCCGTGTGGAGGCTCCAGCTGATTGTTTAACTTGGAACCAGGCTCGAGTGTGAGGGATCCCACATCACTGCTGTGCCTTCCATCCCACGGCTCAGGGGCTTTCCTCATCCTCCTCCCCCTGTCCCCCCACGTTTAATTGTGTGGAGAAGGCAGATGAGGCTGAGAGAAGTGACTGCATCTTCCCATGCCTCAGGCTGGGATCCAGCAGGGGCTGGAGCCTGATTTTCCCATTATCCCTCCAGCATTCCCCAGTCTGCCTCTCCCTCATCTTTGTCACATGGGCTTTGGGAAATCTGCATACTGAAATGAGCAGTTTCTGTAGCAAATCCACATTTTCAGGTAAAAAGTAAAAAAATTTCCAGGCCAAAGTTAAAAAATTCCCTCTCACTGGACCCTGAGGTATCCACAACCCCCACCCTCCATCCCGTGAGCAGTCCCAGGAAACCTCTCACTGCTCCAGGAAGGGTCCCTGTGGTAGTTTCCACAGCTCTCCTGCACACCAGCACAAAGCTCTTCCTGCTGTATCCAGGGATTTCAGGGCCAAGGGAAGGGTCTCAGGTGGACCTTAGGGCTCTTATTCCCCACACCAGAGATTGAGATGGATTTTGCTCAACCACATGGTTAATTCAAAGCATGTGCTGTGCTTGTACCAGGGCTTGTGCTGGAAGTGAGCTGGGACTTTAGGAGGCTGCAGACCCAGGAATGTCCCTGCTCTTGGACGTCCTCATGTTTGCCAAGAATATTTGCTTGTGTAGATGATTACAGGAACACCCCAGTGCAGATGAACCCAACTGTTTTCCTTCCAGCAAATGTTCTCCCAGAGTTATCATAGAATCATGGAATGAGGTGGAAGGGACCTTAAAAATCACCTTGTTGCTCCCCCTGCCATGGGCAGGGACACCTTCCACTAGCCCAGGTTGCTCCAAACCCCATCCAACCTGCCCTTGGACACTGCCAGGGATTCAGGGGCAGACACAGCTTCTCTGGGCAACCTGTGCCAGGGCCTCACCTTCCTCACAGGGAAGGATTTCTTCCCAATATCCATTTAAATATACTGTCTCTGTTCCCCCTTGGAGCCATTCCCCCTTGTCCCATCACTACAGCAAACCACTCCTCTCCAGAGGCCCCTTTCTGGCACTGAATCCCCACAGTGTTCTTCCCACTTATCCAGTCTTTTCCCCTGTGAGCCCCACAGATCATTGCTCTCCCTCCATCACCAGCATTTTCCCTCCTTAAACACCATCCCAGGAGGAACCAGCCCCTCCCCTGGCTTGGGGCAGAGCACCCAGGCTGCAGGGAGCCAGTGGGGCAGACAGAGCTTGGCTCCATCTGCTCCGTGCTCTCCATGCTCTCCACCCAAAGGCTCTCAAGGCTGGCACAACCAGCAGTGCTCCTCTCTTTCCTCTGCCCAGACAGAGCAGGAAGGGAAGGGGAAGCTCTGAAGTTTTCCTGCTTTGTTGGGCAGCTTCATGTAACACGTTAAAGGAGCGCTGGGAGAGAAAACCAAACTGCTGGGGGTTGATATCCTCGGAATTTCTGGAACTTGCTTGGTCAAACAGCTCAATGAAAGGAGTAAAAGGATCTTCTTCCTTGTCTCCCTCCATCTTTTTCCCTGTTTAAATCAATCCCTGCCCTCCCCACACATATTGGCACAACAGCCCCACCTTTCACCTTTCCCAGGAGCCACAATCACTCTCCCATGATTTTCCCTCCAGCCTCTGGGCTGTTCCATGCTCTTGCCTGACCTTCAGCAGGATTAACAAGGGGAAAGTGCCTGTACCTCCAGGGTCAGCCAGAGGAACTGGAACTGCAGAAACAGGGACCTGGAAAAGCTGTTTACACCTCTCCTTCCCCCAGGGATGATAGTGGCCATTACAGGGCTGGATTGGCTCTAATTGCAGCCCCTACAAAGTGATATGAAAAATCATGGCACAAACCACTGGGAAAGGGCCAGAAATAATCACAATGCACAGCAAGGTTGTGCTGGGTGGAGAAGAACCTGTGGAGAAACAGGGCATGGCGTGGAGGAGGAACCAAGGCATTATCTGGGCTTTTGAAGCTTTGTGGATAATGATTCCTTGATTTTTCATAACCTCCCTCCCTCCATGGCACTTCCCTCCCCTGCACTCAGCCCCAGGACTTGCTCTCAGCCCTCAGAGCAAAACAAAGCCAACCCTTCACCTCAGAGTCCTCACCAGGATACTCCAAGGATATTTTTGTGCAATTCCTCTTGGCTGGAGTTTAATAGGTTATTTTGTCATGAGGTTTGATGGTCTTTGGATGCCCATCCATGTTTCTGCTGGACTGCATCCAACGTCACCACCTTGTCAGGCTGCTTGGACTGCAGGGCATGGTGAGTTTAGGGATGAAAGAGCCTTTCCTGGGGAAGAAGGAACATTTCCTGTTCCTGCCCTTGGGGCTTGGAGAGGAAAGGTGCCCATGTCAGAGAGGTGCCTGGGGAAAGGGGCAGTGTGGGGGTGGTTCAGACCCTCAGGGGCTTAAGAACTGGGTGTGACTCCTGTGACAGCAATGCTTTCCAAGGGTTCTATAAAGAGTCTTTAGAGAGGACAAAAGCAGGGAAATGGCTGGAATGAGAACAGGGAAATGCAGATTTGGACACCATATGGTTCAGTCCAGAGTCAGGATGGGTTTTTTTGTTTATTGTCTCCTCAGCAAGGCCAGGCTAAGACAGCCCTGAGAGGGAACTTGAGTTATTTTGGACTTTACAGGGTGTGATGGGAGAACAGCCTTGGCTCCGTTCCCAAGATCCCCAGTGAGACCAGTACCTCCCAGTGGTGAGCTTCCAGAAGTCAACACACTCATCACTGGTCTCTTCTCTCAATCCAAACATTAATTTTTTGAGGGGCAGGAACCCTCTGTTGGTCCTCCCAGTGTTGATCTTCAGAGAGTCCCACATTCACCATTGTCTTGATGCAAATCAGAACTTTTGGGAGGCAGGAATCCCCTCGTGATCCTTCCAGCTGCTTTTAAGCAAAGCCCAGCCTTTGCTGAGTGGCAGAAACACCTTTCTCCCATTCCTTTGGCTGGAATCCCTGTCACTCCCAGACACCCATTTATGAACAAGAGCCCAGAGAAAAGAGGGAAATCATCCGCGATCCGTTGGAAGGTAAATACTGCTCCCTCCATTGCCCCTGACAGCCCGTGCCACAGCTGAGCTCCCCCCAGCAGCTCCCTGCCATTAATCACCTTCAGAAGGGATTGTTCCCTCTCACAGTGTTTGCTGTGGCAGAAGGTTGGGCTGGAAATCTGCTGCCAGTCCTGCAGGATCCTTGTCCAGGGGAATGCTGGAGCAGAGCCAGCGCTCACTTCTCTGCCTGGTTTCCAGCTGCTGGGAACACTGAAACACTGGGGCTCTTCTGCTGTGGCTCCCATTTCTCCTTCACCTCCTCTCATTCCACACCATTTTTTCTCTTCTTTTAAGGCCTCTGAGCAATGGTGAGGAGGAATCCCTTATTCCCAGCAGCGCCACTTACAAACTCTGCACACAGCTAATGGGGAAAGGAGGAGAGAGGATTAGGATTTTTTCCTTTGGAAAGGGATATGGATTATCTGGGCCAATAACCATGGCTGTGACATGCCTGTTTTGTCACCACCGATTCTCCAGGTGCAGTTTGTGAGAAGCTGCTGCAGGCAGTGGGAGGTCCTGCCCTCCCTTCCTTGGGCTCCAGACCAGCCCTTCACTGATTTGTTGTCCCCTCTCAATTTATTGTTGATCCTCAAAAGCTTCTTTGTGAATTTGCCTTTACTAGAAGCTGAACTTTCCCTCCTGCCTCATTCCCTCTCTGTACCAGCCCCTTCCTAGGAACGTGCTCACTGCCCCATTCCTGTGTTTGTTTTTCTAGCCAGGGTTCTGCCTCACTTTCCTCCCCAGAGCTGCCAGGAAAAGCTCGAGGGGAGGTCCTGAAGGTCGTGTAGACCCCACTAGCACCTCCCTTTAGTTCAAAACAGCTCATTTGCATCAGTGTTAGAAGGGACCTTAAAGCTCACCCAGTTCCATCCATGGGCAGGGACACCTTCCATTATCCCAGGCTGATCCAAGCCCTGTCCAGCCTGGCCTTGGACACTTCCAGGGATCCAGGGGCAGCCACAGCTTCTCTGGGCACCCTGTGCCAGGGCCTCACCAACTCACTGAAGCAATTCCTTTCTTATATCTTCCTTGATGTGGAGCTGGGAATGGACACATGCAAAGAGGACAGAGCTGCATTCCTGGAGCCTTGCTCTGTTCTCTCACAGGGGATTTGTAAGGAGGGGTTTCACACTGCTGGACTCTCTGACTTGGATTTCTTGCAAGCTTTGGACACCCAGCTCTGGGACCTGTCCAAAATTCCTCTGAAACCATGGGCCAAACTCCTCTGGAAGTGCAGTCCTGCTAAGCAGAAGGGAACAAGGTTCTGGAGAGGGAGGGCCGTGTTAACAGCAGAGGCTTGTCCGTGGAAGTAGTTAATCACCAGGAATACAATTAGCACTTAAATGCCTCTGGACACCCTGTGCTGGCCTTCCCTTGTCCTATACCAGTGTCTTGCTGCCTCATTACCTGCGACACCTCATTTTCAGTGCTGCCAAATCCAGCTGCCTCCGGAGGCTCCCGATGCTGCTCCAGAGGGGATCCCGCCTTCTCCAGCAAGGAGCATCCCTGCTCAGCACTGCCATCCCGAGCTGTGTGACACCTCCCGACGGTGCTAATGGACACAGCCACTCCCTTTCTTCCCCCATTCCATCCTCCCAAGCTCCCCGCAGCTCTTTAAAACACTGTTCCTCTCCTCAAAGTGCTTTTAATTGCTGCCCCTCACCCAGCAGGCTCACAAAAGCAAACGGGAGGCTCCAAAGGTCTCCTTTGCCAGAAAGTCAGGCTTTTTTCAAACGTGGAAGACCTCAATTAATAAAATATGCCTCGTTTTTTCTGAGGTCAGCTTTAGCAGCCGGGCCCCTGTGATCAAATGAGAGCCTTTTCCTCGGGATGTCTGCTCGCTGGAATCTCATTAACGCTCACTTGTACAACATTTAGAAGCAATCAAATGGGACAGAAAGTGACTGTTTCCCTTTTCTTCCCTCATGGATCTGGCAGGAGGCAGGAGGACCTCACATAGATGTGTTTTACCCTCTTTGCCCCTCTAATCACATCCCTCCTTTCACTCAGTGCCAACCCAGCCTTCAGATCCTTGCAAATCTCTGCTGGTTTGGGTGGAATTCAGGGCAAAACGGTGTCTGGCAAGTAGATGATGAGTCTGTGCTTGTGGCAGTGTGGATTTTCACAGCTCTGCAGTTGGAGCCACTCTCACCCCGTGTGAACGAGGCCAGGGAGTGACCCTGGATTTCCACCGTGTTTAGCTGGAAGCAGAGTGCAGCTCTTGCTTTCTAAATTCATCAGTCACCGTCAGAACATCCATTTTAATGGAGTTCAGGCTACGGAGCCTTGAAGGGAATTGTTCTGCAATAACGAGCTCGTGTGTAAGAGTTATGCCCCAAGGGAAAGCTTCTCCTCCTCGTGGGATCTGAGTCCTCACCCAGGGGCACTTCTGGATGGCTCACTGTTATTATTTATTACTTCTCTGGCACCATAAATGTGCAGGGCACTCTGGAAAGGGCACAGGACAACATCCCTGCCTTGATGAGGTTGCAACATCCCTGCCTTCACTCCAACCAAACTTGTGGCGTCCTACAGATGAATAACTGGGATGTGGAGAAGGAAGAAGGAGCAGCCTCAGCCCCCACTGGGATGAAACACCAGGATTAACTCAAATGCTAACTGGGAATTACGTGGGGGGCACAACTAAGAGAATAAACCTGGGGAATCCACATCCACACATTGTCTCCAAGACCAGGATAGAGGACATGGAAGGAAGGAATGGTACATGTCTCTCTCTCCACCAACCATGGTGCTCAACACTGCACTCCAAGGGGCTGAGCTCTGTGTTTCCCATATGGAATATCCACCCCAAGTGCCCCACTGGCCCCAGGCAACACCAGTACCATCATGCACTGTTAAAAGTTGGTAAATCCAAGACAGAAGTGCAGCCCAGCCTGTAGTGTCTGCAGCATGCTCTCTGCTGTGGTCTGGGGCCTGGAGGAATTTCATCCAGAGGGGTTTTTTTCATGGAAACGTGAGCACCTTCTACCTCAGCTCCCCATTCATGTCCTTCCCTGAGGTCTGTCTGTGCCTCTCCCATGGAACGTGTCCATGTCCTTCCAGCAAGGTATTCCTGTGAAAAGAGCAAATTCCTGAGGTAAGAAAGGGACACCCAACTCCTGGCTTGACCACCTGATAAAGGTGGTGCATTCCCAGCACTGCAGTGTCCCAGAGCAAAATTTGGGAGCTTTCATTTATCATTGCACCAGATTAACACCAGCACACACCTAAGGGTTGGAGCCCAGAGCTTGAATCCAGGTGTTTCTCCCAGCAACATCCACCTTCCTGCCAGGCTTCCTAAATCCCCAAATCTGCAGGCAGGCTCTGCTCAGCCCCATTTTTCCAGCAGAGCAGTGGCTCCAGCAGCTACAGGTGTTGCTAGAGGACACAAAAAGAAAGACACTCAGGCACTCAGCTGTCAGAGCAAAAAGAGAGACGTTTATTTCTCAATTTCAATTTATATAGTTTTTGGAGTTTGACCAGGGATTGGGCAATGAGGTTGACCCCACTGGTCAACCTAGAAGTTCATCAATTGTCCCCCCTCCAAAGAGGAATGCACAGTTTTTAAAACATCACTCTTTGTTTACCTAAAAGTCCGTGAGAAATTCCAGTACAAAAATGTAAACATCAGAAGGCTGAAAAAATCAGAACAACAATGGGCACAGCTGGGGACGTGCTGGAAGCAAAGCTGTCCCAGGAGGCTGTGCCATGCCCTGGATGCTGGTTCTCCATCCCAGCACAGCCCTTCCCAGCTCTGCTGCATTCCCACAGGCACACTCCTCCAGCATTTTCCGCAGCAGCTGGGCCGAGCAGAGCAGCACTGCTCTGACACAAAACCCTTTTGCCAGGGATTTCACAATTGGCTGCCCTCCCTCACCTCCGAAGCGGGACTCCTTGCCAAGAATGTGTTTTCCCAGCACTGCACTTCCAGCCCTGTCACCTGCAAACACAATTACTCCTTGCTCAGGATGGGCTTCGTTAGCCACGGGGCTGGAGAGGGGCTGAAATGGAGCGTGCTGCCCGCTCCAGGGGGGATGAGCTGTTAGCAGGCACAGGGAAGGAGCTCCTGCCAAAGCTGCTCCAGCAAACCCTGCACAGCTGCTGCAGGAGCAGCTCTCACTCGCTGATCTGGGGCAGTGAGGCATGGAGAGGAGTTCTGTGGATGGGCAGGGACACACTGATACTGGAGCATACAGAGGATACAGCTGGAAGAGATCCACAGGTTGGCTCTGCCTGGGAATCAACACCTTCTCTCCTGCTGATCCAGGGTGGCTTGATAAGGGAGGGTTTGATCCTTGTTTCATGGTCTTTGACATTGGGATTTTTTTTTTTTTTTTTCAATAGGAAAATCAAGCTGGAAGAAGCCACATGGTCATTTGGTGTATCTTTGATCTGAGGAGAGATCATGAAATCATGGAATGCCTTGGGTTGGAAGAGACATAAAGAATCATCCAGTTCCACCCCCTGCTATGGGCAGGGACACCTTCCACTAGCCCAGGTTGCTCTAAGCCCCATCCAGCCTGGCCTTGGACATTTCCAGGGATGGGAGGTTTTCCTGCCCATCATCACTTTGGGAATTTTGCTTTCTTTTCAGAGTGTATTTGCTAGACTGAGGAGACCTCAAGTTGTCCATTCCCATGACTTCCCCTGCTCCCTGCATGCTTAGGGATGCTTATCATCCTGGCCATTTGAGTTGGAAGGGGAATTCAACATCAACTACTTCCCCTAAGAGGGACATCTTCCACTAAACCAGGCTGCTCCAAGCCCCATCCAACATCCTCTTCTGTTCCACCATTTCCACGCCAGGAATTTTGAATTTACAGCTGAAGGCAGAGCAACAGCAGAACTTTCCTGCCAAAATCACCTCTAATGTGGAGAACCTGGTAGCTCCACACCATCAGTCTGAAGTTCCAGAGGACCATGGTGGATATGGTGGGATGGTCCCTTTTAGCACCCAGTGCTGTGGGTTTGGCAAACTGGTTTTACATATTGGGGGTTGGTAATTCCTGTGCTCCTGTGGCAAGGATTGGAGCTGTTCTGGAGGAGGTACTTGATGGGAGCTCAGCCCAGGACCTGCTGCCTGGCTCCCAGTGGCTTCCTGGGTGTCTCATAGGCTCCCATGGCCTCAAGGGCTGTAGAGATCTGCCGCAGTTCATGGAAACTCCCATCACTCATGGAAAAACCAAAAATGCAGGCACCTTCACAAGCACCACTGCATGGAAGCAGCAATAAAAAAAATACATGTATTTTAATCCGGTCTGAATTGGATTTTGTGAGAACAGCAAATTTCATCACAGAGAACTAAATTTCGGTTGATTTTCAAGTACAGAGCACAAAAAGCCTCGTGTTCTTCCAACACAGAGAACGTTTTCCTGGCATCCATCGGAAATGCTGTGTCACCGCTTTTGTTAATGGGATCAGCAGCAAGCTGAGCCCAAAGCAGGCAGCAGGAATGGATGGTTTTTTCAGGACTCATCCCAGCTTGGCAGGCTGTGGGACAGGCAGAGGGATGTTCCATGCCCAGAACAGTGGGAGCCTCCTGGAACCACTGGCAGTTCTCTTTTGTCAAAGAGTGTCATGCTGCTGGGTGGAGTCAGAGCAGGAGCACAGGAAGGGGCTGAGGAGGAAGTGATGGGCACAGGGATCATTTTTTGGGCAGCTCAAAACAGGTTTGATGAGCTGATTCTCTGAGATATTTGTCTGGAGGTGGCAAAATGCACTTTGTGGAATTCCAGAATGGTTTGGGTTGGAGGGACCTTAAAGCCCATCCAGTTCCACCCCCTGCCATGGGCAGAGACACCTTCCACTATCCCAGGCTGCTCCAAGCCCTGTCCAACCTGGCCTGGAACATTTCCAGGGATCCAGGAGCAGCCACAGCTTCTCTGAGCACCTGTGCCAGGGCCTCCCACCCTCACAGGGAAGAATTCCTTCCCAAAATGACATTGAAACCTTCCCACCTTCAGCTTAAGGACATTTGCCTTGTCCTGTCACTCCAGGCCCTTGTGAAAAGTCCCCTCTTATCAGTGCTTCTTAAATCCTTCCCACCCTTGTGGATGGAAGTGTGGAAGGATGATGAGCAGCATGGAAAGAAAGGAAGAGGAAGGAAGAGGTGGTGTGTGTCACACTGTCCTTTCTGTCCTTTGTTGTCCTCCTCTCTCTCCCCCCCTGACCTTTTACTCCTGCTCAAAACTTCCTCTAGGGCTGAGGGGAAACACAGACCATCCAGCTGGATGTTGACCTTCTGCCTGGAGCTGGGCACAGGACAAGCAGCTGTGAGCTCCTTCCTCATGTCCTCCAGAGCTTCGGGCAGCCAGGCTGTTTCCAGGCAGGGATTCACCCCATGGATTTGGAGTGCTGGCAGAATGCAGGGTTTTGCTACGTTTCATTATCCAATTGGCTCCAGGTGTTCCCAACACCTTTCTGTCTGAACACCTCCTGGTAGTGCCTTGAGCAATCCAACTGGTGTCTGCTTTGTGTGGTCTGTGTTCCCAACCCATTCTCTGGGAGAAGGGAAGGCAGGAGAGATGAAGTGGGAGAAGATCGTAGGTTTATTTATTATGCCGTTTATTTATTCATAGCATCTACACAGGTTTGTGTTCATGTTACAAAAATCACACCGAGGAAACATTCCTCACATTTGGGGCTGCTCTTCCTGGAGGGGCTCTTTCCCTGGATTTTATTTTGTGGCACAGACAAGTTTTTATCCACCTGCAGATTCCACCACAGTGCCACAGTGTAGCCCTGTTTTTGTGCCTGAGATGTTTTGGTTTTCTGAAATTCTTTTCCCAGGGAATTTTCTGTAAACAAGAGAAGTGTTTTTGT
>JBBMKD010000013.1:20376766-20403122 GCA_037834095.1 Argya squamiceps | reverse complement strand
AAAGTGCTTTTTTGGCACCTTCCATTAGGGTGGAATATATTTGTTCAGAAGAAACAGAGGAACTGGAAAGGGAAGGTGTCCAAGGCCAGGTTGGACGGGGCTTGGAGCACCCTGGGATAGTGGAAGGTGTCCCTGCCCATGGGAGGGGAGGGAGTGGAATGAGGTGAGCTCCAAGTTCCATTTCAACCCAAATCATTCCATCATCTTATTATTCCATGGAATTGCCTGTTAAATGAGTCCCCTTACTCCTTTATTCCTACATTTTCCAGAAATATAATGAAATCTCTTTCACTAAGAATAAACTCAGGCTCTTAAAGCCTCCTCTTACTCCCCCCCAATTATTAAATTCTGTTGTGCTGCTTCTGCATTTCCCACACAAAGCTCCAATCTTATAAGAATATTTCAGACACCAGGACCGGGCAAATGCCTCTCTGCAGTTTCAGAACACTAAAGATTTGATTTTTAAATGGAAATAGTTAGCAAGTTTTACAATCAAGCAACCAAATTTCAGCAGACATTTGCTCCTGACATTCAATATATTGTTCACATGCCGATTTTATGGAGTGAAGTAAAGAATCTTTATTCCTCTAACTGAAGGTTTCCCTGGCTTTCTTCTGCAAGGCTAAGCCTTTATTTGCACCAGGCTTGACTCTTGCTGATGCAGCCTGCTTACCCCGTGGATGGCTGTTCAGATAATTGTTCTGTTGCCATTAACACAAGTTCAAACGTTGTTTAATTGTGGGAATATGCGGAATTGTTGCCGATCAGGGTCATTCCGGAGCCGAGCTGAATGCTGATTTCAGGGGCTGCAAAGGCAGCGCAGAGCCTCGCTTCTTCTCTTCACATTTGATTTTTCATATCATTTGAAGAGCTTAAAATAGTCCCTGTCTAGGTAGGCTGAGCTTTGCAGAGGAAGATCGACTGGCAGATATCACCCCATGCAAAGCCTCCGCTGTAACCAAGCAGAGGTTTGCAGGTAATAATAAAAGGGAAAACTACTGAGTCTCAAGATAAAGGATGTTCTCCGGGCTGTGGGTGTTCAAACAGAACACAACAATATTTCTATTCAGCGCTCTTTAATTCTCAGTTAAAAGAGATGCCGGATAATTGTAGCTTAATCCTGCCTGAAATGACAATTTTCATTTCAACCCCGAGTTTTATCGGAGAAATGTTTTCCCTTGCTGAGCTGCTCTTCTTCAACATTTGGTTTGCTAAAAATCAGCCAGCAACAATAACAAAAGAAAAAAAAAAATACAACCTCTCAACCGCTGTAAAATGCATCTGGAATCTGACAAACAGGCTGGGGGTTGAGTTGAGAAGAAATCAGCAGCTTCCACCAGGTTTTTGTTTGCTCGAGGGTTTTGGCGGGAGGTGGCAGGTTTAATACAACAATTCTGAGCTGCTGTTTGCAGGGATTGCTTTTCCAACATGTAAGTCAACACCGTCCCCTGAGATCTGGAGCAAAGACAAAATAAATCTACTTTCATTTACATTTTCAGCAGGATAACACTGCCTTTCCCTCCCTGTTTCCCCTCTGAACGCATGGGCTGGTTCCACCTGAAGGAAACCACCCCTCAGTACAGCACAGTCATGACCAGATTGGCTTCCCACACCAGGAAAATATCCATGGCATTTTCCTGGCCTGGTTCAGGATGAGAGGGCTTGGTGGAGATGATTTTCTTTCTCCTTTCATTTATCTTCTCCTGCTTTTGACTTTCTCACCCAAACTCCTGCAGAGGCCCTTTTTGCTGTGGAGGAGTATCCCAAACAAAACCAGGAAGGTGCTGTCATCTCCTGGATTCGTCTCAAGGGTGTGTAGAGTTACCATGAGGTGAAATGAAAACTCTTTTTGGACAGAGTCCAGAAAATCTGTGTCTCATTTCCCAGGCTTGATCTGCCAACCTAAACTAGGGCTAGCATCAGACTGGAAACCCCTAAACCATTGTGGAAATAAACTGGATTAAATATTAGGAAAAATTCCTTCATGGAAAGGGTGGTCAGGCATTGGAAAGGGCTGCCCAGGGCCCCTGGAGAGAGGGATTTAAAGGCCGTGTGGATGTGGCACTTGGGGATGTGAGTTAGTGTTGGCCTTGGCAGAATGGCTGGATTTCATGGTCGTGGAGGTCTTTTCCAAGCTTAATGATTGCCTGGCTCCAGCCTGGCTCAGATGGCATTTGTTTAGCTGGTGAAGGGTTTGCTCCATGAAACTCCCAGAAGTTTTTTTCTGTTGGGAAATCCAGTTGGGGTTAGGGCCAAACCCACGTGCTTACAACGGAGTCTGGCAATGTTGGGAAGTTTGCAACTGGCTCCAGCATCTCTTTAAAGGTTTGGAGGAAGGAAGGGAAGAGGTGCCTGTCCCTGAGCAGGCTGGATTGGCATGGCCCAGCTGTGTCAGTGCTCTGCCATGGAGGAACTGGCCTTGTCCCCTTGTGGGCAGCTCAGGACCACACTTCTTACTTCCATACCCTGAATCCCACAGGAAAAACGCTGCTTCATTCCTCCTGAAAACACAGATTACCATCTTCAGAGCATAAAGAGCCTGCTTTGCAGGCTGCCTCATCCCTGGAACTGCCTCCCCTCCCTCCGTGCTGCACAAGGACATCAGCAGCTCTTTAATTGTTCAGCTCCCACACCACCATCTCTGCAGAAATGAAGGGCTTTACAAGGAGCCACCCTCCCCAAATAACCCTTCCTGCAGAGGAAACCTGGTGCAGCACAGCCCCAAATCCCTGATCCCAACAGACTGAGCTCCTTTCTGTGCTCTTTGCAGACCTTTTGGGGTTCTGTGGCTGGCAGGGCTGTGGGAGGACCAGGAGGGCTCTGTGCTGTGGAGCGGCAGCAGCGGGGCCAGCACAGCCCCGGGCTCCGATCAATGCTCATTCCCAGCTCTCCCCACAGCCACTGGCCCATGTCTGTGCAATGATCTTGGAGTCTGTAATTGGCTGAATGCTTGGCTTACCCCTTCACCATCACTAAATGGCACAGCAGCAGCTGCTTTCCAGAAAAAAAACACTCAGCACACACAGAAAACTGCTGGAGCTGTTGCTGTGCACTGCTCATGGGACTGTTCCCTGTCTACACAGAGGCTTGGAGCTGCATCTTTGGGCATCCATTGTCTATTTTGACTCCCATGGGACATAGTGAAAGGGGAGAGGCACTGGAGGAAAGAAACTCCACCTCACTTTCCACATTCCTGAAAGGTCCTTGGGATATGTTGGTGCTTCACCAGCAGAAGCGTTGGAGTGACGGGAGACAGCTTGGCACCTTCATGCCCAGCTGGGGTATCTTCCCACATTTGTGCCCAACACCTGAGCTGGGACAAGCCAAAGGGCAAGAGAAAACAGCCTCAGGTTGTGTCTAAAGGGGAGATTTAGGCTGGATGTTGGGAAAATTTCTTCACTGTTGTTAAGCCCTGGCACAGCTGCCCAGGGCAGTGGTGGAGTCCCCATCCCCGGAGGGGTTCCAAAGCTGTGTGCATGTGGCACTTGGGGACATGGTCTAATGGTGGCCCTGGCAGTGCTGGGAGATAAATTTGACTCAACAACCTTAAAGGGCTTTTCCAGCCTAAAGGATTCTGTGATTGCCACTGTGCCTGGGGACGGTGTCACCATGGGGCTGCCAGTCAAGCTGGAGGCTGCAGCAGCAGCTCGTGCTCGTCTTGGAATTCTAAGTGCTGGTAAAAAATTGCAGGTCCTGGCTGGGGGAGGAGGGAATCTGTCAGCTCCTGCCATAGGAGAGGGTAAACAAGCTGGAACCCCAGTGGATTGGGGAGTGCTGATTGGGTTTATCTGCACGAGGAAGGCAGGAACTTATTTCACAGTGCTAAGTGATACAGGTAATATTTCCAAAACAAAATCTCCCGTTTGAAATCCAATTAGGGTTGCTAAGAAACAACATAGTTAACCAGCCAATATTTGCTAATTCCAGACTTTTGCAAGCAAGGAAACAGCTTCGCCAAATTGCACTAACAATACATAAATACATTCATATTAAACCAAACCACTGCAATCCTGTTAACACCAGCTGCAAGGATTTTCCTTGTTATCTTGGAGATTTCAGGAGCTGCTGTAGTGCTTCCCATTTCCCTGGCTGGGGGTCTGTCCAGAAACCTCAGTGTTGGTGGGACAGGAGAGGAATCTGTGTGTTTACTTTATTGATGAACATACATCTTATGTGCCTGAGTGGAGGGTCTGAAAAGTAATTTGGGTGAAAAATAGTTGCTGGAGAATGCTCTTTAATTGTCAACTGCTCCAGTATAACTGATTTCCCCCCAAAAGTTCCTGCAAGTTTTACTAAAGCAGGTTGTTTTTCACGCCTGTTCTCGGCAGACAGAGTCATTGATCTCCAAATTCCCTGTTTGGCTCTGCTCAGAACAGCTCCCTGAGCCTCCTCTCCAAGGAGCTTCAAGAACTGTCCTCCCTGCCCCTCCCACTGCAGTTCCAGGCTTGCCTGGGGCATCCACACATGGCATCAGGGGGTTCCCCAGTGAGGCCAGTGCTCCTGCTCCCCAGCACCACGGGTGAAGCTGCAGCATTGATCCCCAAGCAACCACTGCAGTCTCAATGTCCCCGTGGCTGTACTGCCACAAGGCACAAGGCAGAAGCCTGGGCTGAGCATCTGTGGTTTCAGTTGGGCTCTAATTTTACATTTTAATCACTTTGTGGTCTCTCCTGTTTGGCAAGACTTCAGGCTGGCCCAAAGGGTTAGGTAGGGCTCCTCAAAGCTCTTCTCAGTTTGTGTCCTGATGAAAAGCTGGATTTCTCCAGAGCTGAGAGCCATCTACAATGAGGAACCTTTCTTATCTCCTCCAGTGGGTTTAGGGCTTTAACTCTGGTCTCTTCTCAGTGTTGGGGGAAATTTTTGCACCAGGGGCTGCACCACACCCTTTTAGGTGACTCAGCCAGGTGTCCAGTGCACCCACCCCACACCCCATTCCCATGAAAGGGAAATGCTGAGTGTGACGGGCAGCTCAGCTCTCCCAGCACAGCTGCAGGGAGAACAGGGTTTTCCTGGGGTAAACTTTCCATGCATGGCTGGTGTGGATATTGCAATGCCTGAGCCACACTTACAGCAGTCAAAGATCCCTGTCCAAGCTCTCCTTGCTTCCTGCTTTGCTCTTCCCTGGCTGCTGCTTTGCCCTGACTCCACAGACTCACAATCCTTGTGCTTTCCTGAGTCTCCTCTGGCTCCCCACAGGAGTGGGAATCCAAGGCAGTGGCCTTTGGCTGATGTGGAGGGCCTGATAATGTGCCTGCTCCTTCAGTTCTGTGAATGTTCATCCCAGCAAATTGCTCTGTCTCTGCTCAAGGATCCTTGTAAATATATGGACTAGAAGTGGCAGGAGCTGCAGACTGCCAGTCTTTTTTTTTCTCCCAAGGAAAGATTAGATTTCAAAACTTCCTCTTTTGTATTGAAGGAGAGCAGAAAATCTTTCTTACATCAACCTGTCTGGAAGTCGAGGTCTGACTCTGTTACCAGTTTCCTCCTGATTTGTGCAGTGCTGTGTGTTAGTTCTCTCCAGCAGCTTCCCAGCTGGAGGCAGGGCTTCTTAATTCCCTTTTGGAAAGCAATTTCCAGCTCCAGCACTAACCCACTGGAAAATGACCCCTTGGATAAGCCCCAGACCGTGCTGCACCTCTGAGGGGAGGCTCCTGGTTTAGTTTGTCCCACTGCAGTGATTACTTTGTGGTGCTGAGCACACCAGGGACTGCCTGCCCAAGCTTTATTCCCAGGAAAAGGGCTAGGGAAAGATGGGAGCAGGTGCTTAAATGCATGGGGAGAAACTGATGAAAAATACCTCCATTTCCAGCTCTCTCCCAGCATCCCTTTGATGGAATCCCTGGGAAGAGAACCCCAACTTTATGACAGGAGCTAAGCATCATAAAATCATGGAATGGTTCGGGTTGGAAGGGATAATCTTGTTCTACCCAGCTGCCACAGGCAGGGACACCTTCCAGGTTGTTCCAAGCCGTGCCCAACCTGGCCTTGGCCATTTCCAGGGAGGCAGCAGCCACAGCTTCTCTGGGTAGAAGAGAAGACATTGCTCCTGATCCAAGTAACTCCTCTGAAGTTTTCCAGCCACTTTGGGAAGCTGGGAGCAACTGGAATAGCTCTGAGCCATGGACTCCAGGCCAGCCAGGGGTACTGCAGCTCCTCTAGCTCATTCCTGTAGCCAGAGGCTGCTTTCCAGAATATGAAACCTCTGCCCCTGAACTGCTTGTAGATTCTATGAGGTTCTACTTCTAGGTACTACTGTCATGGTTCTATAAACTTCCAGAAGCTGAACTGACTCCTGGAAACTTCTCTGGTGGCAGACTCACTGTCCACATCCCACTGGCTCCATCCTTCAGTGAATTAAACCATTTCTATGCCAAGGAATGGGTGGAACATCCCTGAGTGTGCCCAGCCCCAGCAGCAGGAGCATGGTTGGCTGTGCTGGAGGATCCGTGTCCCAGCACATCCCTGGGATTTGCACAGGGAAAAGGCAGTGCCTGGGTGTCAGTGCTGTGACATTCCTGGAGCCAGGACCCCAGGGATCCCCAGGGATGGAGCACCAGGCTCTGCCCTGAGCCAGCAGCCCTCCAGCGCTCTGAGCCAGCCAGCAGAGCCTGGGTGTGATGGAAGTAATGAACAGCACAGCTCCAAATTAAAATCCAGCTAATGCAGAGGGCAGGGACCTCACCTGTCACTCTGCTCTGTCTCTGCAGAGCTGCTCGGACTCTGCTGAGCTCACAACTCTGGGTTCCCTGACCCGGGGGGGCTGAGGCTGCTGTGCCATTCTAATGATGCTCCCAAGGGGAGCAGGGTGAAGGGCTTGAGGAAGGAGGGCTCGAGGGCAGCCACCTTTATTTAATGCACCATGACAGTGCATAACTAACGCTCTTTATGTCTGAGGGGTGGCAGTTCCAGGGCTGATGAAGTCTGTCCCAATCTTCCAGATGACAATGCTCGACTTTTGTCTCCTTCTTGACTCTTCCCTGTTGCTCCTTCCATTTGGAGGTGAGTGCTTTGTCCTTAAACAAGAGACTAAGCTGTGAGACCTTGCTAATGCTGGTTCTTTCCTCCTCCTTGACAAAGACAAGGAAATCTCTCCCGCCCCTGAGGTATCCTGCCCCTCCACATATACCCCTCCCCAAAAGTTAGGAGATTTTCATTATGGGAGAGGGAACACGAATAGAAACTTCCTTTTGCTTCCCCTGAAGGTCTTCCCCAAGCAGAGGAGGGGAGTGAGGCAGGAGGCCAGTCTTTTGTCCAGGTCACCTTTCACAGCTGCAACTTTGATTTGAAAATGCACTTGGAAAGCTGGGGAAGGAGTGTTTGTCAGGAGAGCGCTTTGGAGGAGGACAGCTTTGTGTCTGGGAAGCCATGAAAACACTTCTGGGAGCTGTGTCTTACTCCTTAAGAGGTTTTGTGTCTAACTGAGGATTCAGGGAAGGCTCTTGCAGGTTGAGAAAACAGCTTGGACCAATGGCATGTGCAGGGGGTGACCGGGGTGGGGAGAAATCTGTGAGGGACCCCAAGTGTGAAAACTGCTGGGTTGTGACACCAGGTATTTTTCTCCTCAGGAATTCCTGGCACAGTGCTGTGTCCTCTCCAAAGAGAAGAGGGAAAGTGCTAATTGTCCTTGCTGTTTGTTCAGATGCCAGTAATCCCTGTCAGGTTCTCCAGGAAGTCACTGGTGGGGAACTCATTGGCTCCTCTGGGCTCCTTTCCCCTTCCAGAGTGGAGTAAGGATGCAACAAAGATGAGCTCACATCACTGAAATGCTTCACCTGAGCCTCCCTCTTGGCAGGGAGAAGTAGGAAGACCTTCACTTCCTGCATTTCCTTGCATTTCCCATTGCATGTGGTGTGGGGACACAACTCTGCAGGTGGAATCACTGTAGGGCTGGAGTGGGTTTTACATTATGGGTTTTACCCACACTCTGAGGGCCAGCCTGGCAGAAATGTGGCTATAATAATGAGTGAGATGTGCCTTGAAAAATCAAAAGGGTTGTAATAAAGATGGAAAATAATACAAAAACAAAACAACAAAGCTGAGCACAGCACAAACTCCTTGCTTGCTAGAGCACCTCGAAAAGCGTGGAGCTCCTTTGTTCTCTCTCTTTAGTACTTAATAGCTTAGGTGGGCTTTTTGGCCCTTGGCCGAATGAGTGTGACAACAGTCTTTTGAGTAACACTCTCAAGGTCCAATCTACACTTCTGGGCTGGCTCTGAGCCAATTACAAGGAGAAATCCACAGAACTTTCCAGCTAACTTCTTAACATGTCAAAAGGTAAAGTGAGACTCTTTCCCTACCTGCTAGGGGTGTAGGGATTGCATTAGCACAGGACATGCTGGGGGAGCTGTGGGGTGGAGGGGCAGAGCTCCTGCCCCAGCTCAAAATGGGAATCCACTCCATCCCCACAGGTGGGCAGAGCAGGAGGGCAGGTGCTGTGGTGCCAAACTGATCGGCTCCCAAGGAATGCAGAGCTCAGGGATGCTGCCCTGACACGCCTTCCAGCCCTTCTCTCAGCCCAGCAGCCCTTGCAGGGCTCAGCTGTCCCTCACTGTCCCTCTTTGCCCTCCCCTTCCCACACCTCTCAGTGACAGGAGGGGAATTGGAGCTCAGGGATCTGGCAAGTGGCACCTGTGAGGGCTCGGGATCGATCAATCGGTCAGGAACTGAGCACAGGGCATCTGCTGACTGGGGAAAACAGCCCCGTGATAAATTGGATCAGAAAAACCACGGGATATTGGCACTTGGGGATGCAGGAGAGCAGGGACTGTGCTAAGGGAGAAGGGGCATAATGAATGGCTCTTTCTGGGAGGCCTGGGAATGCTGCCTCTGCAGTACGTGGTGTCCAGGTTAGACAGGGAGATGGGAGGTGTCTCTGGGCCCTGGCCTGAGGTTTGGGCTGTGGCCTCTGGCTGGGCTCTGCAGGATGCCAGCACCTGGTGCCACTGCTGGTAAACGGGGCTGGTTCCTGCACAGGACAAGGTGGAGAGTGACATGGGTGATAAAGGATTGGAAAATCCCAGGAAACTGAGGGTTTTTGACAGGAAACTGTCAAATGATGGCTCCCCCTTGCCTGGAGGAAGAGAGGAGGGAGAAGGCTTGCTTCCATAGAATCGTAGAATAGGCTGAGCTGGAAGGGACTCACAGGATCATCAATCCAGCTCCTGGCCCTGCACAGATACCCCAACAATCCCATCCTGTGCATCCCTGAGAGCGTTGTCCAAAGGCTCCAGGAGCTCTGGCAGCTTTGGGGCCGTGGCAGTGTCCAGCATCCTCTGGGGGAAAAACCTTTCCCTGATCTCCAACCTAAACCTTCCCTGACACAGCTCCAGCTGTTCCCTGCTCCCAACTCTGTGCTCTTTGCCTCAGAGCACCTGCAGCACTGCAGGACCCAGTGAGGGACCTTGCCTGAGGTCAGACCAGGCTCAGGCTTCTCCTCCGAGAGGGGAGAGCTGGGGGGGAGGATCGAGTCATGCAACAGCTCCTAAGCTGCTTCCCAAGTCCTTAAAGCACAGCTTAAGGCAGTGAAATGATCCCAGCAGCACAAGGAGGATTTACTGATAAACAGGGAGCCTGGAGGGGGATCCAGGAGCCGGGGGAGTGGCAAGGGGAGCACCTGGAGCCAGGGGAGCTCAGTTTGCTGCTGCCTGGAAAAGAGGGATAGGGAAGTCAGGAAGGATTAGTGCATGTCCTGCTGTGGGAATGAGCCATGCACACGTTGCTGGCTCTGCACAGGGGTCCAGAGGAGCTGAGGATGGGATGTTCATCAGGAGACTCAGTGGAGCTTAAATACCTCCTGCACATGCAGGAATGCTCAGCATCTGCCACTCTGTGCCAGGAAGGGATTTCCATGCCAGGTCCTGCTCCTCTGGAGACCCTGTCATTCCCTTCCAGTGTGGGAGAGGGCAGGGAAAGAGCTGCTGTTGGGACTCGTGTGCCGCTGGGATGTGCTTTCAGAGGAGGATGGGGACAAATGGCATCATAACAGCTTGTGTGACCGAGCAGCCAGAAAACCCAGGAACAGCTGGTGCTGCAGAATGCCTTTGGAAGGTCTGGATCCATGGAGCTGTGTGGAAATAAACTACCAAGCTGCCAGCAGCTCTCCCACCCTTCCCAATGCGCAGGAGAGGAGGAAATGGGTTCAACTCCTGCTCCTCCCAGAGGTGGGAAATGGATTCTGAGCGGGGGCTGGGGAGGGTGGGGTCCTGCAGCACTGATCACTTGGAACATCTCAATTGTCATGGCTGGTTTGAAAGAAAATCTGGGACTGGAGGAATACAGAGAACACCCAGACCATGTTGGAACCATGAAATGCCTGGGGAGATCTGAAGGGAACAGCACAGCATTTAAATGTGTAACTCTATCCAGAAGAGTTGATTTAAATGTCACAAACTCCTTGGAAAAACCAGGCCTTTCTGCTGGGCCCTGATGGTAGGAACTGGTTTGGGAGGGTGGGGCTTGCAAAGAGGCATCTCCTGGAGAAACTCAGTAAATAACTGGGTCATGAACCAGCTGGAAGGAGACTCCAAGGAAAAATAAGTGTGTCCTTGAGGAGCAGAGGGCTGGAGGGAGCAGTCAGACTGGCTCCTGGCTGTCCCCACACACTCTAGGACACTTGCTCAGACCTCTCCCCATCTCCTGGGACCACCCAAACTGCATTGCTGAGTTCCAACAAGCCTTTCCTGCAGCTCTTCTCTAACTGTGCACAGGCTTTGTGGGTTTTCTGGGCCTTGAGGATTGGAACTTCCCACCAGCTTGGACTGACTTGGGGCTGCATCCACGGAGCAGATTCCTCCCCTGGCTGCTCAGCTTGTGAGCTGAGGGTCAGGAAACTTGGTCTCAGCTTGAGGTTTGTGGTATAAAACTCTCTCTGGCAAAGGTTCAAAGCAAAGGTCATTAAGATGCAAGACACCTTCCCCTGGAGAATGAGTTTGCTAATTAAAAATGCATTAATAAATCCAACGTTTCAGGCACAAGACACGGTGAAGGAGCAGTCAGGAGTTATTAAGCAGAGTGAGGAGGCAGGAGCAGATGAGTCCAAGCCCTGAGCCCTTGGCCTGGAGGAAGTCACTGAGCTGGGTTGTGCTGGTGGGTTGGGAAGGGAGGAGATGACATATGGGAAGAGCTCTGCTTGTCTCCAGCCCTGTGAACAGCCCTGGCTATGGATGAGAGCTGGGGAACAGCCTGATGTGCCCCACTGTCGCCCTGATCTTTTTCAGCCTTCTGATGTTTGCATTTTTGTAGTAGAGTTTCTCAGGGATTGTAACATAAACAAAGTAGTTGTTTTTGCATTCCTCACTGGAGGAGGGACAATTGATAAACTTCTAGTTTGACCAGTGGGATTGGAGAGGTAGCAACCTCATTCTCCAATCCCTGGTCGTTGTCTGAAATCTATATAAATCGAGGTCGAGAAATAAACACCCTCTTTTTGCTCTGACACTGACTATGTGAGTGTCCTTCTTTTTGTGTCCATCTAACAACACCCCACAGCTGGAACCTGTGACCTGTCACCCCTGCTGGTGCCAGAATGACCAACCAGCCCTGCATAACTGTGGTTTCCCTCCAAAGGCTGTTCAGGTGGAGCTGCCCAGAGGTTCTCCTCACCAGGATATTGCCTTCTGCCTGCTACCAAACCATATTCCTCCTTCCCCCGTGTGGATTGTGGCATCCCAGCCTCTCCTTGTCCCTGGAAGGATTCTCTGAGTGCCCAGACACATCAGGCAGCCCGGGAGCTGCAGGAGCCCACGGGAGGTTAAACAGTGCCACGGCCTCCTGGGTTAATGATGTCCCAGATGGTGCCAGCAGAACATTATTTACTGAGGACACGGAGCAGGCAATCACTCTCCAGGAGCAGGTGATAAATCTTGTTACATTCCAGTGATCCCATCACTGCTCCTCACAGCGGGAGCAGCGCGGGGCTGGGCCTGCTCCAGGGGCACAGGGATGGATTTCGCTGTCCTTAAAGCAGAAGGACATTGGCAAACCAAACACTGGATCCTTTCAGGAACAAACCTATGGGAGGCTGACCGTGGGGTGCTGGTGTCATCAGTGAGGGATTTCCTGGGTGGTCACCTCCTGGAGGCATGGACAGGCTCCCAAGGAAGAACTCAGTCCCACATGGACACAGTTCCTCAGCCCACAGCCACCTTTTCTGCCTGCATTGGTAGCTCTTCTCCAGGAAGGTCTGCAGGCTCTGGCTGGTCAGGAGACTCCCCCAATTTCTTGCCCACTCCCAGTGATCCAGGTGCTCTTTGCATCCATGAATTATCAGCCAATCCCTCCTCAGTGTAAGAGTTGTTCTAGACAGGCATTTGTCAGGTGCTATTGCTCCCAGAGAGATTTGCCAGCAATTTATGCTTTCCATTAAAATCTCCACATGTCCAGGAGCAGAGAGGGATTTATTTATGGCAGTGGGCTGCCCTCCACCCTCTGCTCTGCATGGAGCACTGCTGGAGAGCTACATGGGATCATTAGGGTTGGAAAAACCCTCCAAGGTCATGGAGTTCATCCATTAACCCAAGCCCACCATTAACCCACACCCCCAAGAGTTACATCTCTGCAGACATGAGGGGATTGCTCCCATGCTGGAATGTCACTGAGGGATGTGCTGGGGCTCCTTGAACTTAGTGACAGGAGTATTCCTAGAGCAGAGGCCAAGAATAAGGGGAAATACAGGCTCCATCGTCCAAGGCTGTGCCAAAAAGTCACAGCTGCTGTTCTGGAACTGCTCCATTTTTTTTGAAAATATTGAAGTTCTTCCCTCAGTCTGTCCCCACCTTCATCTTTTGCAGGAAGATGTGACCTTGTCCTTCTTGGGAAGAGTCTTCTTGGCTGGTCAGGGAAGATATGTTCCTGTCTTGTCAACCTCCTCAAGCACTTCAGAGTGGGAATGGCCATCGATAAATGGATTTTTCTTGGCTCTCACCCTGCCCGGTTTAATTCTTGGATAATTTACTGTGCCATTTCCTGACGTGCTGCTAAAATGTACAGCAGGGAGCTGGCAAGAGAGGAGTCAGAGCTCATCTGAGGAGATGGGGGTCAGGTCCTGGTGGAGGGGGGGATGTCCCAGAGTGTCACCGAGTGCGACAGACGTGGTGTCCGGAGAGGGTTGCTGTTAATTGAATTGAAGAAGACAAATGGCCATTAGTTCTGTCTCCAAAGGACAATAACTGCACTGATAATGAAGCTGAACTCCCTAATCCTGATCCCAGGGATCCGTGAAGTTATGTAATTGATGGAATATCATTAAGAAAGAGGAAAACATCCAAATACAAGCTGGGGGGGGGCAGGGGGGAAGGGGGGACATTTACAGAATTTGCTGAGATCTGATGCTTACAGCCAAACTTCAGAGCCAGCTTTTCTGAAGCATGAAGACCTTTGAGTCACATTTTTCATCCTCCTTCCCTGCTTTTTTTTTTTTTTGGCAAAATTACATTCCAGGCAATGATTGCAGTGACATTACGCTCAAGTGATCAAAAACTGTTTGGCTGCACCAATGTCAGCTGCTAAAGGGACAAGTGCCTGTGATGAATGTTTGATACCTGCCCATCTTCCCAGAGATGTATCCCAGGAGGAGGACAGGACACAATCCGATCAGCTCAGCCCTCCCCTGGCATTTCCATGGTCTCTGGAGCTGCATTTCTCAAAGAGCTGCAGGCCAGCTTTGCAGGGGGGGATCACACCTGATGTTGCTTTGATAAGCAGCCTTTGGCTGTGGGGCAGAGGAGCTTTCCTGAGAGAAAACACCAATTTGTCATCACTGAACCTTTTTGCAGGTGCTGAGCAGCCTCAGTTGGGAAAAAGGTTCTCTGTTATCCAGGCTGGAACCAAAGCCCCAAGCAAACTGTGGTGGCATTCCATGAGCTGCCCTTTGGCCACCAGTCCCAAAACCTCCCAGACCAAGGAGGGGGGACCAGGGGCTGCAGAGTGTTGATAAATTGATACTGAATGATGATAAATTGATAAACTGAGAAATTGATGGAGACTTTAACCTCATTCCACCCCCTGCCATGGGCAGGGACACCTGCCACTAGGCCGGGTTGCTCCAAGCCCCGTCCAGCCTGGCCTGGAACACTTCCACCCTTCCACATTCCCTCTGCTCACCCACCACACAGTGTGGATCCTTGGGAGCACCTTCTGGAGCTCAGAGCTGCAGCAGGGAGCACAGCTTGGTCCAAGGAAAAGCCTTCCTCCCCCTGCTGAGGATGCAGGCAGTGGGTGGAAGGCACAGGTGAATCTGCTTCCCTGGAAGCAGGACCAGGGCTGCTGTTCCAGAAACCTTGTGCACAGTTTTCCATAATAACCCCAGCCTCATAACTGCTCTCCTCTAACACCACCTAAGTGATTTCCCCCTAGGCAGTAAGGTTAAGTCATAGGAAACAATTTCTATTTTTAATAACATTTTTGCTAAATATCCTGTCCCTGACTTTCCCCAGAGGCTCCAAATCCATCTGCAATAAGGGGGCTTTCAAAGGGCTTTAATAATAAATATAATACCACCATTCTTTTATGCTTGTAACTATTCATGCTTGACTGAATTCCCTGATCTTTTTATGGGGCTGTTGAAATATATTGTGGAAGTCAAGGGCAGCCCTGGTTTTAAGCTTCTTGTGCTCCCCTGCTTTAATTCCTTTTATCTCCAGGTAACAGTCTGGATAATGCTGCCCTGGTGTTCCATGTTATCCCTGCAAAATAGGAGCCACGTCCATATTCAATCCTGCTGCCCCAGGGTGGGGAGAACCCTGTTTTCCAAGAAAAATGCAAAATTCTCCTTGAGTATCTTCTCAGCCCAGCCCCATTTATGTTTTGCTGATGTTCCCTCCACATTCCGTTTATTCACTCCCAGGCACCACGCCTCTCAGAGACCCTTTACCTCTCCTCTCTGGCACTGCTTTGGAGACCCCTCAGGAAGCAAAGTTCCCCTCTCCAGAGGTTCCAGGGATGAGCTGCCCTCACCTGGGACCCCCACACACCCATCCATCCTCCACTCAGTGCCCTAGCAGCTCCATTCCACCATGTCTGAGCTGTGCTAGAGGAGTTCCTGTGGCCGCCTCTCCCATCTGCTCCTTCAGCACATCTAACACCTTTCCTTGGGCATTTTTTCCCCTCTGAGCTGTTGGTTTCTCTCTCTCTGACCCCTTTCACCTCAGAACTTTCTCCTGCTGCCCAGCCAGCCTGTGCTGTGCCCTGGCTGTGACTTTGCTCAGCTTTTCCTCAGGTCTGAGTGTTCCAGAGCCAGGGAAGCCCTTGGCTGGGCAGCAGAGCAGAGGGAGTTTGCCCCTGAGCAGGACAGGCAGAATGATGGGAACTTCTGAACTAATTTGCTGTAAACAATGATCCATAATAGGTCACTTGTCTCTTCAGCAACTCAACAATTAAATCCATCAGAGCCATGGATGTAACTGGACTGCTGGCAATTAGTGCAGGAGGAGCCAGAGGGCCTTTCCAGTGGTTTCCATCCCACTGCTTTGGGGTTTTTTTTGGTCTTTGGGCTGAGCTGTTTGAGCCCAGGATTCCCTGTGCCTCACCCAAGGGTAGTGGAGAACCCAAGGATTTGGGCTCTGAAGGCCCCCAGGTGCAGAGAAGGCTCAGGGCACCCTCCTGATGGAGAATGTTCCTGCAGAAAGGGTGGGCCAGGCCTGACTTCCACTCACCCCTGGAGCCTGCCTGCTACCTTAAAGCAAAGCAAAGCAAAATCTGCTTTGTCCTCCCAGCAAAATAGAACATCAGGTTTTGCTCATGCCTTTGGTTTCATGACATGGAATAAGTAGACTTTCTTCCAGTCAAAAAGAAAAAAAGAAACTTCTTAGGGGAAAAAAAAAATCCCTCAGATTCCCAAAAGCTGCTACTAAGCAGCAAAAGAAGCTCTTGGATGAGGCTGTTTCTGATCCTAGGTCAGGAAGCATGAAGGAGCTCTTGGATTTCAAACTGCAGAGCAGAAACTTTGCCAAGATCAGCCTTTGCCTGCGGAGTTTGGACTGGGGCCAGCCCTGGAGTCCTGCTGCCTCCTGGCTCCGGAGGCCTCCGGGGACAGATTGGGAGGATTTCAGGAGTGGCTGGTGATAACAGAGGGTCTGAGACAGTTCAAATCAGTCACCTTGAAAATCAGGGACTTTCATGTCATTTGTAGTTGGGCCATTAAGTATCAAAGCCCATAAAACCATTCACCCTCTTCTGCTGTGGCTTCCTCATCCAGCCTCCCCCTCTCTGTCAGGATAAACTGCTCCATCCCACAAGGATTGCCTCAGGTACCCTGCATTTCAGCCACATATATTATTTTTATCTCTCACACTATTTTGCTTGGCTTTTGAACATCCAGGATCACTCCTGTATCTGTAATTTTAGCAGTGAGGACATGAAACAGGGGATTTTTCTTTCACTTGTGTGTATCCATTCACTGCTGGGAATTAAACCAGGCCTTGCTGGAGCACAACAATGGGAATTCTTTGACTTTCATATTGAAATGTAGTGATCCCTTCACTTGGAGGAGAACCCTTCTGCACCATCATCATCACAAAAATTCCCTAGTATCCCTTCCCTCTCCCAGTTAATTATTTGGTGCTGCTGTTTCTATGCTCCCCACAAGGCTCGTTTTGCTGCAGACATTATTTTAGGAGAAAAGTAGATGCTATTAAGTTTAACAAACAATATTTTAAGGGATCTGCCCACCCAAATCTGGCTTTCCATAGAAATCCTAGGTGGTGTCAGCATGCCAGGATTTAAGCAGAGAAGCACAAAATTTCCTTTATTATTAAAAATCTTACTTTCGGGGTAGCAAAAGTGTTTGCCATCAGTGGTGGACTGGTTTAAGGTCCTGTCTTTTCCCAACTGTCCTACCAAAATGAGCTTTACTGAAAAAAAAAGCTGAAAATGGAGAAATTCCAGGAATGGAAAGTCCTGTGGTTTTTAATGGGGAAAACACTTTGGAGGTGCCTTGAATTTTTTGATGGGAAATGAAAGCTCCATTTTTTGAGGGGTGCAGTTGGAATGTCACATAGCCATGGATTGGTGCAGGGCAAGGACAGGAATTCAGCTCCTGGGCACTTCCAGCAGTGTTCCAGGTGCAGGGTGGGATAAGGAGCAGCCAGGGAGCCCCCCAAGCCCTCAGCTGTGAGAAGATCCACTTCCCCCCTCAGGAGCTCCTCTTCATGCTGGCTCTCCAGACACATCCCCAAAGGAGATGTGGGGGATGTGGGATGTTTCTTGCAAGGGAATCCCAATGCCTGGGTGAAGCTGGGGAAGAAAGATGGAGAGAGCAGAAATCAGAGACATTGATGTTAACTCATGATGAGAGAGATGAAGACATAAGCTTGGAGCAATCCCAATTGCCCACAGGGGAAAAAAAGGATTTTTTTCCAGCTCTGACTCCATCCCATAAGGGAAATAGGTCTGTTTCCAAAGGAAAAAGGCAGAAACAAGCTCCCACAGTGTGGGAATTGGGCTGAGCTGAGGAGGTATCACAGCAGTGCTGAATGAAGCTGTCTGGCATGTGGTCATTAAAGGTGACTTCTCTCCCCTGGTGTCACCAGGACCGGTGGAGCAGGAAGGCCCCAGGGTTTCCTGGCAGCCCTTCAAAGCTGTGGCTTCGAGCTGTGCCCTCAGGCAGCTCTGGCAGGGGACAGGGACAGCAGATAAAGGAGCTGCTCTAATGCTGATCTGCACATCCTGCCTGGAATGAGGGCACTGCGGGGAGCTGGGGGTGCAGTCAGGCAATCCTGGATCTTTCTGCTGCTCCCTGGCCTGGCTGGAGCAGCTCCTGCCCTGGCCCTGCCTCCTGGGTGTCCTTAACACCCCCTGTCCTCAGCAGAAGCTGCTGCTTCTTTATTCCTGCTGGCACCCCATGGTCCTGAGCCCACTCCTGTTAGGAGACTGGGAACCATGAAATCACAGACTGGTTTGGGTTGGAAGGGACTTTAAAGATCATCTTTCCTTGGGCAGTGACACCTTCCACTACCCCAGGTTGCTCCAAGCCCCATCCAGCCTGGCCTTGGACGCTTCCAGGGATCCAGGGGCAGCCACAGCTTCTCTGGGCAACCTGTGTCAGGGACTCAGCACCCTCACAGTGAGGAATTCCTTCCCAAAATCCCATCTAACACTGCTCTCTGGCAATGGGAAGCTATGCCCTGTGTCCTGTCCCCCCATCCCTTGTCCCAAGTCCCTCTCCAGCTCTCCTGGAGCCCCTTTAGTCACTGACAGGGGCTCTAAGTTCTCCCTGAATCCTTCCCTTCTCCAGGCTGAGCACCCCCAGCTCTCCCATCCTGGCTCCAGAGCAGAGGAGATCCAGCCCTCAGAGCATCTTTGTGACTTGTTGGAGCAGGTCCAGGTCCTTCTTGTCCATGATGTCCTTTCATACTCAACCACTGCTGATGATTTTTTAAATAACAAAATTTACCCACACTTGTTAAACCACACCAGAGACAAAGTGTAAAGCAGTGAGGGGTGGGGATGTCTGGGGTTGCATCTTCCCTGCTGGAACCAGGGTGGGTTTTCCTGGGCTGCTGGTGCCTCTGGGTTTCCAGGAGGTTGGGATTGAAGGATTTGCTCCAGGTTGTCCTGTGGTGCCCTGGATATGGGATGGGAGTCAGTCCATCCTGCTGGGAGCATGCTCCCACCCTCTCATCCACATCACACTTGTACAGGCAAAGCAGGGGATGCTTTAAAAGCAAAAGAGTAGGATCAATGTAGGGAGGACATGTGGGAAATGTACAATTTCCAGCTGCAGCCTTGATCCCAGACTGGATTGGGAGGCTGGAAGTAAAACAGGGGCTGAGATCACCCAGTTAACCTTAAAAACCAGCTCAGGCAGCCCCTGCTCGGCACTGATCAGTATCAGAGTGAGCTGCAAAACTTGAAATGCAGCAGAAGGGAAATAAATCTACAGGTGGGGGAAAATTCTTTTCTCTAAAAAAGAAAAACAAGCCAAAAAAAAAAAAAAAAAAAAAAAAAAAAAAAAAAAAAAAGCAGCTGTTCTTTTTTCAGTCTATCTCTAGCCCAAGGTCTTGCCGAGGGGATGGAAAACCATTTCAAAAGGTGGAAGAAAAAGTGTTCCTTTCATCAAGGATGGTAACAGAGCAGGCTGCAAACTCAGAGCATGTGTTTTGTTTGATATTAAAGCAGTTTTGGGGCAAAAGGGACTTTCCTGAGAGAATATGGAGCATTTTAATGAAGGAATGTTTGCTCCAGCAGGGAGGAGGTTTCTCCCAGGGCTGCAGGATGTGGGCACTGGGACCCCCAGGGATGGGGCAGCCACAGCTTCTCTGGGCAGCCTGGCCAAGGCCTCACCACCCTCCCAGGGAGGAATTTCTTCCCAATAACCCATCTAAACTGAGCCCCTTTCAGCTCTTTTTAATTTAGTGTGTGGACTTGGAAAGCATCACCAAAATGGCACCAAAAAAAATCCCAAAGCAAAGAAGTTGCAGCACTCAATAATTATCTTTATTTCTTTTATCCTTTTTTTTCCCCAGCTTCTCTCCTTGATTTTCTGATTTAACTGGAGATATCTAAACTCTTGAGAGCAGCACTGTAATTTTTTTTCCCCTCTTTTTTCCCCCGAGGTGCTGCTTGTCTCTTTGCCCAGTGATGTTAATGGATTGCTCTCCACCCTTTGGATGCAGCGTGGAAGTTGTAGGAGCTCTTTGCAGGAAGAATTTATTTCAAGGATAGCCCTGAACCCCAGAATGAGAAAATCTGAGCTCCAAAGTGATGGCCTGAGTAAAAATTGCAGCAGTAATGCCAGGCTTGCTCTTCTCCCCACTCCCTCCACCCTGATAGATGTGCTGGGTCAATGGAATATTATCCCTTAAAAGGTTCAGGCATTTCATGTGGCACCACTTTAAAATCTTGAGGGGGAAGGAATGGGGACACTCATTAGATTTAACTCATCCTGGCCAAAATTACTGGGCAGCCCCTCTGGTATTTTAGGAAATCTTACCGTGGGTCCCTGGAAGAGAAGCCCATTGTCAAACAAGGCACAAGGCCTCTGCCATGGAGAATCTCTGCTCTCAACTAAGGCAGAGAACTCCAGAATAAAAAGGAGCCATTAATATTAAAGTCAGGTGTCACCTCACGCTGTGGTCCCCACTGAATTCTAATGCTCGTGGAAAGCAGAAAATTAAGATGGATACTTATGGCAGCTAAAACAGGGAATGGCCCAGCTGGAGTAGGGGTGAAACTGGAGAGAAAATGTCCTGGTAGTGCTGTCCCAAAGCCAATTCATCACAAACTGTGGCTTTGGGAAGAAACAAAGATACCAAAAGCATTTTGGTAATAATAGAATCATTCTTTATGAAAGAGAAGCCTCTCTTTTCAGAGATACAGTTTCACTATTTTTGGGTGAGAGAAATTTTCAAAATCTCAGCAGAGAAAATCTCAAAAACGATTGAATGGCGCTTTTCATCACTCTCAGATTTGCTCCCAAGGAATCACAGAGCCATTCACGTTGGAAAAGCCCTGTAAGACCATCAAGTCCAACTGCTGACCAAGCACTGAGCCATGTCCCCAAGTGCCACATCCACAGGGCTGTCAAATCCCTCCAGGGCTGGGGACTCCTCCCCTGTGCCTCTGCCTGCCCAACCTTTCCCAGAAGAAATTTCCCCCAATATCCAACCCAAACCTCCCCTGGCATGACTTGATCCCATTTCCTCCTGTCTTTTCCTCAGCCCTTCAGCAGGACATCACCCCAGAACTGCTCCCAGCTCTGTCCTGCTGGCAATGCCAACTTTTCCTTACTTCTGCCTCAGTTTCCCCACAAGCAAACTCACACAGAATCCCTAGGTTGGAAGAGACCTCCAAGATAATCAAGTCCAGCTCCAAGCCACCATCCCAGTTTAATCAGATGGAAGCCTGAGAGGTGGCAGCCACGGTACTTTTTTGGCGGCTCTGACCTTACCAAGTGGCTCATCCTGTCCCAATCTGCAGGGAATGGAAAGGTCACTCCAGTTGTGTTATTTTTAGGGCTGAGGATTATTATTGCAGTGGAAATGTAAAATAAGATGAAAAGAGGAGTTGAAAACACAACACAAATATTACCTGGATTTCAGTGAAAACAAGGAATTGCTCAAGTCTTGACAGCATCCTTCCTTACTCCTCCAAGGATGGATTTGATCCCAGGGTGTTATTAACAGTCACGTCAAGGGATGACTCTGAGGGGGTTTTGCTGAGCAGAGCCTGCTTGGGATGCTGCTGGGTCATGTTGATTTCTGGTGGGCCAAGCTTTTAGATCAATTTGGGAATTTTCCCCTTTCCCTTCTCAAGAAGGATGTTGGAAATGGTTTCACAGCCAGGACTATTGGGTCTCAGCACAAACACTGCTGAGTTGTCTATGGAAACAAAGTCCTTTTTCCTTCTTTTCAGCTGGCTGTAGAATCACGGAATGTTTTAGGATGGAAGGGACCTTAAAGTCCATCCAGTCCCACCCCTGCCATGGACTGGGACACCTTCCACTAGCCCAGGTTGCTCCAACTCCTGTCCAGCCTGGCCATGGACACTTCCAGGGAATGGGGCAGCCACAGCTTCCCTGGGCATTTGCTGTGCCAGAGCCTCCCCACACTCACAAGGAACAATTTCTTCCCCATATCCCCAATGCAGAGCCAAAAATATCTCACTGGAGACAGGTTTCATGTGATTTGGGAGGGGTTTGCTGTAGATCAGAAGGTTTCTGATCTTCCCTGTGGGCTCAAACACAAAGAGGGAGGTGCCACATCCCCCCTGAGGTGCTTCTGCCTTTTGGGGAAATGTTCTGAATTGGGGCTTCTGTTGAGCTTTCTGGAGGCATTTCAATTTTATATTGAACGGACACCTTGTGTTTAGATTTTCTTGGGATAAACAAGATGTTTTTTGGAAGGAGCCAGCTCTTGCTCATTCATTTTCTGGGAGCAAGAACAATGGAATCTGCTGGAAGGGAGCCAGTCCAGACCCTGTCCCTGCACAGACACCTCAACAATCCCACCCTGTGCATCCCTGAGAGCATTGTCAAAGCCCACCTGGAGCTCTGACAGCCTCGGGGCCCTGCCCATTCCCTGGGGAGCCTGGGCAGTGCCCAGCACCCTCTGCAGTAAAAACCTCTCTCTGATATCCGACCTAAATCTCCCCTGAAGAAACTCCAACCATTCCCTGGGTCCTATCCCTGGTCACAGAGCACAGAGATCAGATCTGCCACTTGGGAGGAAACTGGATTGGGATGAGCTCTGCCCTCAGTCTCCCCTTCTCCAATCTAAATAGACCAAGTGCCTTCAGCTGCTCCTTGTCTGGCCCTTCCATACCCTTCCCCATCTTCGTGTCCCTCCTCTGGACATTCTCCAACACCTTTGGATCCTTCTCAAGTTGTGCCACCTAAAACTGCTCCCACTGGACAGGCAGGAATGACCCTGGTGGTGCCAGATCCAGCCTCTGTATATCCTGAATCCCTCCATTCCCTAAGCCATAAGTTTGCCAAAGGGAGTAATCCCACACTTTCTATGTCAGGTTGTTTATAGGGAAGTGCTGCTGCCCAGACCTTCCCACCCCACTCTGTACATGGCAGAGGCACAAAGAGCTGGAGGCACGGAGACACCTGGGGCTGGAATGCAATTTATGGGAGTTTTGGAGATGTGTTTTTGCATCTCAAGTAATTTTTGATGCCAGTTATGCCCTTCTGCTGCAGCACAGCTCCTCTCATGCCTCTGTGCCCAGGGAGCCTTGCATTTCCACAGATGAGTGTAAACCCTTCCCTGACTGGGAATATGCCCGGAGCTGTTCCTGGATTTCCTGCTGGAGGAAACCCTGCTGCCTACTGATGTGATTAATGGTGCTAAGCCCTGAGTTTGAGGAACAGCTGTTACCACGATCAGGCCTTCAAATGAAGTGCCAAAGAGCAACGATGCAGAGAAGCCCCCAAATCTGGGGAGGCCTGGAAACAGGGAACGGTTCCTGTTGTGCTGCCCCAGGGTGTAAACCCAGAAAAACTCTGCATGAGAACAGCACAGGCCAGGAGTGGGGATTTTCCTCATGCATGACCAGGACCCATCAGTGCCACAGCAGCTGTAGTTCCAAATTCCTCCCTGGCACAGCATTTCCTGGGAAGCTGTGCACAACCAAAGGTGTTCAGCAGAAAAACCCAGCTGTTGTTTCTGCTCCTGGATGGGAACGCTGTGAGCTGTCATCTTGGCTTTCTCTCTTTTATTATTTAAAAGACAGAGAACAAATAAGAGAAAATGAACTGCAAATAATGACTAACAGCACTTCCAGCCCAAATATTTGCTCACATAATCATGGGGAAACTTTGAAGTCTTGCGGAGGATTCCCGCGCTGCTCCTGATCCAGCCTTGGCCCAAAGACAGTCAGGATGCTCCTCTCACAGTGTCAGTGCTGGGCATTGAGAGATGTGCTCAGGACTTCCCATCCCCTCCTGGTCCCCGGAGAATTGGGGTGACAGAAAAGTAGTGGAAACCCAAGATGTTGTAGTGGATCTCCTGTCTGGGATTTTCCTGCAGCCCCAGGAAGTCGTGTCCCTCTTGGACACATTTCCAGCATCAAACAGGGCTGTTTGGATGTGTTTGTGGTCTTCAAGTTTGAGATTAAACCAACATTATCCAACCCATTCTTTCTTTTTTTTTTTCCTTTTTTCCTTCCCAGTTTGAACCCTGTAAGCAGAACCTGATTTTCTCCCAGCCATGCAGGATTGAGCAGAGATGTTCTGGTCACTCGGCTTCACCAGCAAAATAACACAAAACCTCTGACATCCTTGCAGGGTCAGGTGTTTTAGAACCCCCTGGAAGTGTAGGAGCTGTAGCCCATGGCCAGGGGAGGTGTCTGATGAAGCTGCTGCAGCTGGATCCATAACCTGGTCTGAGATTTCCAACTGTTTGACCGTGGATTTCAGGAGACCAGAGGAGCCACCCAAGGTGTGGACTTTGACCTGGTGTTTTAAGCACTGTAGAATTACAGAATATCCCAAGCTAGACCCACAAGGATCATCAAATCCAACTCCTGACCCTGCACAGACATCCCACCAATCCCACCCTGTGCCTGAGAGCATTGTCCAAATATTCCTGTTCCAGTGCCCAACATCCTCCCAGGGTTCATGCTGAACTTCCAAGAGGGCCAAGCCTGAAGCAGAAGGATTTTTGTCCCTTTCCACTGAATATAATTAATGATTTCACTCCTTGTAATTAAGGAAGGGCAATTAAGAGTGATACAAGAAGCCAGGCAGCGTTTGGCATTTCCAGAAAAACATAAACCTGCGATTTAGGCTTTAATTCCAGCAGTGGCCAGACCTTTTGTGGCCATTAAAATATCAGGAGATCCTGTCGAGTCCTGGGTGCTGGTGATTTATGATCAAATCTAACATGCAGGTAGCAGGTGGCATTTCCACACTTCCTGCAGGGAATATATCCCAAAACGTCAAATTAGATTACCCGTCTCCTTCCATTGGAGAAAAATGTGTGAGAAAAGCACTGGCGGAAGAGGAGGAAGGAGGGGGAGGATGTTTGCTCTATTTTAAAATTATTACTTCAGCTTACAAAGGTTGAGGTGGCTGCAAAAATTCAGAGGTGTTAAAACCCAGAGTAACAGGGAAATGTCACTTTCTTCTTATTGGTACCATTTTCTCTATCTCCCAACTACTGCCCATTGGAGAACACCCTTTGTAGACAAAATCCTTGAAACCTGTAAAACATGAGGAAGAATTTTTTGGCTTTTTTTTCCCAAAATGTGGTTTCGGAATGAGAAAAATCCTGATATATTATTCCAAATTAATACTTACAAAGAAAGAAATACATCATGATTGTGATTTTTTTTTTTTTGTTCATTGATATTTTTCCTCGAAAGATATTAAGCCATTACCTGTCCTGACTTTACAGGTTTGGAAACCTCACCTTCAGCTTTATTGCTAAATCCACTTGGAAACTTACGGGACACAGAGTAAACCCGGCTATTCCCACTCCCAAACAGGATAAACTCTGCTAGCTGGGATCCTGATGACAATGATGACTGATTGATTGTTATTTTTTATTATTATTACACTGATGCTGGTGGTACCCTTAGGTTGGGGAAAGCTTTTTCTTTTATTTCCCCCACCAGCCCTAATAAATTATTTTCATTGCCATGAGGTCATCCCAACATAGCTGTGCTGACGTGCCGTTGTCCTGGCCTTTCTCCAGCATTCCCAGGAGGCTTGTTGGTGTTTATATCTTCCTTACCACCTCTGTTCCTCGGAGCAGAGGATGCTTTATCTTCTGTTTTAAAGGGCTTTGCCATATTCCAGCCCTTCCCTAAATCTCTGGTGCCTGTTAATGAGATTTGTTCTGTATTGGAGCTGAGCCGACAGATGGGCAAGGACAATGTCCTGGAGTTTGGGATAGCTGGAGTGGGGGGAATAATTCTTGTGGCACCGTTTCTGCTTGGTGAGCGTTTTCGGAGCATCTCTAGAAGTGCCAGCCTCTTTTTCCTCCTGTTTTCCCCTCGTAAATCCTGCCTGAAGAGGGATTTCAGCTCAAACTTTCAGCTTCCTTTGACCTGAGCAGCCTGGGGCAAACCTGGGATCAAAGCTGGGAAGTGAAAGGTTCTTGGTTTATCTTGGCTTATTACCAAGATAAATTTAATCGTGAGATTTCGGTGACAATAACCAAGTACTCCGCAAAGTGATTGTGCTTGAAAGCAGAGTGGCCTCAGCTGAAGGTTTTGATAGTAAATCTGAGAAATATGGCAGGGTTTGACCACCAGGTCCCTCTCAGCTTGTTTCAGGGGTGGAACTGATCCACCCAGCCTGGAAAATGCCATAGCAAAGCAGAGCTTTCTCAGAGTTTGCATCTCCCTTAAGGAAGGAGAGAGGTTTCCAAAGACTTCCCAAACTTCTCCAGGTGAAGATTCCCATCTTCAGACACTCTGTTGCATCCTGGGACATCCAGAGGTGGTTTGGCTTCCACGTCCCCTTTACCTTTGTTCATCCTGGCCCCAGAGGAGAAGTTTTCTTTAGCTGCCCAGCACCATCCAGTTTAGTTTTGGTTTTGGCAGCTGCCATTTGCCTGATTTAATCCAGCTCCCTGCTCTGCTGTGCCTTGAGGATCATGGTGAGCTGTCAGTGGTGTGTCAGCTGGGACACATTCCATTTCCTAGGGACATCCCAGGAATGGACTCTTCCTGGCAAAAAGGGCTCGCCATGAGCAGGTAACCAAACCATCAGGGGCCTCATGAACAGTGGGGTTACACCTCAGGGGCCTGAGTCAGGTGATCCCTTGTAGTGGTTTGAAAGCAAAACGAGTGAGAGGCTCCAAGTCAGAAATACAATTTAATAGGAAGAGGAAAAAAAATGCAACAATACAAAAGACCACTGACAGAGTCAGAATACAACCTGAGTGGGATGATGGAAGCAGTGATCCCGTAG
>JBBMKD010000013.1:20362103-20376666 GCA_037834095.1 Argya squamiceps | reverse complement strand
GAGGGAGGGGGAACCTGGAAGAACACTGCTTCAACAACTGGTTTCAACAGTTGATGAAGATGGTGATAGAATACTTTATGCATATCTTATACTACAACCCAGGACATCCCTTCCTTCCTCCCCTTCCATCATTCCATCTTCTCCTTCCCTCCCACCGCACGCCTCTGCATTCACCTCCTCCCTCCCGTAGCTAATTCCCGCTTTTGCAGGGCCCTTTCATCACTGCCACTTTTCCTGCTGGCCCCTGATCCGTGTGAAGGAACAAGGATGTCACTTGTTGGGGGCCGGGGAGGGGACCCTGGTGGCAGATGGCAGCAGGGCTGAGCCAGGGCTCATCCATCACGGGGCTGGCAGAGCGGGGCGGCCGCAGCCGCTTCCCGAAGGATCGGCATTCCAAAGGTGAGCCCAACCAGGTAATTGCTGGAGAAGAGGAGGCATTTTTCACCACTGACATGGAGGAGGGGGACAGGGCTGGGCTGTGCTAATGCCACAATGAAGGATGAATCCATCACGGTTTCTCCTTTTTTTTTTCCTTTTTTTAATCCATGCTGCTTTGATCGACGCTGAATTATTCCCAAATGCCAAGCATCTGGTGAGTCTACTGCAGAAATCTTCCCAGCAGCTGAGGCGCCGGGAAGCAGCCAGGCTGTGCCAAGATCCTGCTGCTCTTGTCGTTGTCATCCTCATCACTGAAGTCAAAGGGTCACAAAATTTCCTCCCCCATCTCCCAGGGATTGTGGTTTGTGTTGTGGTGCTGCAGCGACATTCCCTCCTCCAAGATCCACCAGGTGCAAAGAGAGATGTGGGAAGTGAGGAGCCCATTTACCACTTCCCAATCCCTACTTCCAGCAGGAAAACACACCTGTGCCACAGCTTCATTCCTGCCAGATCCCAGCCAAGAAACCCCCAGAAGGGGTTTTGGAGACGGTTTGGGAACCTCCTGCAGGTGACAGTCCCGTCTGCTCCAAGGTTTTTTGGTGCTCACGCTGCTCTGGCTTACTCAAGTTTGTTGTGGTTGTGCTTGGATGCCACCCAGGGCTGTCGCTTAGACAAAAATAACACCAAAAATGTTTACCAGGCACAGGCTTGCGGGCTCAGTGTAAACTTAGAGGGGACCCCAATGTGGGGAGAGAAAAAAAGAGAGAAATTGATCAAGGAGGGGAAAAAAAAATCATCTGTTCCCCTCTATTTTTGGTTTTAGACATTTGCAGAATCCAGCCAGTTCTGAAGATGATTTCTAAATTTATTCTGTCCCTTTTTAGAGAACTTTCTGCATTTTCTCCCCCTAATTTAAGTCTCTTTTCAAGTATTTTTAAAAGTGGCAGTCAAGGCCAACTTTGCCTATTGAAGTTATCTCACATTTGTCTTTAGGAAAGAGACACTAAATCAAGGCATTATCATGGGAATTGGCAGGACTATACAAATCTTTAGGCAGCAAAATTCAGTCCTAGGTTTCAGCTGTGATTTGCAAACAAATCCTAAATGCTGCCATCCTCTCCAGAATGCATCCTCTGTTGGGAAGCAGTTCTTGGATGGTGTCGAGCAGGAATTAAAAGACTTTAATTCCTCATATCCCCCTGGTCTGCCACAAGACGTTCCTACAGCATAGAACCATTGAAAAGTTTGGGTTGGAAGGGACCTTAAAGATCATCTTTTTTCCTGCCCTATTCCACAGTCATTCCTCTAATTTCTTTCATTCAAAATTGAGGCTTTAGGACTAAATTCATTAAATTCAGTGGCTCCCCTGTATTCCAGAGGGAGAGTGGCACCAGCAGCCCTGGTTTCTGCTCTCACTTTGTCCAGGATGCTCCATTTCCTCGTGACCGCGTTCAGGGGTGTGCATCCCCTCGGTATTCATCCTCCCTCCTCATGTTTTCCAAGCAATCTTCTCTGTTTTCCTTTGCTCCCTGCCCCTGCAGTTCTCAGTTTACTCTGCCTGAATCCACTCTGGCCGAGGCAGGAGGAGCTATTCCCTTCTGTCAACACTGACGGAGCAGAACTGATTCCACTTGCTCCATTCCTGCTTCTCCCAGGATGTAAGTTATTCATTCACAGGGTAGAGAGACAACTGTATTCCTTCCTCTTTCTACTTATGGAATATTTTGACATTTCCCCATGTCTGTTTTGATTCAGTCCCATCTTTAAATAAATATCTGCCTTTCTCATGGGAAGAATTCCAGGAGCTCCTACCCGGGATGCATCTTTCCAGCTGAGTTGTCTCTGTCAGGATTTTGTGGAAACAGGGAGAGGTTTGGGGGGATTTGCATTCCCCATCCTCTGTGGTTTGGTTGTCTTCTAGCCAAAGACTTACAGTGTTCAGATCAAAAAAGGAACAGCACAATTTTCCAAAGTGGGGGACAGGCAGGAATTCCTGGGTTTAATAGAATGCTCTGCTAGGAAGCAACAATGGGAGGATTTTTCCAGCCATGAACAAAAGCAATTCCCAGACTTGGGGAAAGGGAGTTTTTCTGCCTGTCCTTCTCAGCGTCGTGGTTTTGGAGTTTAGGAATTTCTGGATATTGCTTGTGATGTGTTTGACTTCTACTGAGTAGGAGAGGGCTCTGCTTTTCCTTCAGCCTAGGCTTTGGCATCTCCTGGATATCTGGAGGGATTTCCAAGGCCCATTTAAAGTACAGAGAGGAGACAAGTGTCACTCTTAAAATCCATTGTCTCATCCAGGAGGTACTGTGACAGCCGACCCAGCTGCCAGGTGGGAACCTGCTGGTGCTGTCCTCCCTTTCCATATTTCCAGGCCAGGTATCCTGCAGAGAACCAAAGCATCAACAATGACAGTTTGTGACAGGCTGTGATTTGTCATAAAAAAACCCAAAGACCCTTAAATGCCTCAAAAGGCTGGAGCACAGACGTGCTGTGTGTTGTGGCAGGTGGGACTGTCTGCCACTGGTGGTTACTGGTACAGGGAAAAGTCCAAGGAGGAAGTCAGGAATACCCAAAATCACGGGTCTCAAGGGACACTCAGCCCCAGGTGGCACCTGCAGAGCCCAGTGGGATGTTTCCTCCCTCTCATTTATGCATTTCCTTGCCTTTGGCCACATGGGAAGTGATGGTGCTGCCCAGGGCTGTGACAATTCCCACCTTCCCAGGAGCTCCTCTCACTTTCTTGTCACTTCATCAGCCAAGCCATGGGGTTCCTCCCTTCCCTGCAGGCCTGGGGGATGGATTCCCACTCCCCACGGGAAGGCTGGGTCTGTGCAGATGGGCTTTCATCCAGATTTAAACCTGACACAGACAGGTCCCAGCAGAGCCACAGCTCTGCACCCCATCTGGGGAGATTCCCAGTGTTTCAAATCCTTAGGAAAATGACATCATCAGTGGCTTTGCAGCAGGTTGTGTTCAGCAGCCCTGATGGTGCCACGTATTTTGGGTTGTCTATTAAATACCTGAATTTTAGCTAAAATTTCTGCTTTAATTATGGTGAGGTTATCACCCTGCTGTCTTTGAGCTTTCCCTGAAGCATCTGGCTAGGGCTGGGTGGAGTTTTCCAGGCTCTTTCCAACACCCATGGGGAGCACAGAGCAGAAAACAAATTGTTTTATGCATATTGACAAACAACCCTGTTAGAAATTCATCTTGGTACTTCCTAGGTGTCAGCACTCCTTATATTTAAAAGAAAAAAAGACATCCTGTCCCTCATTTGAATGTTGTTTTAGCCCTATTTTCTTGTGAATTTTTATTTAAAGAAGGGTTGGATGGGTTTGAGGGAGCACATCTGGTTTGGGGTATCCAGGCTGCTGAGGAGCAGTTTGTAAGTGCACACACCCAAAAACAAACCTTAGGGTGGGTTAGTCCATGGCATTCCCAAGTCATTCCCAGCCCACACAGCTCATGGCTGCTTGCCCAAGCTGTGCAGGAGGAAAAGGGGCCAGATCATGCCTTTTCCTCCCCTCCCATTGCTGGAAGGAGCAGATCTCCTGGGCAGAGGAAGGTCTGGCCAAGGGGATGGGCACCCTGGAATATGGAGGGCTTGAGATGCAGCCAACTCCCTCAACCCAACCAGCAGTACCTTGGTACAGGCTCCAAAGGGGGCCAAGAATTCCTTTGGGAAGCCCCCAAAAAGGGAGAAAGACCCAGAGAATATTGGTGCCTAAGAGCTTGGATCCCCAATACTGTGACTAACACAGCAACAGTGGTGGCTTTTCCAAGATTCATTTCTCAAGGAGCACAGAACCTTGTGGGTTCAAGGAGTCTCACACACACCCTTCCCACTGTGTCCAATCTGGCTGTCAGCCAATCACTTTATTTCACAATTTTGGCTGTCTAGGTGAGCCCTCATGGGCTCTGCTGGGCAGTGTGGCCGGGATCTCCCCTGGAGATGGGACATTCCTGGTTGCTCCTTGAGGCTGAGAGACCTCTCTAATTATGGTCCCTTTGGAGGAGTCTAATTCCAGTTCTCTCCACTCTGCAGCTGACTGCGCACCAGTGACTCTCCCCTGCAGCTGGGACACCTCTCAAGGTTTGAGATTCCCCACCTGGCCTGAGAAATCCTTCCTTACCCCAGGCAAAGGGCATGGATCCCAGATCCACGGTAAGCTGCTCATAGCAGGTGACTCAATACCACAGAAATCCACGTGGTTGATTCCTGGAGACCTAAATTGCTGTCCAAGTCTGGAGCTAAGGTTGGGCTTGGCCATGTTTTAGCTCCATCAGGAGTTTGGAAAGTGAGAGGTTGTACTCTGAACCCCATGGCTCAGTGGGAGGGTCTCTTTACCCTTTTGCACCTTCAGACTCCATGTAAACCATTTTGGCTCCATTCTACATCAATTTTCCCTTGTATCCATGCAGTAAGCAATGGAGCAACTTTGTCACTGCACTTCGTCATATTTTTATAAGTTCATCTTAAAAGTATTTTTGCTAACGATGGCGATTCTTTGAGCAACCCAAAATCCCTCATTCATGACAGAGGGAGGGCTGATCCTTCCTGCTCCCACCCAAATAACCCAACCCAGGCCAGCAGGAAGGAGCAGCTTTAATTGGAACCATCCCCAGCTCTGCTGTGCTCAGCCGTGCCAGGGTCGCTAATTCCAGGGGAGTTTGTGCAACAAACAACAGGTTCCTTCTCTTTTTTCCCTTTTTAACTGGAAACTTAGGAGCAACAGGTCGGTGTTTCTCCTCACATATGCCTCCCATCGTTGCCTTTTGTTGTTTTGGCTGCAGCTTTCCTCGCAGGGCCCCGCGAGCTCACCGAGCAGCAGATGGCCTCCTCCTTGCTTCATTTCCAGCCCTCAGTTTTTCCCACACTAAACCAGACTTTTTCAGGCACTACTAATCCCCTGTGCCTGTCACTGCTGGAGAAAAGCATTAATAACTCCAGTTATCCTGGAAATATCTGTCACCCACATTTGTTTTGCGTTTCCCTTTGGGTAATCATGCTCCAGATCTAATTACTGCCGAAATTTCTTTTGCTCCGACGAGCAGCATTTTGGGTTCCCTCCCCAGCTGGGTGGAAGTTTAACTCTGCCAGTGGGGGGAGATCCGTGTTGATTTACACCAGCTGAGGAGCTGCTGCTCCACGTCTTCATTCCGTGTGTGGCTTGGGGTGGTGGAGATGGCAGTGATGGATGGCTTCAAAAACCATGGGAGTTGTGCTCATGCAGAGCAGGGAAGTCCAGGAAAAGCAGGGACAGACTTTACTTGGGATGGGTGAATTCAGGACGAGTTGCTGGGAGAGCAAAGAGAGAGGAAAAAGGGTTTTCATCCTCTCCTGCAGGTGCAGGGAGCCAGAGCCACCACTGTGACAGCAGTGGCAGCTCCTGTGACACAGGTTTGGTGACACAGGGTGGGGGTGTCCCCCATTGTCACACACGGTGGCATTTGGAGCCACTGTGACAAGGACAGAGCCAGAGCTGGCTGGGTTTTCCTCCTCCTCCTCCTCCTCCTCCTCCTGAGCTGACTCACATCAGGGCTGAGCATTGGGATTGTGCAGGAGAGCAGATGGCAAATCCCTGAATCCCTGAGGGAAGGTAGCTCCAGCTGCCCAGCTTCCTTCCTTCCTTCCTTCCTTCCCTTCCTTCCTTCCCTTCCTTCCTTCCTTCCTCCCTCCCTCCCTCCCTCCCTTCTCAAAGGTTTCCATTCCAGTTTCATGGATCAGCAATGACACACGTGAGGAGCCAGCTCCACCTGCCACAAAGAGGGACCAGTGGCACCATCCCGTGGGAGCATTCTGGTACCCACAGCGTGGTAAAGCATCCCCCACACCCCCAGCAGGTGTTTCCAAATAGGAAAAGAGTTTCAGTTCACCTTTAGACATTTTAGGAAGTTTAACTAGAAAGTTCTGTGGTTTTCTCATTGTAATTGGCTCAATGCCAGCACAGGAGCATGGATTGGGCTCTGAGAGTGTAACTCAAAGCCTCTTGATGATCTCATTGGGCCAAGAACCAAAGAGCCCACCTAAACTATTAAGTACTAAAGAGAAAGAATGAAGAAGTTCCAGGCTTTTTGAGCTGTTGTAGCAGGTAGGAGACTTGTCTCTATACTGTGTTTGGCTTTGCCTTTATTTTTGTATAATTTTCTTTCCTTATTAAAAATGTTTTGATTTTTCAAGACACTCCATCATGCCATCTTGCTAATTGATTTTAGCCACATCTCTGCCAAGGGCTGGACCCTCAGAGGTTATGGGAAAACCCACACCACAGCTCAGGAACAGCCAGCACTGGGAGAACTGGTCAGACTGGGAGAATGAGACCTCACACTAAACCTCTGTGTAACACCTCACTGAATAAAGGGGTGGAAAGGGATCTCCTAGGATGGAGCTCACTGGGAACAGGGGGATCAAGCAGGGAAGGAGGGAGCAGGGCTGGGAAAGTGGCAGGGCCAGGGTTGCTCTGGTTTTACCCAAAATTCACCCATGCAGATGGTACCAGGATGGGCTCAGGAGCAGACAAGGAGGACTCTTGGGAATGGCCATGGGAAAGCCCATGGCAGCAGGATAAACACAGGTTAGGGTTCCTAACAGAGGGAAATGGGACAAGGAGCACACACCTGAGCAAAAGCCCCCAGTTATCCCTCAGGAAACAGGACTGATGGCACCTAAAGGGACTCAGGGACAGGACACCAACCTGGCACTGTGGCTGTAACTCTGCAATGAGAACTTCCAGCAATCTTCTATCAATGGCTTTGGGATCTTCCCTGGCTTAGCTTTAGCAGCTGAGGCCATGGAAGAGAATTGATGTCCTGGACAAAGCTCAACCAACCACTTTCACCTGCAGAGAGGCAGGAAAAATTGATATGTTAACTACAAGAAGAAAGAGGGAAGGATTGGGTTTTGCTTGGTTTGCTCCCCAGCAGTATCCAGGACATGAATGGAGAGAAAGGGGCTGTTAAAAAATGCAAGGAATGGGGAAACAAAGGAGAGACAAGATGTCTTTTCTTTTTTTCCTTAATTAATCTTGGGAGGTGATGACAGCAGAGGATGAGGAATGGGAAGTAAATGCTCTGCTAACAGCCTTTCATAGAGATCCCTGCCTTTGACAAATGAGCTCAAAGCCACAGGCCTGGAACCAGAGCTCTGCCAGCACATCAGGGAGAATCCCGTGGTCAGAGCCTTGGAGCAAAGGCTTGGGAGGGGAAAACCACTCAGATCCCTGCCTGCTTGGGACTTGCTCAGATATTTGCTTTGCTGGTGCCTTTGCTGCATGTCTGAGGGCTACCCCTGCTCCAGCTGCCCCTCCTATGGCACTGCAGGTGCCTTCAATTATAATTGTAGCAGCCAGGGCCCATGGATCTGACCACAACTTCAGTGTTCCACCACCAGTGCTGGGTCCAGGATCTGTCTTGCACCTTCCATGTTTTTATTTTATTGCTCTGAAAAAATGTCTTGATTTTTTTGTTGTTGTTTTTTGTGGGTTTTGGGGGGTTTTTTGTTGTGTTTTTGTGTTTGTTTGTTTGTTTGTTTTTGTGCTTTTAGAGGCACAAATTCCAGCCCACATCAGAGAGGGATCCCAGGCTACATCAGAGAGGTCTCACGAGGATAAATATAGGAAAAGGCTGGGAATATATTAAAGATGGACAGCAGCAATTGCAACATTTTGTGGGACAAAATAAGAAGGAGGAAATAGAAGAAGCAAACGGACAGAAGAATGGGAATTAAATCGAATATAATGAAAGAAAAAAGAATAGAACAGAACAGAATAGAATAGAGCAGGATATAAAGAAAACAGAATTAGAATAGAATAAGAATAATCTAGAAAAATAGAATTAGAGTAGAGTAAGAATAATTAAAAGGCTTTTTTTAACACAATAATCCTACATTTGGGAGGGACTGTTTTTTAATTTGATCATTGTTGTACTTCTGGCATTTTGATTCCAAGACCTGAACAGAATTTTGGGGTTTTTTTTTTTGCTTGGGTTCTGATGATTCCTCAGCAATTGAGGCTGGGGCTGGCAGTGATCACCTCAGAGCAGCTGGAGACACGGAGCTGTTACTCCCCTGGGACAATCCCAGCCATAAACTTTATTGCCCTATAAAGAGGAACCTGCAACATCAGAGGCTTTTCAGGGATCAATAAAATCAACGTTAACTAAATTGTCAGCAGTCACTCTCCCCTCCCCCAGCCTGCTCTGCTGTTCTGTTCCAATTAGGCTAAATTGGGACTCTGGATTTTGGGTGGAAGCCAAACTGTCAATCCCATAATCGGTTATGAACAATGTAAGCAACGTCTGTCTAATCTGTAAACGACCAACTCGTCTGAGAGGCTCCTGTAATGATGCTAAAACAACCATTGGCTTGGGAATTATTCATGTCTGGAAAGAGGTGGGGGGGAAAAAAATTCTCCTTTGGGAACTGTTGATCGTAAAATCCCAGATTGGTTTGGGCTAGTAAGAGACATTAAATGGTGCCTTGTTCCACCCCTGCCATGGCAGGGACACTTTCCACTCTGCCAGGCTGCTCCAACCAACCCCGTTCTGGCAGCTTAAGGGTCTTCAAAACCCACTGCAACCTCTTCCCTCAAGGATAAACAGGAAGAAAATGTAGAGGGGGAAAGGGGAAATTCAAGGTGGGATGAGTTTCAGATATTTTTAGGGACACAGCTCAGTGCTTTGTACTCTGTAAATGGGGTGGGGGCAGACCTGGGACTGCTTGGCATTGGGTGTGGATGAAGTACCTGGGATAAATCTGTCTATCCTCACAAGGAATGTGTCAGCCACTCCAAAAACCAGAATATTCAAGTCGAAGCAGCCAAAAATTCCCTGCAGAGAAGGAACTGCCAGACACACAGAGATCCACAACCAGGGCATCACTTACCAGGTGTGAAAAGAGGCTGAAAAGCAAACATCTCCTGAGGAATGAGAGCTCTGCTGCAAGGGCAGAGGGAAAAGGGGCAGGAAAAGCAAGGGAATCCCACTGACTGTGAGGTGTCTCCATGGCAAGGCCGTGTGTCTGCAAACTGAGCAGCAAAACAAGCCTGGTGGGGATCACAGGAAGTGCCTGGCACCAGGGTAGGGCCAGAAACACAATTTTGGGGAATTCTGGAAGAAATTCCACAATATGAGAGTGCTGAGCATGCACAGAGTCAGTGGGAATGGAAGGCTGAGGTTTTGGGAAGAACACCTGATTTTTCCCCCACTCATCGTATGTGAAATTCCAAAAGGATTTCCCAGATCCAAAATCCATCATTTCCCCTGGAACACATCTCAAAGGCTCTGCCTGCTCCTAATGCCTCTCTTCATCTCCAGCAGCACAGGTAAGAATAGCAACGATAAAAAATTAAAAGCTACAATAAACATTATTGATGCCATCCCTAACGAGGCCAAGGGAGAGAAGGAAGAGGAGAGGATGCTGAGGTGATAAATATGGTGTGTCAGCCATAAATTACAGCCGTCATTAGGCTCCTACAGTGGGGCCTGACAAATTGTTTGGGGAAGTACAAGCTGAGCTGCACCTTCCAGTCTCAGCTATTCCAAGGCTGCACCTTAAAAAAAAAAAAATCAATCCAATCGATTCTGTATCAATCTGAGATACAGCTGGAATTGTGCTGGTATTGCTCCTGACCTGCTGGACTCCTTGGGAAGGATGAGGGCTGTTTGCAGCGGCACTGGGTTGGGTTTGATGGAAGAGGGAAAGGCTGCAGGGCTTGCTGCAGGTCCCCATCTGGGTTTGCAGGCTGCCAGCACCCTGCTCACTTCTCCCAGTTCCAGGATTTGTGCTTTTATTTTTTCCTAAAGGATGGGCTTTTTTGTGGTTGGATGAGGATGAAGCCCAGCTGGGCCCTGTCAGGAAAGTCTCAGCACCCAAATCTGATGGGATGGGAGCTGTCTCAGGTGGTGCTGTGGTGAGGGCAGCAGCTGGTCCTGGAATTCCCAATTCCAATGGCCTGATGTCTGTCTGTGATCCCCTTGGTCCCCCAGCCATGGTAGGGGATGTGCACCCACCTCCTCCAGAGTTTTTTGTCATTCCAGAGGATGCTAACCCCTTCTTCCCAACCTGATCCTTGTCCCTGGCCTACAGCTGAACTCATGGTTAATAAAGAGGACTTTGATGCCCTCAGGGTGATCCCACCTCTCCCAGTGCACACAGATCACCATGGATTTTCAGCTTCCAGCTCTCCCTCCATGCTCTCCTACCCCAGGTCTGAATTTCATCCAGTCCTAACCCCAGATGTTTTGCCTGGAGCAACGACTCCTGTGCACCCCAGGATTGCCTCCACCCCACTCCTCACAGCCCTCATCTTGCAGGAAAACAGAGGAAAGGGGGGAAACCCGTGTGCTGGTGTGGTCTCTTCAAAAGCCATTCATCCCAGGGCTCTTCCCAACAGGCCCCTGAATGAGATTCCTGCAGTGGATGATTTGTTTTGTCCTTCTCCCGCCGGCTCAGATTAATCTCTGCTCCTGAAGTAGTGGTGTCATTTCTCGGAGACGTACGGCGGCAGGCAGCACAGAGCCCCATAAATTGGAGACAATTCCGGCTCCATCCATCTTCCTTCCCACTCTCCATCCCCACTCCTCTCCTCAGGGCAAGGGCAGGCCCTGCAGGCACCGGTGCAGCCGCTGCTTTGTGGACTAATAAATATTAAAAACCCCTCAGGATGGGAGAGGCTGGAACAACAGAGGGATTCTGGTGCTCCAGAGCAATTTGCTTTCTGCTGCTTCCCTTCGTTGTGCTTGGCTGAAGGGGCAGCACTGTGATCCTTGGTGAAATGCCACATTCCTAATTCTTTTTCCCCATGGCAGGATTTTTTGGGGAAAAAAACCCAAATAAAACAAAACAGTTTTGAGTATCTTCTCATTGCAACAGCTGGACTGAAGGACTGGGTGATGGGATTTAACTGGGATGTGGGTGTGGATGTAGGGATGAAACAGGAGCAGAGGAGTGATGGGATGCACTTGGTGCAAAACTATCCAGCACAATGGTCACAGACCTGTCCCCTCTGAGCCCATAGGGTAGTAATATATACCTGAAATATCATGTTAGAAATGAGACATGATAAATGAAACAGCATAAAATCATTAAGGTTGGAAAAGAGCTCCGAGATCATCAACCTTCAAATCCGGTTATATGTATATATACATCTGTCTTTATACACACACACCAAATGTACATCTAGCAATAGATAGACAGGTAGATATATTGCCCCTGGAAACAAAATGAAAGCTTGGAGGAGCCAGAAACACCACCATTTATTATTTATGGAGCCCAGGATGTGACAAGCCGTGCACAGGCCTGGCAGCTACAGCAGCCTCTCCCTTCAGGACTTCAGAAGCTTGCTCAGGCACAAACTGCAGGGAGAGCCCAGAGGGCTGCAGGGAGCCACTTAAGGCTGGCTGGAGGAAGGGGATGAGGCTTTGGCACTCCCAAAAATCCAGCTGTTGCCTAAGTGCCCTGTCTGCACTCATCAGTGTAAGGCAGCATCACCCGTGGTGCCGCTCCATCATTCCCGGAGCTGCCAGATGCTGCTGTCATGGGACACCAGGAGGGTGACAGCACTTGGAGGAGGACATGTCCCCTGTGGAAAGCCATCACCTGCATGTCCCCTCACCCAGACCCCTGAAAGGATGACAAAAAGGGCACCATTTCTCTGGTATTAATTTTGAAAGCTGCCTGGGCTCAGCTCAGCGCCTGCCTGTCTCTGTCTGTTTGCCTCTGCTGAGAAGATTCATTACTTTGATGGATTTGTGTAATTTTTTCAAGTGCTTCGGGTGACAAACAATAAAACACACTCCACTCTCGGCTCTGAGGGGCTGGGGGGAGTGGGGGACTCTGCAGAGGGGACTTCTCCCAGGAAAAGCTCATTCATCCCATAGTTTGGGCAGAGCAACTCTCCAGGTGCCAGCAGGGAAAGCCCTGCAGGGCCACAGGAATTTGGGGGCTTTCCCTGATGGGATGGAAAGGGCAAGGCCATGGGTGTGAGTGGAGCTGCTGAGCCTCCAAAATTCAATCCAGACCTCCATTTCCTCAGCTGCAGCAGAGCAAGCAGATGTGGTGTTGGGATAAAGGTTAGGATTGGGATCAGGGCATCCTAGGGAAGGAGGAACATGGGAATGTAGGGATAAGCCAATGCTGGTGGCTTAGGGACTGTTGAGTGTTTCCAAGAGGGAAGGATTTCATCCTGAGCAGATGATCATCTCTGCCAGGACTTCCTGGGCTCAGAAGGAACAAATTATTCCAGATTGAGCCAGACAAGCTCAATCACTCTTGGTGACAGAGGCCTAGGATTTATGTCCACGAGGATCACAGACAGAAACCTGTTATCTGTGGAGATACTGGGCTCAGACCACACAAACAGCCCAGTCCCATGGCACCTGTGCCAGGTGAGTGGAGTGGGGACAGGGACAGGGACAGGGACAGGGACAGGGACAGGGACAGGGACACGGACAGGGACAGGGACAGGGTTGGTAGCCAAGACTGTCCATGATGGTGAAACCAAGACAAAGTCAAGTTAAGGCAAGAGTGAAGTCCATGGAGCTCTGGCTGAGGTTACTTGAATGGCATTTTTGGGTCTTAAATGTCTCATGGTGCCCTGGAGAGGTGGAGAGGAAGGGGCTGGGAAGTAGGTGGGAAATGGCTTCCTGCAGCAGAGCCAAGAGCAAGCACATTCCTTGTGCTCCAGCCATGCCTCAGTTCCAGCTGGGATCTTTGGTTGGGTTTCCAGGGACTGGGCTTGGTGTGGGGAAAACAGGTTGGGATACTTGTCCAGCTTTGGCTTGCACCTTCCCAATTCCCCAGGCCTGGAATTAAACGTCCTGTGCAATGCTGGGAAGTGCCAGTGCTGGGATGGCTGATGGCAAAGCAATCTCCTCATAGAGCTGAGTCTGAACCACCTGAGATTCACCCAAATCTCCTTGATACCCCAGCACAGCCCAAGAGCTCTACTGGCTGCCCACAAATGTGTGGGCACTGAGGAGCTCTCATGGAATCATGGGGGTTGGAGAAGTCCTCTGGGATCATTGCTTCCAACCACCAACCTGGCACTGCTGGGTCCACCACTGAACCATGTGCCTAAGCAGCACATCTACAATTCCACGTGCATTCCAAGATAAGACGGAGATGGAGAGGTCAATTATCTCCCAAAACCAGCCCAAGGGAAGCAGAAGATGAATGCAGCAGGACACTGAAGGAGAGAGAAGACATTTCCAAAAGCTCTGATGGGTGGGGGCCACCACTACCTTCATGAGAGAGGAGTCTCCATCTCCTTGTGGGTTGTGGCGTGTGTCTGAATTCCCAGAGCCTTTATTCATTATTATTCAGCCTTTCCCATGCCAGCTGCACACAGGGGAACATCCCAGGCACCAAAGCTGCTCAGGTACAGAGCATCAGCTCTGTTCAGCAGTGCCTACAAGCAGACAAGGACAAAGTCAGAAGAAGTGTCTGCTTGGGCCTCCCCCCTCATGAAATAAAATGCAATAACCAAGGAGAGTGGGAAGGAAAGGCACTAACAGCCTGGATTTATCCAGCTTTGGGAGAAAAATCTCTGCTGCTGACCTGTGGATGAAAGTGCAGATAACTGTTTTAGTTTTCGCTGGGGAGAGCCTCAATTCTCGCCTGAAAAAAACCCATTTCTGCTCTTTGGGGAATGAGCTGGGCCTTGATCTATAGCTCCAGCTCCCAAAGAGCAAATGAAACACTTTCTCTTTTCATCCACATCCCTAAAGGACTCACCACCATGAAAAATGGGAGCAACTCCCTCAGAGGGAGATTACCAGCACAATTTGCCATCAAATCACAGATTCTGGTCAGTGCTGATGGCACAGACATGGTGCCCAAAGCTGCTCCTGCCTCCGAGAGCCTTCTCCATCAGGGTGGGGTGGGAATGGAGAGGGAGGGAGGGCAAGGGGAGGAACAGATCCAGGGGGATGCGGGGGGCAGAAAAGAAGGAAAAGGGGAAAGGGGAAAGGAGAAGGGGAAAGGGGGAAAGGGGAAAGGGGGAAAGGGGAAAAGGGGAAAGGGGAAAAGGGGAAAGGGGAAAAGGGAAAAGGGGAAAGGGGAAAGGGGAAAGGGGAAAGAAGATGAAGGGGAAGGACACTGGGAAGAGGAAGGAGAGGGAGAAGGAGAAGGAGAAGGAGAAGGAGAAGGAGAAGGAGAAGGAGAAGGAGAAGGAGAAGGAGAAGG
>JBBMKD010000013.1:20342372-20362021 GCA_037834095.1 Argya squamiceps | reverse complement strand
GAGAAGGAGAAGGAGAAGGAGAAGGAGAAGGAGAAGGAGAAGGAGAAGGAGAAGGAGAAGGAGAAGGAGAAGGAGGGATGCCTTTCCACTTGCAAAAATCTCCCTTGTGCTTCTGAGAGCCCTGAACTCTTCCAGCAGTAACTGGGAAGTTGAGAAAAGGTGTTGGGTGTTGAAACTTTCCACAAAGTGGCTTTGGGGTTTTGGCCTTTGGAGCTGCAGCTGAAGAGTTTCCCTTTCCTCTGGGGACTAGAGAGTCCTGCTCCAGGCTGGCCAAAACAAATCACTTTTTGGAGCTTTCCTCTTTGGATGGAATAAACAGCATTAACTCTTTGAGACAAATACCAAAATTAGCAGCAGTCCAAGCTCTTAGATCCCACCCTCTTTTGACCCCAGGATCCTCCACCAGCACTGGTGGAGATTTCCAGATTTTTCCCTCTGCCCTACAGCACAATTTGCTGGGCTGGAACCCTTCAGTGGAAGGTTGGTTTCGCATCCTTTAATTCCCAGAGGTCAAGAAAAGCAACGACTGCAAAGAAAAGCAACGACTGCATCATGCCCAGTCCCCTTCTTCTAAAATGGGTGAGTCTGAGGGCTCAACTCCTAAAATTCCCAGTTTGTTGGTGCAGTTACAGGGCATGGATTTGGCAGGAGCTGAGCCCTGGCACGTGGAGGTCACTCAGGAACAGGACATTGTCTTGAGTTGGGGCCAACACGTTTCACTCTGGAAGATTTCTGGAAAAGGCATAATGGATTTGCTAATTATTGACATTATTTAAGCGACAAGAGTGAAAATTGAAGCGAAAACCTGCTTCCCAACCCCAACAATAGCAGATATTTGTCATGGCTGTCAGCCATTCAGACCTGTGCAATTTCATAGGTTTCATAAGCCCTCGTTAATTTTCTTGTTTGGAAGGATTTGCTGTTTTAATGAAACCTATTTACACCAGCGACTGCTGAAAAATCATTCATTAGTGGACAAGAACTATTGATTATTTTCCTCCAACTACTCAGCCATGTTCTAGCCAATTACTGTAACCAATAAATAAAGAAATATCAACCTTGCATTCCTGCCAGTCTCTCCAGCAGACCTTTATTCCCCTGGATAAGCCGTGGCGTGTCAGCCTCGGGGAATGCTGTGCTGGAGAAACCTCTTTTAACATTTATGTCACATTGCCATCCTCTGCAAGGGGGGGAGAGGGAGAGCTTCCACTCAGGCCTCATGTATTTACTAAAGAAAATATTTACTGGGCACACAGTGAGATCCAGTGACGAAATGACGTGAGGCTTGGAGAAACTCCTGGCTGATGGCCAGACCTTCAACTCGGAGTTTTTAATGTAAATATTTGGCCTAATTGGAAGAAGTCCTCAACTCTGGAGAGGAGGATTCAGCTCTTCTGACCACATAAGAAACCCAGGTTGTTCAGGGCCCCAAAACCACCCCAGCACTTCAGGCGGCCGTGCAAAGCTCAGGTTTAAGCTCAACACCTCATTTTATAAAAGCAAACCTTAAGCTTGGATTTGTCTGTGAGTTTTGCCTTGTGGCTTTGCTGGCTCTTAGCTTAATGGGGAAATGTTTTATTTAAATATTGTATTACAAGAGGAGCCGTGGCTTTCAAACCTTGGCCATTTGCACACTTTTTAATGGGCTTGGGGGGGAAAAAAATGAAATCCGTCTGCAGGTTTTTTGACAGAGTTGTAATTAAAGAGGGCTTTTCATCAAGAACATCTGTTTCTCTTGACAGATATATTCTTGTTGGGAGAAAAAGAAGTGCCAAAAAAATAGTTTGTCAGTCTGAGCTTTTTACAGCTTTTCATCCAAGAATATTTATCTTGAGGCTTTTTTTTTGACAAAAATAAGAAGTTTATATTTCCTGGAAAGAGAAGAATTCCGGTCCAGGCTGAGATTCCACAAACGTTGCCAGAGTAGTGGCAAGCCCAAAGCCTTTGCTGACCTGCCTCTGCACTTCCACAGCTCCTGATGTGGGAGAAGGTAAGCTCTCCTCCTTCCCAGGCACCGTGGAAACAAATCAAATAATTCATAAAAATCATTAAAATCAAATCAGAGAGACGAAGATGAACAACTGGGTGAAGGGGTCACACTCTCACATCCAAATGCATGCAAATATCTCTATATCTGTAGATATATTTCTGTATAAAGTGGGGTGTTTTTTATTTCTTTCCAAGCTGGGAGCACTGCAAGTTCCTCCTCAATAATTTCCCTGTAGTCCTCGTTAATTCCTTAAGATTTTCCCCATCTCTTTTTCAAAGCCCAAAGTTCAAAGACGCAGAAAGGAGCTGCCTCAGCACTTTCTTTTCCTCTCCTTTGAAACTTTTTCAGCAAAGTCCAATCAGGCCAATTAACTCCTTCTTTCATTTTTTTTTTTCCCCCACTCCTTGAAGGGAGGATGGGATGTGGGGCTCAGCCAAGGCTGCCAGATGTAAATCCCTGGGAAATTGGCTGCTGCAGGAGATGCCCAATTCCTTAGTAGCTGTGTCCATGTGGATATGTTGAACATCTCTAAATCCTGTCCCTGCTCCTGGAGCAGGGCTGACACCCAGGAGGAGCAGGACAAGCCCAGGACAGGTCCCTCTGCAGCAGGATGAGCTCCCCAGAACCCTCCTGAGTGAGGCAGCACACAGAGAAGACCTGTGGGTAAATGCTCCCATTCTCCTCCCTGTGCCTGCTGTTCTCCTTGATTTTTTTTCCCTTGTGGAACTGCAAGAATCAAACTGAAGACTCTTCCCTGCTGACACAGCAGGCTGTGCACAGCTGAGTGTTCCCATGGTGGCTTTTCCATCAGTGGGGGTGCCAAGAGCTGGGGAGAGTCTCAGTCTCCCCACACAAGGCACAACAATTAATCACAAGATGGGAGGCAATGATTCCCCCTGGAAATTCCCTCACCATGTGGATCTCTTGGTGTCTGAGCACTACTTCACTCCATCACCCCGGGCATTAATGCAAAGTGCAGGCAGTAATTACAGCAGGCATTAAAGTTCAGTAATTGTAGGGACTGTGTGTGTTTATAATGCAACAACACTCCGGGAGCCCTTGTGGGGTTTTTGTGTGTGTGGCTGGGAAAAGGCCCAGGGAATCCCAATAAAACATAAAATAAAAGCCAAATACATAAAGGTCAGGGTAGTAAATATAAAAATAAGCATCACATCCCTTTAAATATTTATCATTAGTGACGTTTTCATTACAGGAGGGCTGGGATTTACTGACTACAGCAATTGTGGGCACAGCAGGCCCGGAGTCTTGGCTCAAGGCCATGCAGGAAGCGAGAAAAGGCTTGGAAATGGGATGGAAATACATTTAAAATGGGGATGTGTGGGTTATAGGCATTGTTCTGCTGGTTTTGAAGCAGCTTTGGCTTAGAGGGAGTTCACTGAAGGTGCTTCCCTCTGCCCAGGGTAACTCATGGGGTGGCCCAGAGCACCAGGATACCCCAAAGGAAAAGGGATTTGGGGTCAGGGAATGGGAACATCCCTTCTCCTGCCCCTCACTGGTCACTGCTCCCTTCACACAGTGGGACCCAAACTGAAAAATGAAATCAGAACCTGAAGGGCTTTTGCAATGGTCAGAACAAAGCCACAACGCTGACAAGGAAGGAAATGGGACAGAAAAACAAGATTGAAAGTGGGTGATGTGCAACTCCATTTAAATACCCCGTGCACACTAAAACCCCTCCTTACATGTGAAAGGAAAAGTTTCCCCACAGAGAAATCCCCATCCTTGGAGTGTCACCACCAAGAAAACTCCATTCCTATGGCAAACATGGCTGCATGAGGGACCCTCAGCACCAGGGAAGGAAAACCACTGGTCTCAGCTGAGAAAACCCCCAGAGAAGAAACCCTCCCTTTCAGGGTGGCTCTTGAGAAGAGTTTATTATCTCTGACCCCCTGTCTCAGTGCCAATTCATCAATGCACTTCATCTGCTCCTCCCATCCATGCCTTAATTAGCACATTTTCCTTGCAATGAGGTGGAGCAGGGGGATGGGAAGGTGATTGTGGCAGTGCTTTGATGGAGGGTATCCTCTGGAGTTTTCACACCAACAATGACATGAGGTGTGGCTGGTTCCACTTCAGCAAATGCTGTCCTCCCCAGAGGATGCACTCATTCCATAGTCAAAGTGGGATTCTGTGCACCAATCCCATAGGGAAGAGCATCACTGGATGCTGGGAAGAACAAGGTGTGGGGCAGGAAGCCCCCATGAGTGCACATAAATGTACATATCCACAGATATTCCCCAGGCTTCCCTCTGGCACCACTTGTGGCTTCCCCGGGATAAACCCCAGCTCCTCTGGAAAGGAACCTGTATTTTGTTGCTCTTTTTTTCTGGACAAATCCCAAGTATTGATTGGATTCACACTCCCAGGTCCCCTGTAAGAGGGACGAGGGATGGAGACAGAAATGTGCTTGCACAGGGCTCACTTCCAAACCAGCTTTTCATGTTCTCCTGCAGCACAGGCTCGGCCTCTCCATCCCCTGTCCCACTCATCCCACCACTTGCTTTGGGGGCTGGGAGCCAGGGAACCATCCAACCCTTCAGCAGTCCTCAGAGGGAAATCCCAGTGAGCCAGCACAGGCTGCCTTGGCTGCAGAACCTGCATTTCCACCCTGCTCTCCCCCTCTGTGTCCTCCTCCACTCTGACACCTCTGGCCTTGCATTGTCCTCTCTGGGGTCCTCTGCAGGAGTCCCAGGCCCGTTGATCTCTGAGTGTGCAGAGTCCCCCCCTCAGCAGAAGTTGTTACTCTTGGTTCCTGGTTGTCCTGACCCTGGGCAGCACCCACAGACATGTCCATGATCACAACCAGGAGGCACAATTGTACCCCCAACCACCATCCCACAGGGAAAAGGGCAGCTTTGCCATGTCACTGGATTTGAGGGCAGCTGAAGCCAGCAGCACATCCATGTGACAGGGAAGGGGGACCTGGTGGGACACTGACACCCACCACAGGCAGAGCTGGATGGTGGACAAGGCTGGGAGGATTGAGGAGGAGTCTGAGATGTGAAAATCAAAATCCTTGATTTTCTGGCTAAAGGCACAGAGGGAAGGAATGAACACAGGATCTGAATGGAGGAGGCTCACTGGCCTGGATGCCATCAGAGTCCCCCTCTTCATCTTCAGCAGAGCTGGGGATGGGGCTGGAGCAGCAGGAGCAGCTGAGGGAGCTGGGAAAGGGGCTCAGCCTTTTCTCAGCCTGGAGAAAAGGAGGCTCAGGGTGAACCTTCTGGCTCTGCACAACTCCCTGACAGGAGGGGACAGCCAAGGGGGGGGTGTCAGGCTCTGCTCCCAGAGGATAAGGGACAGGATGAGAGGAAACTGCCTCAAGAGGTTTAGATTGGAAAATACAGGAAATTTCTTCATTGAAAGGGTTGTCAAGCACTGGAATGGGCTTGTCATAGGGCAGTGTTGGAGTCACCATCCCTGGAAGTGTCCAAGGTCAGCTTGGAGCCACCTGGGACAGTAGAAGGTGTCCCTGACCATGGCAGGGGGTGGGATTGGATAGGTTTTAAGGTCTCCGCCAACCCAAACCTCCCTGGGTTTCTGTGAAAGAGCTGGGAACTGCCTGATGCCTCCACTGATGTTGCTGCAGGAAGTTTTCCCATTCCTGGGGCCCTGCACTGGTAGTGATTAGGAAAGAGTTAACTCTGCCTTTGGGAGAGCTGGGACACACAGGTCCAGGGTCCCTTTCAGCCCTGTTTTCCCCTAATTCATCTGATTCCCTATGCAGCATCACTTTAGGATGGTCCAAGCCTTCTCCTGCTGGCTCCTTCCCTACCCATGCCCTGCCGAGCCAAGGCAGGCAGGCCTGGAAATTCCCCTCACACTTTTTAGGAAGCTCATTCCTCAAAAAATGAAAGTGAAAATAATTTGGCCTAGAAACTTCAGCTGTGATTTAGTGCCTTGCCCGTAGCAAAGAGCGTTGCCCCCAGAGAGATTGGGGATCTTCCATTATTAACAGCAGGATGTATCCATGCTGGGAATCTGCGTGGCAGCAGCAGCAGGCACAGCTCAGGGCTGGCTCTGGAATTGCAATAATTATGCTGGGGTCCTGAGAGCAGTGTTTGGTGTCCCCTCGCTGAGGTGACATCTGTAGCAGTGACCTCAGGATGTCACACAAGTGGAATTGCTGAAAGAACAGGGGAAAGTGTGCTGGGGATGCTGCTGTGGGCACAGCTGGGCAGGTTTTGTCTGGAAAAGGGATGAGAAGCCAAAACTGCAGAATGCTGCAACAAATGATAAAGTCAGAATCTCGAGGAAAATGTGTTTCTGGTCTCGGCAGGCACCAGGGTCTGCTGGAAAGGTGGCCAAGGACAGAGGCATCACTGCCCAGAGAGGTGTTGGACTCTTTCTCCTTGGAAGTGTCCAAGGCCAGGTTGGGTGGGGCTTGGAGAAACCTGGGATAGTGGGAGGTGTCCCTGCCATGGCAGGGGGTGGAATGGGATGATCTTTAAGGTCCCTTCCAGCCCAAACCAGTCTGGGATTCTGCAATTCTGTGATTCTGTTGGTTCTATGACATAACAAAGATTTCAGGCCTCAGGTGTCCCCTGGGAGAGGAGGTGTTCCAGCTTCATCTGGGCTCTGGGACAAGCACTGAGCTCATCACAACCCACGGCAAAGGCTTCAGGACACCAGGACACCAGGACACCAGGACACCAGGACACTAGGACATTTCTGCATGGCGTGCACCACCCTCCCTTCCTCACACCTTGTGCAACCTCCCTGTGAAGCTGCTGGTGACAATGACACCACGTCCTCCCCGGGCTGTCTTAGATCCTGAAGGGCAGAGAAACTTCCCAAACCCTACAGGATGAGCCTTCATCCCCTTCCCTGGATGCCTTTCCTGGTGAGCTGCTCATCCTCAATGAATTTTCCATGTCCTCAGCAGCCTTATCAGCAGTGGGCCAGCTCTCCTGCTCTCTCCCAGTGCAGCCCTGCTTTCCTGCCTTCCTCCTCCTGCCCCCCAAGCTCCCATTGTCCTCTCCAGCTGCCTTTCCTTTCACCTCCTGGAGGACACCAGTCCTCAGAGCCCAGCAGCATCCCTGCCCTCCCCATCTCCCCTCCCCACTCCGATGCCACATTTCCTACATCCCCTTCTTTCCACAATTTCACTCCCAGCTTTATTTGGAGCTCTGCCTTCTCCTCCCTCCCTCCCCCCTCAGTAAAACGCCTTAACAAGCTCAAGCCTTGCTTTGTATCAAATCAAAGCCTGAGCAGTGAGCGAGGGCTCAGCCAAACCCCATGTCAATGGTGCCATGCCCATTCACATCAGGCAAAGCCTATGGAGGTAATTTACTGCAGACAGGAACTGGGAGCAGAGGGCAGCTCATTAGTGTCTGGCAGCATCATTATTACTATTATTACTATTATTACTATTATTACTATTATTACTATTATCATCATTATATTTATATTTATATTTATATTTATATTTATATTTATATTATTATACCATAGTATATCTAATTATATATTATTATATATTACTATATTATATATTATATTATATTAAATATATATTATATTACATATTTATATTATATATTATTTATATTTATATTTTTCTATTATTATTATATTTGGTACAATTATTATTATACCAAAACAGAACATCTCTTTCATTTATTTCTATTCCTGGCCCAATGCAAATGGGAGATCCAAATCCGAAATCCTGCCCACACCAGTCCTTGCAGGTCACTATGGATTTCAGGAGGGAGGAAAAACTGCAGAACAAGAACATGCCAAGAGCCTGAAACCTCACAGAGGCAACAATTTAAAGGATTTCAAAGGCTGTTTCCATAAGCCTTTGGGGACTCCAATGGAGCCTATTGATTAAACTTCGGAAGCAGCTAAAAGCGGCTCCACCATGGCTAATTAATACAGCGATGCCCCGATGCCCCTGCTCGTGTTTTACCAAGCTGCAGCCTGTCAAATCAATTAATATTCACCGCCCTGATGAAAGCAAAACCCTGCTTATCATTTGCTGAACGGATCGATGCATTGACTCCCTCAATGCTGTGGAGTGACCTGTCCTGTGGGGTTCCACGGGGGGGGCTGCAGATGCTTTTTGGGGTGACACCAGACAAGCAAACCCATCAGCCCCTTGTTTTGGCTCTCTGATCCAAGCAAGGTTTTTGACTGATGTGTCCTGTGTAGCTGGTTCTCTGTGGATTCTTGGACAATGACAATTCAAGGTGATTATTCCCTATTCTTCAATGGACCTGCCTGTGCTTATGGGATGGTATTTAGGATGTGGGATTGTTGGGGCACCCTGTGCAAGGCCAGGAGTTGGACTCAATCCTGATGGATCCCTTCCAGCTCAGGAAATTCTGGGGTTTTATGATTCTACACCCACTGCATTTCCTCTCCTGCACCAGGAGAATCATTTTTCCACTTTTCCCCCTGTCCAGTGGAGCTCATGGCTGGTGCTGTCCATCACTGGACACCACTCCAGAACTGGTTTAATGCTGCCAATGTGGGAACTGCAAAACATTCTGAAATGGGGCTTTTGGCATCTCAAGCCTCATTAAACTGAAGATCAAACCTCATTTGATGGCGTCTTCTAAATTTGCTGTCTTGAACCCACCCTGGAGAAGTCTCCACAAGACCTGGGGGGCCTTTAGGCAGCCCTGTATTTATGCACAGCTTCTTTTAGGGCTAAGGAGACAGATTTGACCCTTCTGGCTCGTCAGAGAAGGGAAATTCCTGGGAAAGGAGTGGTTCCAGGCAGGTCCATGCAGAGTGCAGATCACCTGGATGCTGTGCCAGGGTGACACCAGGAACAGGAGCCTGTCCTTGCTGTGCCACCACATGCTTTGGGGGGTCTTTAGTAGCTCCCAGGATAACTTCTGACTTGCAAAGGGAAGGCAAAGGGATGTGCTTTGCTGTGCATGAGGCATCAGCTTTGATTTTGAGCAAGTTTTTGGCACCTCTCAATGAAGTGCCATGATCTGTTTACTGAATTTTAATTCAATGTGCCTCAGAAAGAAAAGAAAGAAGGCGAAAAAGGGGAGGGGGAACAAAATAATTTCAGCAACATCTGCTGCCTTTCTGAGATATTTCACCAAAGGCCTACGGAGATCAAATATTTTCTTCTAATTAGAGCTCTTTCCTCGGAGCAGCTCCCCTGGATACAAAAATATCTCCACACCCCCCTGGCTCCCCAGAGATCCTCCTGGGACCCTCTGCAGCACAGATAAACACCCAACTCTCCTTTGGGGTATCCTCAGAGCAAATACACATCTTTTCCAGCAGGGAAAGCTTGGTCCCTGTGTCTGTTCCTCCCTTCATCACACCATGATCTCTCACTTTCCACCTGGTTTTAGAACCATGGAAGAATTGAGGCTGGAAAACCTTCAAGTCCAACCATTCCCCCAGCACTGCCAAGGCCACCACTGATGTGTGTCCCCTAGAGCCACATCCACAGAGCTTTAAAACACTTCAGGAATGACAATTCTAGCACTGCCCTGGGCAGCTGTGCCAGGAGTGGACAACCCTTTCAGTGAAGAAATTTGCCCAATATCCAACCTGAACCTCCCCTGAGGTCATTTTGTCTTGTGCTGCCCCTTGTTCCCTGGGAGCATTTTCTGTGTCTGACATGACACCAATTGAATTAGTTCATTATTAGCATTAATTTAGTTAACATATATAGTTATTAGCATTATTATAAAGCCTATAAGGACAAAAAGCCAAGAAGTTGAGAGCTCTGGACCAAAAGTTGGGTGGTTATGCCAAGGAATGCTCCCAGGTGGAGCTGGGCATGTTTCATGCTGAAAAAACAGTGGGAGAAGTTCCTTGGGCACCTGCCATGTGTCCTGGCATCCCTGCTGGTGCCCTTGGAGAGCAGGAATGTGTCAAATCCCAGCCCTTGGCTGCTGCTGAAGAGGACTCCCACCACAGGCTGTGCTCCTGGGGGAAACAGGTTGGGGATATGGCACCAGGGAGGGGCCAAATCCTGCCTCAGAACCCCCCTGGGAAGATCTGTGGGATGGGCAGACGACTCTCAGAGGAAACCACCCCATTCCCTGTACCCCAGTATGTGATGAGGCAAGCTTTACCTGGGAAGGGATTGGATTCCCCCTCTCCACTTCTGTCCCTTGTTTTTCCCACAACAAACCTGATGGGAGGGAAAGCTTTAAAACCAATTTATTGTGTTGTATCAGAGCAAAAGCCCCAAACCAACAGCATTTAGCTTTTGTGAAATCAATGCATTGTGGGAGAGAGGAATCACTCCTTCTTTAGCCTCTGGGTTAAGGCAACTAATTCAGATCTGATCCACATGGAAATTTGCAGCCCATTCCCATGGCCAGGGAAGGCAGAGAAGAGCTCTGAAATGATCCCAGTAGTGTAGGGATGATTTATGAGGCAGGTTGGAAAGAGCAAAGGAAGCCTGGGTTGTTAGTTCTGATATTTAGGGATGATAAACAGCTGGAAAGGAAGAATTTTTTTTATTAATGTCTCTCCACGGATGCAGAAGAAGCAGCAGGGACCTGAGTTATGTGGGATATTGGGAGAAAATCTGTACTCAAAGGGTGGGGAGACCCTGGAACAGGTTGCCCAGAGAAGCTGTGGCTGCCCCAATCCTGGAAGTGTCCAAGGCCAGGCTGGACAGGGATTGGAGCAACCTGGGATAGTGGAAAGTGTCTCTGCCCACGGCAGGGGGTGGGTCTTTAACATCCCACCCAACCCAACCCCTGAAACTAAGAATAGAAGAATTTTGGCTTAATAATAAGGGAAAACTTCCTGGCAGAGCCATCTGTTATTCTGATGTCATGAACAGACCAATGCTACCAATGAACTTCCCAAAGGAAGGGCTCCAAACCCTATTCCCTCACCCACCAGAAGCATCCCACAACAGAGAGGGGCAGGAGAGAAAAGGGCCTGTTCATTCCCCACATTTTTCAAACTGTCCCAGGAATGGTTTGGGTTGGAAGGGACCTTAAAACTCCTCCAGCTTCACTCCCTGCCATGGGCAGGGACACCTTCCACTATCCCAGGTGGCTCCAAGCCCTGTCCAGCCTGGCCTTGGACATTTCCAGGGATCCAGAAGCAGCTGTCACAACCTCTCTGCTCCAGCAGGAGCTCCCATGCACCTTACCCACTGCCTTGCAAGAGCAGGAGGCCTGAGAGGGTGTAAATCCATCATCCTCCCTTTTCCATGGGGAAAGAGAACATTTCCCTCTTTGATTTCCTCACCCATCCTCAGACAGGATTCACAGATCCCTCTGTGAGAACAGCAGCAGTGGGACAGCACAAACCAGGATTATTTTGCCTGTGTTTTGTCCTGTGCCTGAAACCACCACAGATAATCCCTAAACCACAGCAGTTGCTCAAGGAGCATGGCACAGACAGGGCAATCCAGAGTTGGCACAGCAGGATCCCAAACTCCAGGTGTACAAGGGGACCCAGGATCTGAAAGCTCCCAAAGAGTGACTGCCCCATTCTGGGCAAACACAAACTGCCTTAATTACTGCTCCCACTGCTAATTGCTGATAACCAACACCTCCCCATGCTCTGCTCTGGAACTGGGGTGCTCACAAGCTGGCAGGATGGATCCAAGGGGGATTATTTGCTTCCCCCCCACATTCTCCAGGAATCTTTAAGCACCACATCTGCAAAGGTCGAGTGTGTCCCTCATTAGGGACCAATGTCTTCATGGGAGGGTGGGAATCAAAGGGAAGGAGGAGGTGTAGCATGGAGGGGCTGGAAGACACATCCACAAGGATCTCCCCCACCCAGGAGGTGTCTGGACAGGTTTATTGGGTCCTGCAGGGTGAAGGGACCAACCTTTGGCTCAGCCAGAACATCCCTGCAGCCAACAGCAAAACTGGGCAGGTTTACTGGGGGCCCACAGGGTGGCTGGGGCAGCCTGAGGGTATCAGAGGTGACAATTCAGAGGGAAAAACGGGGGTGGAGGTGACAAAAAGCCTTTCCCAGAAGACTTGGCAAAAAATTCTGCTTCTCTCTGTGCATTTTAAAAGTCACTATCGACATTGGCATCGCTTGGAGAAAAAGTCACCCATTAAAAAAAGAGTGTGGCAGGAAGGGAGACATTTCAAAATGCAGCTGGGAATTATTCCCACTGAAGATGGAGTAATAATTTGGCAAAAAAATTTAACAAACCCCAGAAAATAATTTCTCCTTTTGCGCTTGAAACTGTTTTCATGGAAATGGTTTCCCTTTGACAGATTCTGTCTGAACAGACAAGTCCACAGCAACTCCCTGGAACTGCTGGACTTTTCCTGGTGCTGCCACTGCTCCACTTTCCCTCCATCCCTTGAGGAAAGCCCTGTTTAAAGGGAGGAGGATGCGTTTTCCACCAGCACAACAGAGGGAAGGCGCAGGATGCGACAGGATCTGTATAACCCCATCCTCAAGCTGTGGGATGCAGGTGTTTAAGATCCCTTCTACCCCACATTTTTCCTGTGATCCTCTAAATATTCAAATTCTCACCCCCTTTCCAATTTACTGATGCCCTGTGAAGAGCAGAAGTGAGAATGCAGCTCCTTTTCCACCCCAAAATCCTGCCAAGATGGGAGGTAAGGTGCTGGTACCTCTCACCGGGCAGGCAAGGGCTCTCCGTGGCCTCAGGGTTTATTTGAGGACCACTTCCTAATTAATATGCACAGCTTTTGATTATTTTCTCACCTGCTGTTTCTTTCACGTCCCATCCATAAAAAATTCCCCCAGTTTCCAAATAAATCCAAGGCCCACTTTTGAGCTCGAAGCTGTACATTAGTCAGACTCATTTGCCTGGGAACATGAAAGTCCCTTCCTATTTATCTCCTCATTTGAACTACATAAATAGCTCCCAGCAAAAACTCCTCATCTCTCCAACATTATCCCAGCAAATAGCAGCCTTTGAAAAAGAAAAATTAGTGGTGGGTAATTATTTTTGCGGCAGATACCAAAATGATAATTTCTTAAACAATTACTTTGAAATATTAACAATTGTTCTCTAAATTCCAATTTAATTCCTGATATGAATTATAGTTTGTCAGATCTGGGCTTCGGAAACATTTGTTCCTTGCACAGAACATAAAAAATGCCAGTGTAACCTTTTGCCTCTGCAGCCTCCGAGCAGAGCCAAACGCCTCCACTCTTGTTTTATCAACACAAATAATTAAAACACAGGAGAATGTTTGGGATTTATACAGTTGTTTTTGGCATCTTATTCATATTTATTTGATCTGTAAGATATCATTTTAATTAAAAGCTCGCTCTCTCTTCCTCCCTCCTCTGCCCAGAGAATAAATTATTTATAATAGCCCTGCTGCCTCAGACACCGTTTGGAATGTGGGATTCTGTGCTGGGATCCCACTGGAGTGCCAGGCACTGCCCTGGGCACAGCCCTGCCTGCCTCAGCAAGGGGAAAATACCTGCACTGATGGCTGGATCCTCCCGGATCCAGGAGCACGGGGCAGCCCTTTGGCACTGGTTCCCCCCTAGAAATAAAAAGGTGTTTTCTCCTGAGTGAGGGTTAAATTCGTTTAAAAGCCTCTCCCTGCTGCCGTGGACTGGGGCAGGGGTTGGGATTATCCCATCAGCAGAGGCAGCCCAGGAGGATCCCTGGGATCACACAAGACCCCAGCCAGCAGCTGGGAAGTCTCCTGTGGAAGCACAGTTACTACAAAGACCTTTTCATCTCATTTTTCTCTTGCCTGCCTTTGCTCCCCACAGTCCAACCTTTACTCACTCCTTTTTCTCTTCAGTCAGCTTCAGATGCAGCTCAGAGCAATGAGTTAAAATAAAAAAAAAAAATTAAAAAAAAAAGGGATTTTTTTCTTATTGCTTTTGAAGTCTGAGGGTTAAATCTAGAGAAGGAGCCTTCCCACTGAACACAACACTTATCAAAGGCATCCTGAAGCCTCTGGAGTTGAGCTGGAGCTTCCCAGGCAAGCCTGGCTGGCATTTGCACTGGATAAAGAGCCAGGATCCTCTTTGCAAGCCCAGTATTTGGAGATGACAGAGTCCTGCAGCTTGCAGAGCAGGCCACAGCTTTCCTGGGCAGCATCACCCTGCTGCTAAATGGGCTTCTCTGGGACTTCTCATGGTGAAAACACAGCTCCCAATGGTTGTGTTAACTTCAATTATCCTTGATTAGTGCAGGGATTGATGAGGAGCTGCAGGTTAGGGTGTGGGCTGGGCTCCATCCCTTCCTTCCCTGTGGCTGCTCCCACAGCAGCTCCACGGCCACTCCATGCCCTGGGCTCCTCCCAGAAGGACTCAGATTTCCACAAATGAGGCTAGAATTCCCCCCTGGTGCAGGTCATCTAATTAAATCCCAGCACCTCGAATTATTTATGATCCTTTACAGCTATGCAAATTGAGCACTTGGAGCATTTTCAGGAGTGTTTCTGAGTAACCAGAGGAGCCCAACCCCAGATGAGGGTTTAAAGCAGAGCTGGGTTTTATCTAAAATTAGCTCCCCTGCCCATTGGTCCAGGGGCTTTTTGCCAAGCTGACCTTGCACTTGGGGAGCTTTTCAGGATGGATTTTTTTCAGCACCAGGAGCTGGAGGTTGAATGGCCCTGGTTTAATGCAGAGGAAGAGGCTGTGGATGGAGGAGAGCTGGACATGGACACGTGGTTGCTTTGGAGGCTGTGGGGACCATGAGGGGATATTTAGGGTCATGGGGCATGTCCTGAGGGGTTGGGGAGCTTTGCTCACCCCTCAAAGGCAGCATCAGCTGGGGCAGAGCTGGTCCTTGGGTTTGGATCCTCACAAGTTCTCTCTGTGGTGCAGCCATCTCCTTCCAGAGGATGATCCCAGTGCAGAGGATAATGGGAGAACAGGGTGCTTAAAGAAGAAAAAAAACCCAAAAATTAAAAAAAAAAAAATACCCCAGCAGGTTAAATGAAAAAGGTGCTGCATTTCAAACCCTGAGCAATGAGAATGTCCAGTGGCAGGGAGAAATTGGAACGTGCAGTGTCCAGGAGGCTGAGGAGGGATTTGTGCAGGTCTGTGAGCTTCTGCTGCTTCAAGCCCACTGAAATAAAGAGGGAAAAATCAAATTAAATCCCTCTTGAAATGGGTCTGAGGGAATTCCTTTGGGAGATGCAACTTGGGCAAGGACCAGGGGAGTCACATTGATGGTGTCTCTGATCCCTACAAGCTCTGGTCACCCTGAAGATATGGAGACCTCCCAGCAGCTTCCAGGACCTGAGCTGGCTACGGGGAGGACAGAGAGGAATCCTTCATCAGGATCTGTAGGGACAGGACAAGAAGCAATGGGTTCAAATAGAAACAGGGAAAATTTAACTTAAATATATGGAAGAAATCCTTCCCAGTGAGGGTGGGGAGGCCGTGGCACAGGGTGCTCAGAGAAGCTGTGGCTGCCCCTGGATCCCTGGAAGTGTCCAAAGACAGGTTGGACATTTCCCCTAGACATGGAATTTCATCACAGCACCAAGCCCACGTGGGTATTTCTCCAGCTCAGTTTACATTTATTCTGTTAAAATTCCATGTTTCCTCAGTTCACCCAGCTCTCTTTTCCCTTTTTTCCCTTTCTCACTAGCCCTGTCTCCAGATATCTCAGAATTTTCTCAAGGAAAAGAAGCCGCTTTCAAGCAGGACTAAAATAAACAAGGTCATTGGAAAAGATAAAAAATAATGAGTTCCTTTCCGTAGCACTCCTTGCTCGCCTCTCCCTCGCCCTCCCCCCTTTCATCTCACTCCAGAAAAAAGGAAAAATAAATCTTTTCTAATCTCCTCAGAACCCTGCCTCCAGATCTGCCTGCAATGCTCGTCGGAGCCACGCTGGAAACGGCAGCGTGGCCCCAGAATACATAAAAATCAATTTATTGCCCATTCTCCAAACCTCCCTCTTCCCCTCAGGCCAGGAACATCCCATCCCACCCCTCCAGTCAGGCTCATACCAGTCAGTGGCCTCCCCTGTGCTCCTTTTCCTGATCTATTTGCTTTTTTCACAAAGTCTGAGAGATTTGGAAATTGATGGGAAGTCTCGGAGCTGGGTTTTAAATAGTTGATTAAAGAGCAGTCAGCAGAGTCGGAGAAAGTAGGAGAGAGCTCTTGGGAATGAAGATGATTTTGGCCAACCTGTGCTTCCAGCAAAATCAGCCCCACTGGGGTTTGGTCATATCCCTTCTCCAGGGGCTTAAAATCCCACTAGGTGCTCACCAAAAAATTTAAAAATGCCATATTTTTGTCATCAGAAAACAAATTTGTTCCTACACCCATGCAGGGAGGAAAAGAAAGGTCTTAAAAGTTGAACTTCTTTGCTCTGGCACTTTTTAAAAAGGAATATTATTCCAGCTAATGTTCTGAAATGACATTTCATTCTGCAATTGAATAAAACATTTCATGGGATCTAAAATTAATCAGGGTGGGAAGGAGAAAGGTTTATTTTGGGAGGAGAAAAAAAAAATCAAAGGGTCTGTACTTTGCACAGATCCAAACCATTCCTTATTTGAATTTTTGGTGGAGGATTGGGCAGTGAGCTGAGAAGGTTTTCATTTGCCCAGCTCTAATTGGAAGCCCTGAACCAGCAAGGGCTTTACATTTGCAAAATGCAAAGCGTGGAGAATCCCAGTGGGAAGACTTTGGTCCTGCTCCTGCCTTCACTCCGTTGGTTTGATTGATGATTTTAGGCCTGAGATGTTGGACATGTGGGGTGGGAGGGGGTGAACACATCAAAGAAAGGACGTGGCAACACCTTTTCCTCCTCAACATGGTGCAGGGGCTCCTCCTTCTCATCAGATGTCCTGAAAAAATCCAAATATTCCCTGTAATCTCTAATGCCACATTGTGTTTTACCTAAATCATGGATTAGTGTTAGCAACAGAGTTGGGAAACCCCTCTGGAAGGGCTGGTCCAGCTTAGCACCCTGGTCTTGGGGGTATCTCCCACATGTATTGGTCCCCTGGGAAGAGGAGATGGCTGGAGATCTCCAGCTCTGGATTAAAACTCTCAGTGTTGGTCCCAGGAAATAGATTTTAAGTAAAATCATAAAATCATGGAATGGTTTGGGTTGGATGGGACCTTAAAGCCCACCCAGTCTCACCCCTGCCATGGGCAGGGACACCTTCCACTAGCCCAGGTTGCTCCAAGCCCTGTCCAGCCTGGCCTTGGACACTTCCAGGGATCCAGGGGCAGCCACAGCTTCTCTGGGCACCCTGTGCCAGGGCCTCCCCACCCTCACAGGGTGATATTCCTTCCCAATATCCCATCTAAACAGGGTAAAAAGTCACTGGCAGCAGATTTCAGGCCTCAGCAGCTCAGCCCTGATGGGGCAGCCGTGGTGGCCGCAGTACCAGGGCATTCCTGTGCCAAGGCAGCACATCCAGGCAGCCTCTGTGTTGTGCCAGCTGGGACAACCACCCAGCCAACAGCAAACCCAGGCTTAGGCACATCAGCAGCTGGCCCCAGTTTGGGTGGACCAGCTGAGCTGGGACCATTTTGGGCTCAGTTTTGATGGCTGCCTGTCTCCAAAGGACACCCCTGACCTGCAGGCCATGTGTCACCCCTCCAGCTGGATCCCAAGGCAATCTCCTCCACCAGCTCTGGGCTGGAGCCCTGAGCTCCTCTAAGCCAGGTCTGACTGTAATGGACCTTTAGACCCCCCTCATCCTCCCTGACACTCCCAATCCCCACCTCAAGGTGGGCTTTGCAGCCCCAGCCTGCTCTGGGCTGGGTGAGGCAGGTTGTCCCCTGGTGTGCCCAGCTCCTGCCAGCCCAGGGGCTGCCTGTCCCCTCCCTCTGTCCCCTGGTGTGCCCAGCTCTGCCAGCCCAGGGGCTGCCTGTGCCCTCCCTCCTGTCTGGCCTGCACCCAGAACCACAGATGGAGGCCAGGAACCAGGAAACCCAAGGAGCTTTACATAAAAATCACTCTGAAGAGCATTGCAGAGAGGAGGGGGAGGCAGGGGAGGGGGAGCAGGGAGCAGCTCCGCAGCTGTTGTCTTTCATGTCCTTTTAAAGCTCCTGTTATGTCGTGGTTTTTAATTAAAATGTTTTTTAAGAGGCTGCTGGGATTTACTGCTCCTTGTCCTTGGTGGAGGTGAGCGGTGCCAGGAGCAGCCAGGGGCTGCTGCAGGGATGGGGAGGCAGAGCCACGGGGCTGAGCCCCCAGACACGAGTTAAGGGCACAGATCCTGCCTGCTCCTCACCTCACAGGGATGGGGAGATCCAGAAAAAACCCAGGATGCTGCTCCAGACCCTCAGACAGGGCGGGAATAACTCCAAATCCCTGTGTTTGTGCCTTGCTTGGGCTCAGTTTTGATGGTTGTTTCTCTCCAGCAGCCCCGCGGCTCAGGCTGTGGCTGGGGGCTGAGCAGTGAGTTTAGGAAAGGGCAGATCCATGGAAAACCAATCCTTTCTCCTGGTAAAACACGCCCTGAGAGCCTCTCCTACAAAGGAACGCCGAGCTTTAATCCCAGCCGGCCAGGATTCTCTGTGTATTTGTGAAATAAATGATCCTCCTGTGCTTAGCCAAAGCAGATATTAATGTTTTCACACCAGAGGAGAGGCGCACTGCAATCGCAGGACATGCGAGTGATGAATAATGAACACCTAAAAAAAAAACAGAGAAAACATCACCACACATTCGTAGGCCATCACGAGAGAGAAGGCAGGGTTGGGCTCAACACCTAAAACCACTGTTTGACCCCAAGAAAGCTTCTCAGGGAGAAGGAACCCCGGTGCCAGGCGGGCTGTGACAGCCGGGCTGTGCCGGTGCTAAGTGGGTAAATGATGGCAGGAGATAAGCTCGGCTCTGCTCCACGCCGGGGCTTTGCACAATATCACGGTTCATTATCGAGGGACGAAGACACCCCGGCTGAATCCTAACCTAATGAAAGTCTTATTTTCCAGAGTAACAGTTCATTACTGGACTTGATGTGCCGCCTAAACCCCTAAGGTGGAAAAAAAAAAATTTAAAAAAAAAGCCCTGTGCGAGTCTGCTGAACAGGCAGTGAAATCCTGGTGGCTGGGACATTTGCAATTCTGCTGCAGCTCTCTCTGAGGAGGGGAGATGCTGCTTGCTCTGAGTCAAAAAGGGGGTTTTAGGACTATGTAGGGGGTTTAGGATAGGGATCAGGTCCCCATGCTGTGCCAGCAGAGGTGCCCAGCCTGGTACTCACCCAAGGACAGCAGCCTCTCCCTGCTGGCACAAAAAGAGGTGTCCAAAGGTGACAGATATGACTGGCAGCCTGGAAGCCTGAGTTCAAACACATTTACAAATGAGACAAGATGAGCTGGGAGAGCTGCTGAGCCCCAAATTCCTCACCTGCATCTCCTGATAGGGACCTCAGCTTAACAGGCTGTCCTGAGGGCAATGCCTGGGAGGAGGATGAGGCCTTGGATTGGAATCATGGAACCATGGAATGGTTTGGGTTGGATGGGACCTTAAAGCCCATCCAATTCCACGCCCTGCCATGGGCAGGGACACCTTCCACTGTCCCAGGTTGCTCCAAGCCCTGTTCAGCCTGGCCTTGGACACTTCCAGGGGCAGCCACAGCTTCCCTGGGCACCCTGTGCCAGGGCCTCACCACCCTCACAGGGAACAATTTCTCCCCAGTATCCCATCTAACCCTGCCCTCTTTCAGCTTAAAGACACTCTCCTTTGTCCTACCAAGGGACCCCTTGCTCCTTTACAGAGGAGATTTTCCAAGTACGTGTTTTAAAG
>JBBMKD010000013.1:20317585-20334778 GCA_037834095.1 Argya squamiceps | reverse complement strand
AGCCTTTCCTCCCAGCAGAGCTGCTCCATCCCTCTGATCACCCTGGTGCCTCCTCTGGACTCTCTCCAGCAGCTCCACGTCCTCCCTGTGCTGGGCCCCAGGGCTGGGGCAGCTCTGCAGGTGGGGTCTCACCTGAGAGGGGCAGAGGGGCAGAATCCCAATCCTTTGCTGGTACCCACACTGGGGATCAGCCCAGGGCACAGAGGATTTCTGGAATGGGACCTGTCCAGCTCCCCAGCCTGGCCCAGCCCCTGTGGTTCTGCGCCCTCCTGGCAGAAAAGGGTATGATAAATACAGCAGCCAGGTGGGAAATGGGATCTGAGAAGGGATGTCACTTTGGGGAGGGCAGCTGGAGGGATGAGAGCCAGCACTGCAGCTGCTCTCAGCTGGAGCAAGCTCTGGAAGAAAAAGGGATCCATGGTAAAATGGGCTGGATCTGTGCTGGGCTTGATGGAAAGGGCTCCAAAGAAAGGTGGGAGCACCTTCCCCACAAAGCCAGGAGGAGTCAGGGCTGTGCCTGGGAAGGAATAGGGCCAGGACAATTAAACCTGCCTGATTCCTGAGGCAGGTTATCCCAGATGTGAGATCCCTGCAGATGCAGCCTCTCTGCAGCTGGGCTGGCAGAGCCACCCGGGGCTGAGCTGAATCCCTGCCATCCCAAAGGAATCTGCTGCCTCCCCTCCACTCCTCCTGTTCAGCTGGGGCACTCCAGAGGGATGGAGCTGTGCCTGACTCTGCCTGGCACCTTGGCAGACCCCAGGTGACTCTGTGGAGCAGAGGGAACCTGCAAAACAAAAGGACACATGAGCAGGTGAGGGATGGTCAGAGGTGCCTTTGCTTTCCAGTGATGATTTATTTGCTTTGTATCTGGTGACAAACACGAATAAAACACTATTTCAGCAGCTCTTCTCACTCCCCTTTCTCTGCCAGGCAGAAGAAGGAAAAAAAAAAATTGTGACAAAATTCCTCCACTTCAGGAGAGATTTTTCTCTGGGACAGATTTACAGCAGAACATCCCTGGGAGAGGCTTGCAGGGGCCCTCGGGATGCAGCAGAGGGATGAATCTCCTGCCATTCCCTGGAAAAGCTGGAGCTGCTCCCCTCCAGTGTGTGCTGTGGACAAAAATGACCACTGTGGCTGTGTCACACAGGGTTTGCAGGAGCCGTGGTGTGACACAGCACGGGAGGGAACAGGGGCTGAACCACAGGCAGGATGGAGGGACAGCAGGCTGCTCTCCTCAGATATCTGCATGTTACTTATCCTCCTCATTTATATTCACAGAATCATTAAATTGTTTGGGCTGGAAGGGATCTTAAAGCTCATCCAGTCCCACCCCCTGCCTTGGGCAGGGACACCTTCCACGTGGTTGCTCCAAGCCCCATCCAACCTGGCCTTGGACAATTCCAGGCACGGGGCAGCCACAGCTTCTCTGGGCACCCCGTGCCAGTGCTGAGACCCTCTCTGAGTAAAGAATATTCCCCTCATTTACATCTGATTTACATTCAGATAAACCTTGAGTCAGGAATTCCTGCTGGGCATGTCTTCTCCTATTTTCTGATGGCCTCTCTGCCTGTTGTCCCTGCCTGCATCTCTTCCTTTGTCCTGCTTCCAGCTTTTCCCTGCCTCGTTTTGCAGAGACCCAGGGCACACCAGTGCTGGGAATCACACACCTGGAAGGGACTGGGAAATGCTGTGTGGGTGGGAGAGGGCTCAGCCCCACAGAGGCAGCAGGATGAGCCCTGGGAGCAGATCCCAGGATCCAGATCTCCTTTGGTAGCAGGGCTGGGAAGAATCTGCACAGCCAGCTCGGCAGCGGCTGCCTGCAGATTTCCTCTGCTCTGGAAAACTGGGACCAGCCACCCCTTCCCCGTGCCTCATTTTCCTCCTGTTTCCAGGGATGGGCTTGGAAAACTGAGTCTGGCCCCCAGAGGCTCCCTTAAGGATGTGCACAGCAAGCCCAAGGGCGATTTCCCTCCCGGTACCAGGGAGGTGCCGAGATGTTTTTGAACACAATCCCCAAATTCGGAAACTCCAGCCAAAGAGCTTTTCCCCTAAAATGCCCACCCGCTTCCAAGGCACCCTTTTCCCCTTTCGGTTTTTTTCCCGGCTCCGAGGCTGCAGAGATGCCACAGACCACGAGAGGACACCCTCCTACCTCCGACTTTCCCGGCTCACCACGGCTGGGGAAAAAAATATCCGTAATAATATTACAGGGAGCGACTGGAACACACACGTCGGAGAGCAGAGCGAGCGAGAAACAATATGTTTATCCTCCTGCTGTATCCAGCCATTTATTTAGGCAGCAAGCAGCCCTTTAAATACACAAATCGCAGGCAGATTAGGCTGGAATAGGCAGAGGAGGGATTAGGGGCTGCATTCCCAGCGCCTGCGTGTGCGAGGCTGTGTGCGTGCCTCTGTGTGTGTGTGTGTGTGTGTGTTGGGTGACTTTAAAATGGAATAAACCACATTTAGCAGCTAGGTAGCTATGGAAACATCACCAAAATTGTTCTCCCACCTTTCTGCCGCACTGCTTTCCGCAGCCCTGCCGAATGCTGTCAGGGGAGGGCTGAACATTGTTTCTTATAAATAATAGAATGTAAAGAGCTACGGGGAAGAGTCATCGCATCAGGATCGTGGAGTGGGGATAGAGCAGGGGGAAAATCGTCCAGCAGCTCTAATATTAGTTGCTGATGATTTAGCAATGATAAGGGACTTAATTTTCATCGTTTTGCCTGGTTTTTTGCAGTTTATGGAAGGTTGCAGGCTGAGGAGATGCACTGTGGTGTGTATACCCATGGGGAGGGGTGTGTGTGTGTACATAAATATAAGTGTGAAACATCCTCCAAAAGGGTGAGCACAAACAGGAATATGCAACAGCAATCCCGGGGTTCCAAAGAGAAGGATTTCACCTGCTCCCCAGCTTTTCCTGCATTCCACAGCCCTGAGCAGAGACAATTCCAGCTCTGCAGCTCTGCTCTGCCCCAGCTGCGCTCCCCAGTTTCTCTCCTGACCTATGGATTTGCAGGTAATCCTGCCCATGGCCCTGCTGGAGAGCTGCCAATCTTGTTGAGGTATTTAGAGGCTGAGAAGGCTGGTTATATATCACAGCTGATTTTAAAGAGGCTTTAAACCTGGGAATTAAATTCCAGCCCACCGGACTCAACCAGAAAATGCTCAGCTGTTTTCACTGGGGTCAGAACTTAATCCTTACGATTTTCCAGGGCTGAGGAGAGGGGCTGAGTCCATTTAAGTCTCCTGGGGCTGAAGTTTGTGTTCTGGTGCAGCCCAGGTGACAGTGTGATGTTCAGTGGCACATTGCAGCAACCCCTGAGCAGGAGGGGTTGCCTGGGAATGGCCAGGACAAGGACAGGGATCAGTGTGGGGCTTGCTGTCCTACAGTGGCTCTGATCAGGAGTGCCCTGATGTCCCCTCATTGCTCTACATTTGGGGTGCTGCCACAGGTTCAAAGTGCCAAACATGGGAGCCAAGTTTGGGGTCTCTATCCCCCATCAGCCCTGGCCATAGCAGGGACCCATCCAGCTCCACATCTGCCTCCTCCAAGCCACTTTCTTCCGTTTTTTTCTCCTTCACTCTCTCAGATCAAGGTCTCCTGTCCCCCGAGGTCCTGCTGCTACCACAGGTAGCTGTGCTTTCCTCTCACACCTTTCCTGAGGCAGGGACCCCAGGACTGCTCCAGGATGGATCTGGTGACATCGTGACAGGCTCTGTTTGCTGCTCCATTTCTCCCCTTTCCTCTCCTCATGCTGCCCTTGCCTTTGTGGATATTCCTGCTGACATCCCCAGGACTGTCCTGTGAGGCCTCTCCAGTCTCCTCCCCGAGGGTTGACAGCTCCTTTGGACCACACAAGTGCAGCTCCTGTTGGTTTTCTCCATGTGCAGTTGCCAACAATTAATCAGTTGGACTCGATGATCCCTGTGGGTCCCTTCCAACTCAGGATATTCCATGGTTCTACATCATCCCGAGCTCTTGTTATGCTCCAAAGCTTCTTTGCAGTCACCTTTTGCTGGCCCTGTCCTAAGCAGTGCCATGTCCTGCAAATTTTACTTTTCTGCCTGCTCCTCTTCCCACATTTTTGTGCACAAGGCAGCAAAAGCCCTGCCACACATCCCTGGAAGGATTTACCTGTAATTCCTGCCTCCAGTGCACAGGGGTTGGTGCTTCTCAGACTCCACTGAAGAAGGCTCTTGGTTCACAACTTCACTCCTGGCAACTTTGAAAATCATTTTGGAGGGCTCAGAGAAGAGTCCAGTGCCCAAAGTGTTCTGAGCTTGTACAAATCCTGGTTCATGAACAACCAACCCTCTCCTTCTCATCTTGAGGTGTTCTCACCTGTTTCCCATCCCTCTTTCCCCTCCAAGCCCAGCAAAGGCACAAAGTCTTGCCTTGCCTTCACATTTGGGGTCTGGTCCATTGGCTGGAGCTCCCTGGGGAAGCAAGGCTTGGATTTCACAACACAAGAGGGAGGGAGAAGCTCCCCCTACACCTGCCCTACATCCCTGACCCTCCAGTGTGACCCACAGACTCCCACTGGATGGGAACCTCTGCCAGCACTGAGGCTGCAGCTGGAAGGTTCCTTGTTTTGGGGTTGCATCCCAAAGCCAGGACTCCAGGAACTCCCCAAGGTGCAGGAATCCCACCAGCCCCCAGCAGGGCTGCTCAGCTTGCAGGGCTCTCCTGCAGGGAGCCAAAGGAGGTGGATGCTGAAAGACACACTGAGTGTTTTAGGGTCTGAGGCAAGATTCCCCTCTGTGCATTTTCCTGTCCCATGTCCAAGGAAATTCAGCTGGAGCCCCACTGGAACATGTGCAGAGGCCTCAGGCCCTCTGGAGGCTGACTGAACATTCCTTAGGCAGGATGAGCAATCCTAAGAAGTCCTGGTTTTCTCCTCTGCCCCCAGGAGAAACCAGGCCAGCCAGCTCAGCACAGGAACCAGCCTGAAAAGGTGATACCAGGAGAAAACTCCACAGAAATTGCAAACCCCTCCCTGCCAAGCCTAAGGAGCCACTTCCCCAGTTCACAGTGGGTGCCAGCTACACCCGTGGGTGCCTGAAGGTGTTTTCACACCCAGCTACAGGGGCAGAAGAGCTGGCAGGGAGTGCCCATTCCCCATCCCCATGCAGCAGCTGGAGGACTTGGCTCCCACCAGGGCTCTTAGCAGGGATGCCTCTGGCAGGGAGGGAGGGCAGTGGGTGAGGAAGCAGCACCTCTGGCAAGCTCCACAGTTAATCCTGCTGATTTACAATGGCTTTGGGGGCAGCTGTGCTGCTCCAGCCCCTGTCACTGCCCAGCCAGCCTTGGGACACTGAGCCCCTGCCTTTCCTCAGAATTTGGATTTGTCAACTTCTTCCTCCTGCCCAGTCCCATCACAGCCCACCCTGTCCTTCTGGATCCAGGCACTGGGAGCAGCTCCCTCCCTCTCCAGCCCAACATGGTGTTGTTTTAACAATCAGAAGGATGGAAAAACAAAACCCTTTATTGCCTATTGTTAAACTTTACTGTCTAATGTTTTAATAAACAGTCAAGTTCTTCCTCTGATCATTAAATCTGCAGTAAAGCAGGATGGAAACCGGTTTGAATGTGATGCATTCTATCTGCATCACCACCACACAAATGGGAGGTCCTGGCAGCTGCAGGCAGCTACTCCCAGTTCCATGGCTTCCTGCCCACCCTGAGGTCTGGATCTGCTGCGGGTTTCGGAGAGGATCTGCAGCTCATCCCTCCTCAGGGGAGATGGGCAGGGTGAGACCTCACCAGGGCCCTCCCTGGGCAATCCACTGAGCTCCAGTGGAGAGAAGACAGTGCTGAGATGATGTTCTGCTCCTAAAAAGGAGTGGGAATTCCTCCTGGAGAGGAATGGGAACACCACCTTGAAATGGTTTCAGACAGGCGAGCAGTTGACTCCTGAGTTTTTGACATTGGAAGTATTTCCATGGCAGCAGCTTTCCGTGTTCAGTGGTCAGGGGCACGCTTTAAATCTGAAATTATTTCCACAGAGGAACTGGGAAATTCACTGGGTGGGAACTAGACCAGCTACAGATATAGGCTTAAAAACAGAAATAATGAAATCCCCAGGGTTTGGGGTGACAGGGATGGGGAATGTCATCCCACAGGTGGGAGCAAGCCAAGGGTCACCCTGCAGCAGCGCCTTCAAAGCTGGGTCACTGCTCAAGTGCCTGGAGAAACTTAATCCCTTTGTTATCTCTGGGATGATCCCTGTTTGCTTGAAAGCATTAGCACCCTTTAATCTTTGTTTTTCCAGGAATCCCCAGGCCCCAGCTGTTGGCTGTGTGGACCTGAACATGAGCAGTGCTGGTGGTCCCTCACACTTACTTGACTCTGAGCAAGATGAACTTACAAACAACCTTCCAAAAGTTCTTTCCCTCTGAAAGAAACAATGCCCATCCCAGCACCCATGCCCACAGCAATTTTAATGTCTCACAGTTGCTGCAGCAGCTTTGATTGTCAGCAGTGAGGGTTCATCTCCTCGGGGGTGGCTCTGTCGGCAGCAGATCCCAGATTTCCTGCTCACCACCATTTGTGGGCTGCTCCAACCGTTTGTCCCGTCATAAAATTATCAGCACATTATCCCTGGGCAATGGCTTGTAATTGTCTCTTTTTATTACTCAATAAACAGTTTGGAAACCGAGCCCCAGAGTGAGAGTAGGAACTCACTCACTACTTACAGTAGTGCAAAGAGAGAGGTGAAGGAGCACTGAAAGGTACCAAAAAAGCCCAGGAAGGAGAGCATTTTGTTAGATTTATTTTAGTAATTAATGGAAAATGCAGTGTGGGACATTTACAGGGGAACAGGGGAAAAGAGGCACAACCTTGAGAAGTCCTGCAGGACTGGGATAAATATCCTTGACAACAGCTCCAGCAGCTCACAGCCTAGTTTTCCATCCCTTGGTCCCAAATGTCAATATTCCCTTGTGAACACACCCGGAGAGCCTCGGGAAAGAAAAATACAGCAGTTAGCTGGCACAGTACAGCTCCAGTCATTGCAGCTCTATTAGAGCCATATATTCCCAGCTGCAGCCATATATTCCCAGGCATTGCTGGGAAAAGGGGCTGTGATGGAGGAAGGAGATCGTTCCAAATGAAAAAGAGATGCAGTTTACAGAGAGCGAGAACTACTCCTAAATCTAAGCCTAATTGAATTATAAATAGCTTGGGTGCTTTCTTCCCATCCACAATCTAGTTAAACTTCCAAATATATGGATATATAATCCCACGTTTTCTAAACATTTCTGTTCAACTTTCAGTTCCAATGTGATGTTTTATATTTCAAAGTTGGCCTATTTTGAGGAGGGAAAAAACTTAGCTGAGTTCCCCCAGTCAAAATGCTTCACTCTGGGATGAATGAAATGTTGGGAGGGAATTTTTTCCCCTTTTTCCAAAGGAATATATTCCTCACTGGGAACTACCAGCACGGATTTTATTCATTCATTCAAGCCCAGCTGAGCCATGGAACAGAAAAAAGCCCACCCTCCACCCGATTGCCACAGCAATGATTTCCAACCTGCTTTCACATTTCAGATTAAGTATCCAATCTATCCCATGGATTTGGGATATAGGAATTTGAGGGGTAACTAGGGATTGATAAATTGAGTAATGGGTTGTGTCTAAAACAATGGTTTCCTGGGGAAATATCTCCAGCAAAAGAACTGTCCAGAGCGTGCTCTGTCCTGTTGGACATGGATTTCTCCCAATTCCCATCACTGCAGCTCATTGTCAGCTTTGGAAATGAAAGGAGTGGAGATTTTGTCTTACACACTGGTCTGACAGGCCAATTTCCAGAAGAATTAGGTTTAAATTGGATATTGGGAAGAAATCTTTCCCTGTGAGGGTGGGGAGGGTGCCCAGAGAAGCTGTGGCTGCCCCTGGACCCCTGGAAGTGCCCAAGGCCAGGTTGGATGGGGCTTGGAGCAGCCTGGGATAGTGGAAAGTGACCCTGCTCATAGCAGGGGATGGGATGGGATGGGCTTTAAGGTCTCTCCCAACCCAAACAATCCTGGGAATTCTGTGAATCCACTCCCAGGCTGTGTCACTGGAAGGTCTGGGCAGGATGACACAGCGGGAGGTTTTTATGGGTTGGTTTGGTTTTTTGGTTTTTTTTTTTTTTAGCTTTCCTGATGCCATCCTACTATTGTGCAACAGTGTTGGGCTGGAGAGGAAAAAAAAAAAAAAAACCAACAACCATTTGGATTGCGATTTGCAGTTGTCAGAGCTTTTGCTCCAGGCTGCCTGGAGGCTGTTGGACAACTCTGCGCTCTCACCAGGTTTCCTTGACAATGCCGACAGGATTTTTGTTTCCAGAGCCAGGCTGGGAAGCACAGATCCCACAGCAGCCCTGCAAACCACCCTCAGCTGAAGAGTCAGGCCCCAGCACATGGGGTGCAGTGTGGTTTGCAGAATACAGAGCTCCCACCATTCCCAAATTTCCCCAGAGTGTTCTGCTATCAGGGCATGAGGTGCTAATGGGGGATTGCCCGCAACAATGACAGGGTCTGGGAACGCTGTGGGATCCCAGGGAAGATCAGCCACGGGCACACAGGGTGACAAGGACATCTCCAAATAAGCAGCCATTCAGTTGGGACTGAGAGTTAATTTATCCCAAGGGAAGGCTGGTTATTCATGGGCTCTTGAAGAGTTCCCGATAGAGCTGAAGGAAGGGTGGCAATTCCTCAGCACAGCAACCTCCAGGATTATTCATTCTCCTCTGGAATGAAAACTAAAACCTCTTGCAGGATGGGAACAGGCAGCAGCACAGATGCTCCAGGTTCAAATCCCTGTTGCCTGAGGGAGACAGAGGTTCTCCAAGCCTGGTGACCAGGAATGACACCTGGGATGTCCCAGGGTATTCCCCCAGCTTGCTGTCACTCCAGGTGGGCACTGAACCCTCAGGGATGCTGCATCATACCTGCAGTTCCTTCACCTGTCACTGTACCACCACCACAGCCAGCTGCCTGCATTCCCACCCAAAAATACCAAATAAAGGGCATTTTAGAAACAGAAAATCCTCACTCACTCCACTATTGTCCATACCCTCTGGATCTGGAAGGCAGCTCTACCACTGAGGGCTTGCCAGACCCTTGGCTGGCCAATTCCCAAAACCAGAAATATCATAAATAAGTTGATCTTTGCTTCTTTCCCAATCTTTCTTTAAATATCCCTGTGAGACCACCAGCCTGAGACACACCTGGGCCCTGCTCACCTCCAGACACTTCAGTGTGTTTCCACATGGACACCATTCCACTGCCTTTGGGAACAGGAGCCTCCTCTAGGCCTTTTGGAGGCCTGAGGACATAAAAGTGTTGGTCAAAAAGTCCCCTGAAAATCAAGGATGTGAGATTTAGACAGAGGGCTTCAATCTGAACAGCCAGTTCTGGGAGGCTTCAGAAAGCCAGAAGTTTGAGATTGGGAAGCAGAGTTATTTCCTCCTGGGAAGCCTGGTAGGTCATACTCCTCTCCCAAATCAACAGCCCAGGCAGAGCTGTGCATCCATTTTAATCCATTCCCAAACGTCCTGCAGGATGGAGAGAGTTTAACCCCCTAAGACTCCAGGTGAGGGGATCACAGCCCTGCAGAAGGGAGGATGCTCCATGCAGGAATCACCACAGGAGCATCCAGTCCCAGGGCTCTGCTTCAGACACAGCACCTGACTCCAAACACGAGCAAAGACAAAACTGAGGCTCAGACAGAGCAGCAAAATAAATCAGTGACAGAATCTCCAAAAGAGACAAATGAAGTTAGAATTCGTCCTTGTTTATTTTAATGTTTGGAATGTTTTCCAGGTGATTTATGCCCCCACTTCAATATGTTTCTCTCTCTTTGTCTCTCTCTTTCTCTCCTTTCACTTTTTTTCTTCTTTAAAACAGGGAAAAAAAATATTTGGGAGTTAATTGGTTTTCCAGGCTTGGCAGCCAGACACTGTAATTGATCTCCGAAGAGATGGATTTGTCGGTGGGCTGGACATGGATTTGACAACCAGGCAAGGAAAGGAAGAAATATTTCCCTCTGCACACTGAACAAAAGGGGGGTCACCCTGGCAGAGCCAGTGCCCTGGGGCCAGGGCCTCTCTTTTCCCAGATTCCCAGGTTAAATAGTGCTTGGTGCTTTGGGCCTCTTCCAGGAAGAGGGACAGGAGATTTGAGCTGACTGGGAAAATCCCCTCGTTTAGAGCTACATCTCAGATGACATTTTTTGGCTTTTCTTTTATCCCAGCTTTTCAAAGGTCCACATGGGAAAATGCCTTTTTGCCTTTAATGTGTGACATGGGACACTCCTTGCCTTTCCATTCTCTCTGCTGTTTTGTCCTGCCTTGGAAGTCTATTATCCCTGGATACCTCAAGTGAGACCCCCGTAACTGCAGCTCCTGCCACCCCACACATCCCCAGTCAGAACTGCTCCTCACCCTAGGCCAGACCTCATGCCAAACCCCACATCTCTCACCTCTACTCTCCCCAAAAAGCTGGTGCCACCCTAAACCTCCAGGAGTTTCCTGTGGGAGCAGAGCTGTTCACACTGTGAGGGAAGAGGAGCCATGAGCTGGGGGGGCACAAGAATGCCCCCAACTCCCCACATCCACTTTGCCCCACCAAACCAAGTTCCCACTCTTGGGCAGGAGGCTCCTGGGTCGCACAACAAACCTGGACTGTGCACAGAGCTTGGAGCAAAGACATTCATGTTCTGGTCAGGCAAGAGGGCTGATCCTGCTGCTGCAGAGGGAGCTCTGCTGGAGGATGCTGTGCCTGAAGGCACCTCCCTGCTCCCCATTCCCAGCCCACAGCAGATGGCAAACAGCCGCTCCCGACAGACGTTCCGGCAGCGCCCGCAGGGAATCCAGCCTCCCACTGATCCCTGCAGGTAAACCCACCTGGGAATTTGGTGCAAAAAAAAGCACAGAGCAACAGATTTCCCACAGCCAGCCCTGGGGTTTTGCGCTATCTGTCTCCACAGGGGCTGAGCAAGGCATCCCTGGGTTTGTGCCCACACTGCAGCAGGGCAAGCGCTGGTCCCTGGGAAGAGGATCCTCCTCCCATCACAGAGGGGCACCCATCCCTCTATCCTGGAGCTCCCTAAAGACATTGAGTGTTTTGGAGGGTGCACATCCCAGGAGAAAACACCCTGCGGAATTCCTCTCTTCAGCATAAGGCTTTTCCAGGCTCCTTTTGCTTTTTGCTGCCCATTTATTCCAAACAACTGTTGCAAGATCCACTGGCTAAGCTCGGAAGGAGCCAGGAAAAACCAACAGCCTCTCCTAGACAGTCCTCCCTTCCCCTCGTGGGGAGCCCGGAGGAGGATATCACATTCCTACACACCTGCCAGCCTGCCCGGGAGATGAGGAATTGCAGTCCTTTTATCCGTTAAACTCCTCTTGGAAAAGCCAAGCTCAAGCCAAGCCTACTCCAGTAAAACTGTGCTGAATGCCCCCTACAACGACTGAGGCAGCGATTCTGTGCTGGTGACACCCCCCTGGCACAGCCCTGCAGCAGGAAACCCGGGCTTTGCACAAGGCAGAATTAGAACCTGGAGCTAACTTCCACGGGAAGTTGTCGCGGCCAAGAATCCGTGACATTTCAGAGAGGAAGCGGGAATGTGCGTGGATAACAAGAATAGCCGGAGTTACGCCAGCTAAATACCAACATCTCTGCCGAAAGGGATATTAATATTGCAGGCCACCTCCAGCTAGAGGAGATGATGAGCAGATCTAACACGAGGCAGGTTTGCCTTCTGCTGCGCTTCCCTTTGCAACACCCGCTCCTCGGAGAGGATTCGGAGTTATGCAGATCCCATCCAGCTCCTGCAGTTCTTATCTCCCGGTGCTTTTTTCTAAAGACTCTGTCAAAAATACTAAACAGCCTTATTTTGCCGTTGTTTGCACTGGGCATAAAACTCTGTAATGGGAGATTTCTGGAATTGCAAAGCAGGTTTATGGCAGGAACGCTGCTCCGCGCAGGTGTAAGATATCACTCACTCCCGAGCACCGCAGCTACCACAGCCTGTGACAGGGAAGCAGCTCGCAAATGGTCACGCGAAGGAAAACATCTGTTCGGAGCTAGCAGGTACACAGATCATCTGCAAATTGCACAGCTTGTGCCTGATTTTCCCTGGCTTTGTTTAGCGACTCGCAGCTCGGCGCCGCGGGAGGCGGCGCAGGCAGAAGGGACCTCCACGGCGCCGAGCTGGAGCCGGGGAGCGCCAGGCACGGCATCCCGCCGGCCGTGCACACGGTGTAGGACGGGCTGCAGGCATTGTTTAACTCAGGACCGCTCCAGAAAGCCAGGTCAGGCTCTACAGCAGGCGTAGTGGCGCTTCCCCCGCAGACCCAGGTCTCTCCGGCCCCAGGGGTATCCCGTTTTCCCTTCTCACAGGTTCGTCGGGCACGCAGCGTTGCCTCCACCTCACACACAAAAGATTTCCTGATCCCTGCTAGACCTTTACATCTGCTTTGTGTTACGGGGCTCAGATCAGGAAACAGGAGGAGTGTGTTTCCAGCAGACAGGATCTCTGGTTGATCTCCAGCCAGCCCCGGGACTTGAGCGCTGTTCCCAGCGCTGCGTGTCATGGCTGGAAGGAAGGAGCACAGGATCGTGGAATGATTTGGGTTAAAGAGGTCTTTAAAGGCCATCTAGTCCAAGACCCCTGGCATGAGCAGGGACACCTTGAAGTGATCAGGCTGCTCAGAATCCTCCTGTGCTGGTCAGGATCATCATGCCCTGTGCTTCCAGCTCTGTGAAAGGACTCAGACACTGACTCAGACCACAGTGCCAGCTGTGTCCCAGATCCCTCTGCCTGCTCAGGATTGTTCCAAGGAGCTAGGAGGACAATTTTGCCTTGTTCTTTCTTTTTTTTTAAAAAAAAAATTTTTGGTATGCTCTTTATTCCTTGAGAAAGGCAAAGGGAACAGGAGAAGGGGACCCATCCCTGGTAGCACACTTCCACCACCTCCTCCCAACTCCTGCTGCCCCCGGCTCTCCATCAGACACATCGATGCCCTTGGCACAGGATTTACTCTGTCAAGAGGAGTTCACCACTCCTGGCACTCAGCAACAAGATTTATTAAGTCCAGGACACGCACCTCAGCAATCAATGGGAATTTCAACGGAGAAACGGATCAAGCCTTTTAAAATCCCATTCCTCAAACACAGGAGTGTTGCAAGCAGCCCCATTAAACACCTACCTTGGGTGGGCCAAGAGCTGCTGTACCCTGTCTGGTGACACTGCATGGGAGGCCCTGTGCAAACTTTGTCACCCAAAACTGGAGTCGAGGCTGGTGAGCTCAGCCTGGAACTGCCTCCAAGGCTCATCAGAGTAAAGGTGGCAAGAGTCAGCTGCTGGGAAAACCTGACTTGTTAGTGTAAGAAAATGAAGGGGAAGAGGTGATAAAATTGTTCTCTTTCCATGTACCAGGAGGTTTAACATGAAGGAAGAGAAAGTGCTGTTCAAGGTGAAAGAACATCAGCAAAAGGTCACAACTCACTCATTGATAAATTCAGGTGGGAAACTAGAAACTAGAATAAGGCTTCTGCTTGTCCGAGGAATTAGGGGAAAGACAATGCAATAGGAATGGTTTTTCAGCTTTGGAGAGGGACAAGATGTTTCATCAGCTGCAGTAGAAGAGGCCAGGACCTGTTGGCCCTGCCCCAGCCCAGTTCTGATTGTTAAAGCAGCATCACTGCAGCCCTGCAGCCCAAGGATGACAGAGCTAAGGTGTGTGGGAAAGACAGCTGATTTAATTGGAAAAAACCACGGCAAGTTTGAGGTTTGGGTCTGAGACAGAGCAGGAAAGCCAAGGGAAATATAAATCAAAAATCTCCAGTATTGCTCAGGAGGCAGCTGACCAGCCTTCCAGGGGAAGAGAGGGCGAAGCACGAGCAGATGTTCTCTGCTGACAAACCAGCCCTGCCTGTCCTGCAGCAGCCCACACGGAAATCCATATAGAAAATCATTAAACAATTACAACCTCCATTGAAAGGAGATCAGCCTTTGAAGACATTTCCCCAGAAACCTCCGTTCGCAGTTTTCAAATAACCCCCTGCCTCATCAGAATAATTGCCAGGAGTAAATGCTTTGGAGCTCAGCAAACACTCAGCACAAGGAAAGCAAAGAAAAAAGAGCCAAGGCAACCCCGCAGGTTCTGCTCTCTGCAAAGCCATGTCCCTCAAACCAAGCACCCCATGGAGATGTCACCAGCATCAACCCTCGCCAGCCCCAGTGGCCTCCAGGGAAATGGGCTGTTCCCAGCAGAGAAAGGGCTTTTTTTCACCAAATAATCCCTCTGTGCCGGCTCAGCGCTTTGCCAGAGGAAAGGATTCACCTGAAAAAATCGCCCAGCCAAAAAAAGGAAGTTCTAAAGCACTGGCTGGTTTAACACACAATATTATCGCTCCCCACAGACAGAGGCTTCTCTTATTTTGAAGGTGCTTAAGCACCTGACTTCAGTTAGGCCGAAATACTGCTCAGAAATCTGGCCTTTCATGCAGAACCAAGATAATCTTTGAAGACACAGCAACTCAACCGGCTTTGCTAAATCAATCTCCCCCTTATTTTATTCGGCTCAAAAGATGTTCCCAGGGATTGTATTTCTACCAGACCTTGTTAACAATTTATAACTATCACCTTAATCATTAAAAACAAACAATGGGAAAGAAAAATAAATCATTCAATTAATCCCTGATGGGGAACCCCAGATGAGAAAATGAATTCTTTTTCAAGACTGCCAAAATTAGGGGCCAGATCGTGTAAAAATCCATGGAGCAAACATGGAAGCAGCATCTGAGCTGCTGAGGGTGGTGGGGGGGTACATTGCTCCAGAACTCTTTGCTGTCATTCCCCATTGGAATTGGCCACCATAGTGTGATCCAGCAAGGTGATGGCCAAGGCAGGATGAGCCTTTCCAGCTCTCAGAGTGATTTCTGACTGAGCATGGGCTGGGCAGCTCAGCTCAGCAAGGAGAGCCAGGCCCTGCAGGACCACCCTGAGGATCTGGAGCACACCCTGGCACCTTTGGGCTGCTGGGAACAGCACATGCCCACTGCCTCGAGAGCTCTGACTGTGCTGCCTCAATTAAAATCAGCATCCCTCCCACCCCTCTGTGTCTGTGACAGCCCAGGGGGCTCCTGGGCCCAGCCCAAACCCATAAATCACAGCAGGAAGGCCTGCAGGAAACACGAGGAGCTTTTATTAGCCCAGCTGATAGAGACAGAAACAAGGACACGTCTCAGAGCAGAAACTGCTCTTGTCTCACGAGAACCCAAGCCCACACAGGTTTGGGCTACATTTTTTGGAGGCACATTTTTTCCCCAGCATTTGGGCTAAAATAAAGGCATTAACTACCCTGCAAAAGCCACAGTTCACCACACTTACACCCCCTGTGTTAAATGCAGAAATAAAAGCATGGGGGCAGCAGGGGGAAGGATCTTTCAATGGGAAGGCAGTGGAAGGCCTGGCCACAGGATCCCCACCTCAATCCCAGCCCAAGGGAATGCCAACACTCCCTTCATGCCTGGCCTGTCACTGAGTGATTGAAGGTGATAATGGGAATGGATGAAGGGAGGGAGAAAAAAACAGGTGGAGATATCTGCATCCATTGCACTCTGCTGGATGTGGGGAATGGATGAATGGAGGGAGAAAATACACGTGTGATATCTGCATCCATTGCACTCTGCTGGATATGGGGAATGGATGAATGGAGGGAGAAAACACAGGTAGAGATATCTGCATCCATTGCACTCTCCTGGGTGTGGGGAATGGATGAATGGAGGCAGAAAACACACGTGTGATATCTGCATCCATTGCACAGTGCTGAATGTAGGGAATGGATGAATAGAGGGAGAAAACACAGGTGGAGACATCTGCATCCATTGCACTCTGCTGGGTGTGGGAAATGGATGAATGGAGGCAGAAAATACACGTGTGATATCTGCATCCATTGCACAGTGCTGAATGTAGGGAGTAGATGAATGGAGGCAGAAAACACATGTGTGATAACTGCATCCATTGCTGGGTGTGGAGAATGGATTAATAAAGGGAGAAAACACATGTGACAACTGCATGCATTGCACAGTGCTGGATTCAGGTCCAGTTTGGTGAGGCTTGGACGATTCAGGACCTCTTCCACCTCCACCCTTCTCGTCGGAGCATTTTACTGGTGTCTGAGCGGGCTGGTCCCAACAGAGGGCACTGACACACTGACCACGGAGCAGCCTTTCCCGGCGCCGCCTCCCCGTCCCTCCCGAGCCCGGGTGACCTCCCCGCTATCGAACTCCCCATCGCGGTCCTGCAGGGGCCGCGCCCAGCCCGGATCCGTGGGGCGGCACCTCGCATGGGAAGCCAGCATCCCTCCCCAGCGCTCTGCGAAGCCTCTTCCTCGCCGGCGAGGGCGAGGAACGATGGTGGAAAAAGCTGGGAGGGGGGGTGGGAAATGGGGGGCCCTCACTTTTTCAGGCTGTTAACTGTAATTAGCCTGGTTTCTGCGATGTAATTATCCCGCAATCTCAAAGCAAACACCCTGGAGGAAATTGCACAGTTAAAGACGGCACGGCATTAAAAATAAATTATGAGAGTCCTGCTCGCTGTTCCTGCGGATCTGTCAGCGTTTTCCCTCGAAAAAGCCCGGGCTTGGGGGAGCTGGAATCACCCAGCTGTGACTCTCCCTGCCAAACTGTCTGCCTAGACTGAGGACACGTCAGAATTCCAAGCACCCCCCTTTGCCAGCTCGGGAGACGTTTGTCACAGCCCAATTACAGCGTGGCTGCACTCGGGGGGAGGGGAGCCTGTTTTGTTTGGGGTTTTTTCCCAGAGGAATCAAATTCTGCCGGGTATTTAATACAGCGCACGAACAAAGCGTGCGAGGTGTTTGGAAACAAGTCAGCTCCTTACGGATCACAATATTCCTGCCTCTGGCAGGGGGAGCCTCCTCTGCACTGCCCTTTTTGTTGCTGCCTGAGCGATTCCCGTCAGGAGGACTGCGCTTTATCCCGAATTTCTGTCCCAGGAGGTGCAGGAAGCCAAGCAGTTCAAGAGTTGGAGGCTCATGGCTCATCCTTTGCTCAGCCCCCCGCTCCGTGGCCATTGCTCTGAGCTGCGTGGTTGAATCATGGGGAAAGGAAGGAAGGAAAGGAAGGAAGGAAGGAAGGAAGGAAGGAAGGAAGGAAGGAAGGAAGGAA
>JBBMKD010000013.1:20293105-20312319 GCA_037834095.1 Argya squamiceps | reverse complement strand
CCATCTCAGCACCACTGGAGCCTTCTACAGGATCATCTCTGCTCCAACAGAACCACATCTGTCACTGCAGGAGGACTGGATTGGACTGACACCAACACCCTGACCAACAGGGTGTCAGGTCATGTTCTGACTCTGTCAGGGTTTCTAGGATTTTTGGTTGGTTGGTTGCTTGGGGTTTTTTTGTACTACTACATTTGTATTTTTAATATTCCTAGTAAAGAACTGTTATTCCTATTCCCATATCTTTGCCTGACAACCCCTAACTGCAAAATTATAATAATTCAGAGGGAGGGGGTTTACATTCTCCATTCCAAGGGAGGTTCCAGCTTTCCCTGGCAGACACCTGTCTTTCCAAACCAGACAAGGTGCCATCCCACAATCCCAGCAGGATGCACGTTCTCTGCCTGTCTGTGTGTCCAGCTCCCACATTCCACAGGTCTGCTGTGGGACAGGGACAGCTCGTGGTGCTGGAATTGGGCTGGATCCCCATGCACACCTTCACTCTTCCCCACATCAGCATCTGAGGGGTAACGTGAGCCATGGGCAGCAGCAGGAGATGGGAGGCCAGGAAAGACATCAAAGGGAGGAGGAGGAGGGGTCCAGACGATGAGCAAAGGGGTTGAGGAAAGCCAAGGAAAAGAAGAGGGTGCCTGGGAGGCTCTCATTTGAAAGCCGAAGGCTCCCTGCCAAAGCAAACAGTTGGACATGGAGGGCTCTCCATGGCTCTGGTTCACTTGGACCATCTGGCATTTATTGAAATTGCCTCCCTTTGTGTTTGCTCCCATGAAGTGGGTTTGTACTCCTGCTTTCTCTCCCTCCTTCCTCCTCTCCCAGGCCAACACGTGGCTTCTGTCCCGCCTTTCATCTCGCACGTCCTCACAGCAGCTCTTGAACAAAGAGCCCCACGGGGGGAATGAATCCCAGTGGGAATCAGGGATGGGGAGAAAATGCCTGCACATAGACAGCCCCATGCATGCCCCTGCTACCCCCCTGTCTTACACACTTCCACTCTTCCCTTGGCCCTCAGTCTGGGAAGGCAACAGACTGAGAGGAAAGATGGAAAGAGAAATCAGAGCAGAAGTTAAACGGGAGAACAGAAAAGCGGGGAGAAAAAAATCCTTCCAAAAGGTGCAATTGCAAAGTGATGACAGGCTGGTGGAAGGGAATTAGCAGAGAGGAGGGCTCTGTTCACCTCCTCCCCTCCCTGCTCTGCTGTGTGATCAAAAAGAAGCCAAAAGAGCCGTTTTGTTGGGAACTTTGGCATCCGCCGCTCTCCCGCAACGAGGGCGAGAGACTGAAATAATCAACATTTTCTGCAGCACAGAGATGCAAACACTCAAATTCACATCTCAACTGACAGTTTCAGTCAAAATACATCCCCCTGACGCTCTTCAGTTAGAAAAGATTCACAGACTCGTTTCACAGCAGAGCCTGCAGTCCCAGGCCACATTACACAGCCGTGCTGCCAGAGTTTGGATTTCCTGTAAGTCAGCAAGAAGCCTCTGAGGCTCGGGATGCACTTCCAAGCCTATTGCATGGAGGAGCTTTTCCAGTGGTTTTTCAGGAAGCCTGTCCCAATGGAAAATAAAAAAAATAAAAGCTAAGAACACAAGCAGGAGGGTGGGGAGAGGTTTCCTTTGCCCTGTTCAGCCTCTGGATGCTCCAGAGCCAGGACATCATTCAGCACAAGACCCCATCCAGCAAATTCCCACCCCTGTTGCTCCATGCTCTGCTGCCATGCCCCCACTGGGAGGTCTGTGTGGACTCCAAGGACTGCAGGAAGGAGCTCGGTGGCTCTGCTGGCACAAATTAGTGGAGCTGAAACTTTAGATCAGTGACAGAGCCTCTTCCTCCTGGGAGCAGTAAATTGCCATGCCGGTCCCTAAAGACCCTCCTTGCCATTAAGTGATTAATGAATTCATTAACACCTCTAGGAACATGGGAAATATGACACGGACAGCCTGCCTAAGCTTTGCAAAGTATTTTTCCTGAGGAACAGCAGAGAAGAGTGGCTAATTAAGCTATATGGCCCATGGCAGCAGTACTACATTTATCCGGAGGGGATGAGCAGAGGGATGAGATTCTGTCTCCTGCTCCTGACCAGCTTTTATTTGACCCATAACGAGATGCTAAAATCAAGGGTTTATTGCTATTATAAACCTTTCATTTGAAGGGGGGAGGGAGAAGGCTTTTTACTGTAATGGCTTTAATGACTTTCCCAGTGTTCCCAGTCCAGAGCTGGAATGGTCTCAGGATATCTGGAGGTAAGGAGAGGGGAAGGAATTGCACAATGGCCTCTTCAAATCCTACAGAGAGACTTAATTCTTGCCCTAAAGCCACGGTCACATGCTCCAGCCCATTTCCCTGACAGTTTTATTTACCAACTGTAACATAACCAACAGACCAAACACTTGGGATGAAGTGTGAGCCGGGCTCGGGCTGTGACACCCGCACTAAATCACGGCCCGGCATCGCCGCCCGCCGCACCCCGGCAGGACACTCCTGCTGCTCCCACGGCTCCAGCTGACAGCAGCCAATCCATCCCTGCCCCAGGAATGACACTGCCACTGCCCCGCCTGTGCCTTGGATCCGTGTCCTGGGTCTGGTTTCCTGTGAAGCCTGGCTGAAGGCTTCCATCAGAGCCCCAGGGGCAGCCAGGCAGCGTGAGCTCGGGAAGGAATGCCCACGTTCCCTGCTTTGGAGGGATAAATTGCTGCTACTTGCAGCTCATTTCCCTTCCTTCATCCTGGGCTTCTTTGTCCCTATATCCCAGTTTCACAGAATCCCAGAAGGGTTTGGGCTGGAAGAGACCCTAAAGTTCATCCAGTGGCACCCCCTGCCATGGGCAGGGACACCTTCCACTATCCCAGGTTGCTCCAAGCCCTGTCCAAGCTGGCCTTGGACACTCCCAGGGGAAAGTGGGGCAGCCACTGCTTCTCTGGGCATTTGCTATGTTGTTACAGACAACACTGGGTTCATCTTTGCAGCCACCAATGACTGTAGGAATTGCTTTCCATAACCCAAGTGGGACAACTTTCCTTCAGCCCAGAATGGCACAGAGAGTTGAGACTGGCTTGTGTCTTTCCCAGTTCCTTGGGAGCATGAACTTGGGCTTCTTCACTTCCAGAACAAGCTGAGGAAGACTCACAGCAATCTGAGGGGACAAGAGATGCTCTGTACAAAGCACTTTTACTGCTTGAAGGCAGTGGAGGTGGCTGGGAGCCACCAGGATTTCCTGCAGGTGTAGGAGCTTCAGGAAATTTGAAAACTGGGGAGAATCAGGCAGGAAAGACGACTCCATTTTAAAGACAGTAAATTGCAGAGAGCTCAGAGAAAGCCCCTATGAAGATGAAAGGACAGCAGGTATTGATTTATGTAGGAAGATCAAAAGAGCTATATTTGTATATAGTAGTTTAGCTAAGTGATGACTAAGTGTTTAACGGGAAGGGTTTGAAGGACACAAACCCAGAGAGGGTTTGTTCAGTGAAGGGGCTGAACAGGAGCAGTAGAGTGGGAGAAAAGAATGGGAAAGGAGGCAGAGCCCAGCTGCCTGCAGATGTTTTCTGCCAGGGGGATGTGAGCAGCCCTGCCAACACCCAGCCCCAAGACACACATGGCTTTCCAAAAGCTTTCCAAACCCCATCCTGCACAACTTCCCAAAGCTTTCCAAACCCCATCCTGCATTTTGCTCACTGCAAGTCCACCTCCAGTCAGCCCATGCCACACCACAGCATCCAGGAGCACAGGGAAGGTCCTCGAGGGGGCCCAGGGTGCCCTCACAGCCCACACAGAGGGTGACACCAAGGTGACTGAACCTCTGAGTGCTGGGAGCCCTGTGGTTGCCCTAACTCACACAATATCCCAGAACAGAAACAGAAACAATCCTACAGCTCAAATCCACTTCTGAGAATCCCACTGTCCTTCTCCATCCACTCCAAGGCCTAAGGAATTCATCCCCAGTCTTTGAACTTGCTTAAATATGACTGAAGCTATTGCTTCCTTCCTGGAAACAGTGCTTGAAAAGATTAACCTGAGTATGGCACAGGACCTAATCCATCAGCAGGCTCTGGTGACACCCCTGACTGCAGAGGATCTGCTCCATTCTGCTCCACCTCTGCTGGGTTACTCAGGATTTGCATGGAGAGGGATGGGACCACAGCCAGAATAGCAAAAAACTCTTCTGTTCCTCGAGGTAATTGAGGCCCAGGTGGGAAAAAGCCAGTTAAAGTGACTGTAATGAGTGATTTAGCCTCAGCCTCCCTCTGCAGGGTTGGCACGTGTCTCCCTTGTGCTTCCAAGAGCAGAGCCAGGAGCATTTCTGACACCTTGGAAATCCTCCACGGAGAAGAATCCTGAGTGCACAGGATAGGCAACACAGAGTAACCCCCCTGGGCTGTGCAGGGCTGCACAGGGAAGCATCTGGGGGGCCACAAGATTCATTAAACTGCTGAATTTTTAAGTTACCTCATAGTCTGGAATTACTCTGCCCAAGGCTGAGCTGCCCACCTGAGCAATGCCAATCCAGCCCTCGAGAGAAGAGATGGAGAAGGGAAGACAAGCAGGAGAGAGAGAATCTGATAAGAGAGCCTGATTGAATCACTCTGTCATTACCTGGGCCACCCTGAAAACTTTATGGCCTCACTTCATAGCCTGAAAGTACCCAGAAAAAAGCTTTTGCTCCAGAATCTGACGGGACATGCAGGCAGTTTAGATCAATTCCAGTGCTCTGCTCTCTGTCCACATCATTCAGCATTTTATCCACCATTTGCTGGAGTGATTCTCTTGGCTGGCAATGTTTATAGACAGCAGAAAAGAGGTCACAAGCAAGTAACAATGAGAACAGGGCAGGTCAGAGTGTGGGTTAAATGAGCCCACGTACCAGGGGCAGGATTCATGGCCCCTCACAGAGCCACTAAATACATTTTTCTCACCTTTTCCTATCAAGTGTCAACAAGACCTGCCCCAATCGAGGGCCCCTTGATCCGTGTGGCCGAGCAGGGATTCAGGAGGATAAACATCCACACGTGGCTGGAAAGGGTGACAACACACGGGGGTGTTTGGCTCAGCCAGACACAGTCACTTGACCACAAGCTGCTCACCCCCTCTTCACTGCTGAGGTACATCACTGTGGAAAAATGTAGTCTGATGCAAGCCAGTGCAAGATAACACCTCTGGGAACCAGGAATGCAAATGACAGCTCCTTCCAATGTGAGAGATTACCTCAGAAAGCTGTCCCTGGAGTAAGCGAATATTCATCCAAGCAGGGACAGGAACCAGGATCTCACTGGACATTTGCATTTTCTTCTTCTCTTACCCTACATTTTCCCCTATTTCACCCACATTTCATGACTTTATAGAAAAAAAACAACTCCCCTCCAGCATTTTAGAAGCTGTGAGAGCTCTTGTGAAGAGCATAGCACAGCTCTGGGTTTTTAGAGCTTTTCCAGGAAATTTGGGGTGTCCACACAGGGAGGGCAGGCCTTGGAGAGCATTTAAAATGATTCCATACACATAGCTGAGAGCTGGAAAAATTCTGACCTCGGCCATCTTCCTCAGTTTGCCAAAGAGTTGCTTTAAAAAAAATCTCAAGATGTCTGGGCATCAACATGGAAATATCCTGGCTTGCAGGGGACTTCCCAGGATTTTGACAACAAGATGATGAGATTCAATGCCTGGAAGCTCAGGTCAGATAAATCCCAAAATACAGTGTAATTTCCCTGCAGGGAGGGACACTGGAGGACCTCATGAGGGTGTGGATCCTCCTCCTTGGATGCTGCTGTAGGAGATAAAAACTCCTTTACAGCCAGGCTTTAATCCAGCTCCTGGGAGACAGGAGCAGGGGGAGCAGGGCTGGATGGCTCAGGGCATCCCTCCGTGCCCCTGCTCCCTTCCTTGTCCCCTCAGTCCTGACAAGAACAGGAAATTCTGGGTAATCTGCTGCTCAGCCTTGCACTCCTCATGAAGCTGTAGTCCAATCTCACTCCCCAACACCTCAGGAAGGAATTAGTTGATTTATTTTCCTCCCCCAGGATGACTTGGTCCAGCAGACGTTGCTTGCTTGTTCTTTTTGTTATCTCCTCACCTTCCTCTGAATGGTCAGAGATGGGCTTGGCTGGAACCAACACAGCCAGGGTTTGTGGGCATGCCAGGAGTGGGGTCACCTTGTTCTGTGCCTTTTGGGATCAGCTGGTGCCACCTCACCCAGTCACACGGGATTTCTGTGACATTTAGTGACGATGGTGGGCACCAGACACAGAGTTCATAACCTGGACAGCACATCTTTTGGTCTGTCAAGTGATCCCACTACTCAGACCCTTCCAGGCCTGCCCAAATAAACATATGTGAGAGTTGAAATCCAATCTCTCCCCTGCCCTGTCCCCTGGAAAACTCTTTGATGAGTAAGCCCATTAGGGGAGGAGCAAATCTCCTGGAAATGTCACAGCTGATCTCTGCTGACCTTATCAAAGTGCAGGATCAATACACTGACCTGTTCGGAGCAGGAAACCTTAAGCAAAAGCCAAAGAGAAGCAATTAAAGCAGAATTTCAAGAATGGAAGGGGAGGGGGGGATGGAAACCCCCCCTATTCTTGCTCTGGAGAGTGAAAAACAAATGAGCCAAAAGGAACCGCGATGCTGAGAATTATCATCTACATAATTAGTATTTGATAAAGCAGGAAATAAAACACAACATCCATTCATCATGCTGACAGCTGCAGGACCACAGTGCCAGGCTCTGGGAGATGGGGGCTGTGCCTTCAGCAGTGCAGGTACCAATCCTCACCTCCAGCTCAGAAGCATCCCTGGGACATCCCAGGGACTGGTTTGGAATGTGTCCTGTGCTCTGGACTGCCTGGATTTGAAGGGTGGAGAGCCATCAGTCTTGGGGACAGCCAAGGAACTTCCAGTGAGTCTGGGACCTCAGGCACAAGGGACCTACAGGCAGCCTAGAAAGATAAAGTGACTTTCCTGACACCTGGAACTCAACCAACTCCCCTGTCATATCTGCAGCCGTCCCTGCCCTATCCCTGTCCAGTTTGAACTGGACAAACCATCATCATTTTGAACACTTCATCCCATCCTGAGAGGTGGCAAAGCCATTTCAAACAGCCTGGAGCCAGCCTGCCTGCCTTGCAGGATAAGTATGGACAGGGGCAAGGAATGGGCCTGGGTACCCAAGGAGATGCAGCCAAAGGATTTCTGGTCAAACACAACCCACCTCAGCTCCTCTAGACCATAAAGCAGCACCTCCCCTCTGTGGGTTCTCTGATTTTCCATAAGATGCAAGAGTATTTTCTGATAAACTCATTATTAACCTTCCCATGAAGAGGGCAATGCACAGTGAAGAGGCTCCAGAGTGCAAAGAGGATCTGTGATTCCCACAGAGGACAATTTAAAGGAGGAGGTGACAGAAAGAATACTAAACAAAATCAAAGAGAGGGAAATTAAAAGGTAAATCACTTGTAGGACATCTAGAGCAGCTCTCTCTACAGGGCTTTGCCCAAAGGAGAGATATTTTTCTTTCTCTTTATAGCAATTTTTAAGATTTACCTTTCCTCACAAGGGTGAACATGAGGCATTAGAAGGCAGCTCAGGGACAAAACAGGCAGGAGCCAACTTTGCCTTTCCTGACATGAAGAGCTGAGCCCTGCTGGCAGCACCACACATCCACCCTGCTGTGCTGGGCTGGGGCAGGGCTGTGCCCAGCTCCAGACAGAGCCCTGTCCATCTGCTGAGGCAGAGCCTTTCACTGGAAAAACACAAAAGAATTCCCTTGAGTGCTGCAGGTGCCCCAGTTCCCACGTGAATCATCTCACAATCAACCACAGGCTGCCGTGAGGGACAGGAAGAGCTCTGGGCCCAGCCCTTTCTCCTTCCCTCCCTTTTTATTTCCCATCCCCTCTAATTTCATCAACTTCTTTTGCTGGCTGGTTCTTCATAATTTCACCTCATTAACCCACGACAAGGCAGGATCTCAGCTCTCCAGCTGACCACCTTTTCCCAGCACGGACCGAGCTCTGTGAACAATGTCTTTGGGAGGTGTTTCAAAAAAAACCAAACCAAAACAAAACAAAAAAACAGCAATCAAAGCAAGTCTCTGCTGTCCTGGGGAATTCTCTGTGCACTGAGAGCCTCATCAAACCAGGGGAAAGAAAGCAACAGCAAATTTAACAGTGCCATCCCCAGCAGCCACAGATGGCTGCAGTTCCTAAATAAGCATTACATTAGTGCAAAGGAGAGGGGAAGAAAAAAATTAAAGGAAGAAAGGAAAATATAACAGCTGTATCTTAAGCCTGGAGGCTGATGCTAAATCTACATTTGTAGATGCTTTCAGCACTGGCAATAAAAGTCAAGTTGCTTCCGTGTTAAAGGGGCACTGCTGAGTGTTTTATGCAGCATCCTCAACCTGCTGATCGTTTGGTGGGAGCATCCTCCAGCTGTCCAGCAGGATGGGGACCTGAGAAAACAGAAGGAGATGTGTCCACAGAGGAAAGGAGTGGGGGAAAGCATTAATATTTAATGGACTGTTTTACACTGCTTTGAATGGAGTGTTCTGCTACAAAAAACAACAACAAAAACCAAACAAATACAAAAATCAATAGTGCACAATGGCCTTCAGTGCACTGACAGAAACATCATTTGCCCTCTCGTCACTGCTGTCACTTTAAAACCACAGCTCCAACAATTTCCCCAGCCTGCAATTCTGCTGGGTGGGCAAAACAGAGGAAAAAGAATTGGGGGCCTTGACTTGAAATCTTGACCCCTCCAAAGCAGAGGAAATCTCACTCTGGAAGCAGGAGCTCAGGTGGGGTTCATGGAATGAATCAGAGAATTAGGGAATGGATCAGGATCCCAGAAGGGTTTGGGTTGGAGGGACCTTAAAGCCCATCTTCATTCCATCCCCTGCCATGGGCAGGGACACCTTCCACTATCCCAGGGTGCTCCAAACCCTGTCCATCCTGGCCTTGGACACTTCCAGGAATCCAGGGGCAGCCACAGCTTCTCTGGGCACCTTGTGCCAGGGCCTCCCCACCCTCACAGGGAAGGATTTCTTCTGTATATCTAAGAAAAATTTCCCATCTTTCAGTTTGAAGCCATCCCCCCTTGTCCTGTCACACCATATGTTGTCCCCAGTCCCTCTCCAGCTCTCCTGGAGCCCCTTTAGACACTGGAAGGGGCTCCGAGGTCTCCCTGGAGCCTTCTCTTCTCCAGCTGAACAATCCCAGTTCTTCCAGCCTATCTGAAGAGCAGAGAACCTCCAGCTCTTGGAGCATCTTTGTGACCCCCTCTGGACTCTCTCCAGCAGCTCCAACATCTTTCTGATGCTTTGAGCCCCAGGGCTGGGGCAGCTCTGCAGGTGGGGTCTCACCTGAGTGGGGCAGAGGGGCAGAATCCCAATCCCTTTCCTGCTGCCCACTCTGGGGATCAGCCCAGGACACAGGAGGAGCACAGTTGGGTCACCCTGAGCTCCTCACCCCCCACACCCACAAGTCCTTCTGCTCAGGGATCTTCAGAGAAAGCTCTGCTCCCAGCTGAGGGGATGCTGGAGATTTTTTTCCCCATGATCTGGGAAAGAAACCATGAGTTTGGTGCCAGCAAAGAACACAATTGACACAAATATTGGAGGAGCAGTACATGGTGACATGACTGGGCCTCCACCATGCTGCAAGGGCAGCACCATGGCCCTGAGTCACCTCCACACTCATGGCTGTGCCCAACCTGCAGCCAGTTCAGCCCAGCACGGAGAAGAGCCTTTTCCTGAGGCAGATTCTCTCCATGGAGGAGTGGGAATGCTGAGGATCAGCCATGGGAGCAGCCTAGGCAGCTCCCCAGAGATGAACTTTCATAAACAGAGACACCCCAAACCACTGCCAGTCCCAAAGCTCTGAGCTGAAGTGACACACACACGTGTGTGCTGTCAGGGGTAAGGTCCCTTGCAATCTCACACATCTCTTTTCTTCTCCTTTGCTTTTAAAAGTCTCATTTCTCTCATGTTTCCATCAGCCTCAGACAAAATGCAAAATAATCTCCACTGTGTCCGAGCTGTGGAACCTCCTGCCTCCTCTTGACCTGCTCAGCACTTGTACCACATTCATTTATTTTTATTACACAATTACAACAGTGATGTCCTCTAAGCTGCTTGGGTTCTTCAGCAAGCCATGGCTGCTGCCTCCCTCACAAACATTGCAGATTATTCCTGTTTTGCTGTCATATTCCCTCTCCATCCCTGAATTAGCTACGCCAATTAATTACCAGCCCCTGGGACTGCTCTTAAGAGCACGAGCCCTGAGGCTGAGGAGTGAAAGGGATGTTATTACACAAGTGAGCAAGGCTTGGCTGCTCTTACCTGAGCTCCCTCAGGATTTTCCATCAGCACGTTGATTTCCTGCAAGAGGAACAACTCACCTGGGCATGTCAATGCCAACACGTTTCTTGTTTCTAAACAAAAAATTACTGGAGTGTTTTGACAACATCAAAACATCATGTTTCATTATTTTGAGGGCACGAAATACTTTGATATTAATTCTAAAATGCCTTTTCACTTAGAAGTTTCTCTTGTTATCCAATTGCTTTAAATGCCAAAATCAACTCAATATATGTAAACAATTTTTAATGGTTTCACAGGGACATGTCAGGACAAAAAATACATTTAAATTAAGCTCCATAGTCATTCCCTGAAATGGAAAATGCACTTCTTGCTTAGGTCTCGACATGAGTACCTCATCTTTGTGGACTCTGATGTAACTGATTGAACCCACCCAGGAGAGATGGACAATGGGGCTAACGGGGAGTGCTGAAGGGCATGGAAAAATCCAGGCTGAGCCAGGAGAGGAAAGAGGCAGAAGGATGAGCTGGGAACAATGCTGCAGGCCAAGGAAACATGAATTCGGGATGCCAGGTGGAGTATTTGCACCTGGGCCAGCTTTCAGGGAGTTTGGAATGGGAATGGAGAAGCTGCCGAAGGAGGCCATTTCAGAGCTCTCATTTCAAGGACAACCCACAGAATCCTTTAAAATCCCATCAATTGGTGAAAAACCCACCCTGGAATTTCCTTCCCTCTAAAGTGGACTCCTTGCTGTGCCAGTGCAGAGCTGCATCCTGGTGGCATCAAGGGGAGATCTGGAAACATCATTCCGAGCTGCTCTGAGCCTGGATCACCAGAGAAAGCAGATCAGGGCTGAGTGCCTGGCTGGGAGAAAAGCTGGAGCCATGCTCTGAAGCACATTAATTGCTTATTAATTACCCCATTCATCACGGTGACACCCTTGTCTGCATTCCCAGCGGCCCCCTTGCCGTTGGCTGGGACCATCACACTGCTTTGGTAACCTGAGATACTTCTGCTGCCTCACCTCAGACCCTCCCCTGCATCCAAAAGGGTGGAAAATAAACCCAAAACCCCCCACACCTTCACGAGAATCTGAATGAAAACATGGCAGGTTGGAAACTTACCCCTCAATGGCAGCAGGGAAGTGCAGGTGGGAGGGGACTTCCCAGGACAAGGGGGCTCCCGAGCCCTCCAAGTTTGGGATTCATGGTACAATTTGCAAAGTGTCATCTTACAGAGCCCATCCAGGGCTTTGCTGCAGTTTCCCACAGGCAACTGCAAGTTCCCATTAAATCACAGAGAGCTGTAAACCAATCACCAGGGAAAATTTCTGTTCCATCACCGGTGCTTTTTCTTTATTTCATTATTTATAGCACTCTCTGATTTCCAGCAACTTTTTTATTATAAAAAAAAATTATTTTCTTTGTCTGAAAATTGATATAAAAAGAAATCCATCTCTCAGCCGTCATTTCTCTTAATGATGTTTACATCAGCAGATGGGGAAAAAATCACTTTTTAAAGAGAATTTATTACCCGCTGACCCAAAGCTTTCCCATACATCACTGTGCTTTCACAAAGTTAGTTTCCACAGCAACATGATGTAACTCTCCAGCGTGTCTGGGAGCTGCTGATGTTAACTCTTCCATCCCTACCCACATTTCTTTGTGATGGGATACCTGGGCCCACATGGACACCTCAAAACTGGATGATCTCCTGAGATTCCAATCTCCTGAGTTGGAAGGGACCCAAAAGAATTATCCAGCCCTCAATTCCTGGCCCTGCTGACACCCCATCAGGTGTGGCAATCCCATCCTGTCCCTGAGAGTGCTGTCAAAACACTCCTGGAGCTCTGGCTCTGGGAAAGCTCAGGCTCAGGAATGCTCTGCAGATAGAGACATCTTTAAGTCATCTTCTAAAATGAAACATCAAGTAACAGCTTCAAGCAAGAGGGGAAGGCTGCAGGTGTCCCAGGGAAAGGGACCAGCTGGACAGGGGTAGCACAGGAGGAAGGAGATGGATGTTTGGAGATGCTCACCACAAAATCATGGAAGGGCTTGGGTTGGAAAGGTCCTTAAAGATCATCCAGGTCCCAAGGGCAGGAACACCTTCCACTAGACCAGGTTGCTCCAGGCTGGCCTTTCCACCAGTGTAGCTGAACTCAAGTTTATCACCAGGCCCAGCAGGAACCCTGTGAGGGATCTTCCTCCAGGGCCATCTTGTCCAGCACCAAGGCCAGATGCCAAGAGAATCTGGGAACAAAATATAATACAGGGTTCTTCAGAAAAAAAGGCTTAGTGAAGATGGACAGACACTTAAGTCTTCAGAATAGTGATGAATTCCTCCGGGGTGAGCACCTTGTGCTCTGGTTCATCTCTTCAGAGAAACTTGGAGTAGAAACACCCAGAGAGCAGACCCTCCATGGATCTGGGGGCCCACGTGTGTATGAACAGCTCCAGAATTCTCTCCAGCAGCACAGTGCACAGACAATGAGCACAAGAGCAACCAGCACCAGCACCCTGAGGAGAGAAAGGGCTCAGCACAGCACCAGGAAACTCTCCAATGATCTGGCTCCAGGCTTTGGTCCCACAGCTCCAGCCCAGCTTCAGGCCCGGGTGGATTTAGCAGCAAATCTGGCCTCTCAGCAATCAAGGTTCAGCTCCAATAGAGACAGTTGCAGCTATCACTGCATTTATTGATTGCCGGGATGTTGATAAACAATTGATTTTTTCCTGCAAATGTCACCTGGAAGGAGTTTTATGCCTCTCTCTAGTGGGAGCGAGCAATAGCAGGAGCCTAACAAACACAGAGAACACAAACTATCTCCTGCCAGGGCAGATAATTCCTGCTAACAAACAGCTGAGTAATAGAAAGAAGTTGCTTCTGCTGGGATTTGGGAGTCTACCATGGTCAGAGATGGGAAAAGCATTTGCTCAGTGCTTTGGCTCAGATATCAGTGTGTCACTTTGGCACCTTATCAAAGGAATCCAATATCTCCAGCCCCTTGGCTTGAGCCAGATACAGAGCAATAAGTGATCCACCTGAGGAGAGATGGCAATCAGCTCTCAGCACAGGCCTGCCAGAGATCAGAGACCAAAGGGAAAAAGGCTGTGGGGCTGTGGGAGGCTTGTGACAGCCCCCAGAGACAAATTGTGCCGAGGGGAAAGCAGCCCCAGGAGAGCCTTGTTAGGTGAATGTCACACAGACAGCTCCAGAGTCAAAAAACAACCAGGCATTTCAAAGGGACAGGAGAAATGCAAGTTCCCTGCATCTGTGGCTCCCTGAGAATTGGTGTCATATATCAGATTAGAAACCAGAAATCTGGGAGCAAAATGTAATCCAGGCATTGGGGATCCTTCAGGAGAAGAGGACCATGAATTCACTTGTCCCTAACTTGGGAAAACTTTAAGTAGCATTCACAAGAGACAGCAAAGTAAAAGGGCAGACTGGAAACCAGGCCCTGGCAGCTCTGATCTCCCCAGACATCCTTGGATACTGCAGAGCTCTGCTGTGAGAGTCCTCCAAGGATTTCCAGTCCTGTGGATCTGTATTTCCCTCTGGACATCAGCCCTGTGTGTGCTGTGCCACATATCACTGACATTGCACTGCCAGAGTCTACAGAGGCAGAACTTCCTTCTAAACTTCCTTCTGCTCTCCCTACAGCACTTCTTAAAAAACCACACAGTGGCCAGAAAACATCCCCAACACGCACAGCATGAAAGATGCTTCAGTATCTGTTCCCCACAGCCTGGAAGGATGGAGGGAATCCCTATGCTAAACCACTTCTCACCTTTCCCAAAGCACAGAGCTTTCTCCAACTTCACAGCATCCTCAGTAGCACCAAAATAAAAGGGCAGTCCTTGTCCTGGTCAGCCTGAATGAAAGGATTTGTGGAATTTAAAGGTGTTTTCTGAAACGAGTCTCCACCCTTAACTGCACTTTGGCTGGTGTGTCAGCTGTGTGCTCATCACCACAATAATTCATCAGCAAACACCAACAGCTTTGGAAAAGCTGACTCAGGAGACTGAGACCTCATTTAGCCAAAAACACTTGCTCTGATTGATTTTTTTCCCTAAAAACAATTTAAGCTTCCTTTTCTGCATTCTGTGTGGCAGCTCTTGCACAAGTTAAAATCTCCAGCAAAGCCACTCTGTGCTAAGAGGCATCAGTTCTGCCAAAAAACGATCCAAGTCCCATTTGCAGTGATATGAGCATACATTGATGGGGTTACCATCATTATTAGAGATCAGACACAGGATTAGGATCATTATCAAATCAGCCTACCCATGCCATTTCCTCCACTTATCTTAAAATCCTTGAGTCTACCAGACGATGTTGACCTTTACATCAAAAAATGTCGAGCAGCCTATTTATTGGAAAGCTCCAAATTAGATGACCAAGAAAGAGAAAGCATTTCTAGTAGTGGCTCCCACCCCCATCAGCAGTATCCAGGAGCTCCAAAATGCAGAGAACTGGCTGCAGGCTCGTCAGAATAGTCTGTTTGATTGAAGGAGATGTGCTGATCGATCGGGCAGCTAGTCCGGGGGAGTTGTCCAATTCCTGCCCAGGACTGGGAGATCCATCCATCCATCCATCCATCCAGCCAGCCAGCCAGCCAGCCAGCCAGCTCTGCCAGGCAGGAGCAGTGTGTGCAGTGGGGCTTTAAATTCCTGGCCTTTCCAACAGCCCTGGCTCATGGGATGAGGGGAGCTTGAGATTGAGCTGGCAATGGGAAACCTCAGCAAAACCACACCCTGTGGAGGACCAGGGCACAGGGTGGAGGACTAGGGCACAGGGCTTAGAAATGGGCCACAGCCCTTCTCCTGCTCAGGGATGCTGTAAGAAAAACTGCAATGGGTGCAGAACTCTGGAGCGGGATGCAGATGTGTGTCCCACATCAAGGACAATCCTTTCCCAAAAATTCCCACAGCCATTGTGTGGATCAGGCTAAAGCTCAGCTCCAGGCCCAACAGTGACATGAGACAGTGAAAATGACTCTGTTGGAAAGAAACCCAGGATATACAAGCCATGACCATGACTGGAGCTCTGGTGGGAGAGCAGTAGGAACAACCCCACACATGCTCCCAAGGCTTTGGGATCACAGAATGTGTAGTTTGGAAGAAACCTTCAAGATCATCGAGTCCAACCCAGCCTTAACACCTCAACTAAATCATGGCACCAAGTGCCACATCTAGTCTCTTTTTAAACACATCCAGGGATGGTGCCTCCGCCACCTCCCCAGGCAGACTATTCCAGTATTTAATCACTCCATGAAAAACTTCTTCCTAATATCCAACCCATATTTCCCTTGATGCATCATCCAGAACCCAGCCACCCCAGCATCCAGGCAGGATTTTCCTGGGATCACCTGTCCATCCTCAGACTCAACATCCCATTTCCAGCAATCCTGAGGTCTCACACCTTACCCACACTGCCACAGAGCTGGGGCCACTCGAGACCTTGTCCCCCACACTCTGCATCCTGGGCTGCTCCTGCTCCTTCCCTGCCTTTCCTCCCAATATTTCTGCTGGAGGGATCAGCCATTGAACTCGGCCCCAAAGTCCCGCCCTGCTCGTGCAGAAGTCCCCCTGGAGTCCAGAGGAACATAAACCAAAGCCAGCTGCTCTCTGCTGTCACAGCCTAAGTGCATTAATGTCTTTTTATCTCCGTGGGGGCACCGCGGCCGCCCCCTGTTTCCATGCAATTGGTGTTAATAAAATCTCTCTCTGCAGAAGTGACAAGGGAAGGCTCCACTTCTCTTGGCAGATTTTATCTGCATTGAAATTGAAGAGCCGGCCTTGTGTTCCATAAACCCCTCTGTTGATAGCTCTCATCTGCGACCCTCCTCCGAGACCGGCTTCGGGCTGATTATTCCCGAAGAAAACATCTCTATAAGGCAGCCCTCTGCTCTGGCTTGCAATCAGCAAGTCAGCTCTGAAACACTTCTTTCAGCCAGCTTAGGTAATTTTCACTGCAAAATTAAAAGGAAAAAATTGTCCAGAGACAAAACATTACAGAGAGCACATGGGAAATAAGATCCGGAATAGATTTGGAGTTGTGGCCAAAAACTGGTTAGTTTGGATTGAGGTGGGAGCTGTGAGGCAGCAGCTGGAGGGAGACCTGAGGAAATTAAAGCAGGTGTTACAGCTTCCTTTCCTCCTCAGCACATGTGGGTGAGGGAGGACAGGAGCTCTGAGCTGTAGCTGAGCCCAGGTGTCCAAGCCCCATGGAAAGTCCTAAGAAAATAGGTGGGAAAGAAGAGAAGAAGCAGCTGAGAAAGGAACACACCTGAGCGGAAATCCAGCAGGGCTTTGTGCCTACCTCCAGAAGCAGGAAGGTGGGAAGAGCAACTCCAGTCTTAAAGATCCTGAGGTGTGCAGAAAACTGGCAGCATGAAATGGCAGGAAAAGGGATGCTGAGGAGAGCCAGGCAGCAGCATCCTATCAGGACGCCATGGAAATCAGCCTGTATTCCCTCCCATCCCAACAGATACAGATCACACAAGTATGTGTGTGTCCATTGGGGTGCTGGGGGTAATGCTGTACCCCATGTGCCACCTTAGTTAAGCCTGGATTTCCAAGTGAAGCCCTTAAGCCACTTGGAAATTCTCCTGGAGCTATTTCAGAGCCTTGAGGGTCTAAAGACCAAGGAAAGTCACACTCCCACTGGCTTCTCCCATCTCCCAACACCTTCCTTTTCCTGTCTACAGAAGAACTTCAGCACGCTTAGATTTTCCTTCTTGCTCTTGAAATCCCAGATTTATCTGGTGTGTCTTTGGTTTCACACGGCCTCCCCCCATAAATCATTCATTCAGCTCTAGATGGATATTAAACATTATGCTCCTTATCTGTGCAAGCTGCTGCTGAGCCCAACTGGATCTGTCCACACCAAATGGAGAGAAATTATGAATGTGCTCCATCAGTCAAGGAAGAGAAAGTGATAACAGTGAGGAGAGACAGTAAATAAGGAAAGCATCCACTGAGTATTTCCAAAGTAAATCAAGTTACGGGAACAATTAGAGGAAATAGAGATTTTCTCTGCAATTACAGTCCTGTTGCTTCTCCCATCCACACAGACAGTTACGCAGCATCAAAATGAAGAACTGACTTGCATCTTTGAAGTTTCAGATTTTTTTTTTCCAGCTAGGAGAACAAATCTGAATATCTCTCCTCCCCTATCAAGCCAGCTCTACTGAACTCAGCTCTAACTTGAATATTCGATTCAAAATCAGGTCAGAGCTGGGGGCACTGGTGAGACCCAGCCAAGATCCCCCCACCTACAGGTTCTGAAAAGCTTTTTTCAGGAGGTTTTGGCCAGAGAATGCAAATTAATGCAGCCCTAAAGTCCCTTGTGCTCAGCAAAGCACAACTGGAGGAATTCATTAACCATTTTCCTGGGGCATTTTTCTTAAATCCAGGTTGTAGCAGGTGAACCCCTCTCTGCCCAGTCTGTGTTCAAGCCATGACAATAACGATTTCTTGACATTGAAAAAGAATAAAACCTTAACTGGCCCCATCTAATTGGTCATGGAAAGCAAATGATTATAGACTGAGATCTAGAAGGCGGCGATTCATGCAAGTTTTACAATTAATCTAATTAATAACCTTCTATTAATTCATTGCTGTTTCTTAAGAGATAAAAAGGAGAGGTGTGGCTGCTGTGGATGGAGACACAGCCCAGCAGCTCTGCCGACCACAGGGTGACAGCTCGACCTTGTGAGTGTCACTGCTTCCCGGGAATTCTGCTTCCAAATCCCACCCCTGCTGTGAGCACGGCGGGAAGGAGCAGCCCCTCTCGGAGACAAGAAGTGACAGTAAGTGCCCAGGAGCCCTGATGTGCTGACACACGTGGGGACAGAAGCCAGGACAGAAGGACACACCTCCCTGCGAGGCGCTGGAGCGGAGCAGCGCAGCGGGGTCTTGCCTTCAGCCAGGACAGTACCCTTGGAATGCTCTCCTGCCTGTTAAAATCTTGTCTGCTTCGGGCTGCCTGCAGCCCTTCCCATCCTGGCCAGAGTCAAACCCTGGGCAGAGAAACATGAAGTGCAATAAATATCCATTTTGCCCTCAGTGTGGAGTCTGTACAGGGTTCATTGGGCCTTTTCGTCCCTGGGTATGGATTTTTCCACGTTGCAGGTGTGAGATGGAGACTCCTCACCTAGCCCAGCTTGCAGGAAGGGTCTGACTCCCCACAAGACCCCGAGGTTTGAAGGAGCAGGGAAAAACTGAGTTTCTCTCACTGCAGCCAGAATGAAAGCAATGGCTGCACAAGGTGGTACTGCCTTGAGAGGATCCCAAACCCTGGTCCAGATAAGACCTTCCTTCCTCAGCACCACAGCCTGAGCTCCACCCTCCTCTTCCTACCTGGGTACATCCTCCAGTCTCCTGTGCCTTGGTCTCAGTCCCAGTGGGATAACACAGGATCTCACATCCCTGCCTCATTATCCTAATCATTCCAATCACCTCATTAGGCACCTCACAGCTACTCCAGCACGAGCTTGCTTGAGGACAGGGGTGAGGTTGCCTTTCCCACCATCGAGCTCATCTTGAGAGCAGGAGGGGGACAATCCTTCTGGATATGCAGAGAGCCTCAAGAAGTGGCTAAAAATCAGGGATATTGCAGTAGATAATGGAGGATTGGACACACGTGGCAGTGCCAGCCCCTTCTCTATCAGAGCTCTCCTTCCTAATAAATGTGTCCAGTTAAAACAGGGAAGAAAATTGAAACAGAATTGCTGTCCTGCAAGAGCGGGTGAGAGCTTTTATGTCTTTCCCTCTCAAAAGTCAGACGAAAGGTCAGCAATTCCTAAAATTTGTAAAACACAGAGAGAAAAAAAAAAAAAAAAAAAAAAAAAAAAAAAAAAAAAAAAAAAAAAAAAAAAAAAAAAACCTGC
>JBBMKD010000013.1:20275561-20293005 GCA_037834095.1 Argya squamiceps | reverse complement strand
AAAAAAAAAAAAAAAAAAAAAAAAAAAAAAAAAAAAAAAAACAGACAATAGAGAAGAAATTTGATCCAAGGATTATGATGCTCCAATCCAAACCAGGAAAATTTCAGCTTCTCTGAAAGTCCCAGACAGCAACCGGGCTTCTAATTTGAAAAGAATATTTCAAACAGCCCAAATTTGCTGCCTTTTTCTTTCCTTTCCTTTTTTTTTTTTTTTTTTAATCAAATGAGAAAATTAATTTTTAAAAATCCTCCCTGGGAAAAAAAAAAAAAAAAGCAGGTTTTCAGAGGAAAGCAGCTGAAATGAAAAATTCTTTTGCAGGTTTTCTCTGAAGAGGAGAAGGTATTTTTCACTGAAATGGATGGAATCTGCTCTCTTTCCTGATGAAAGGGAATTATGCTTCTGGACAAATCCCTGCAAAGAGGACAGTCCATGCCAGGGCACAGAGCATCTCCAGGCTTTCCCCCGAAACCTGCCCTGGCAGAAACCCTCCAGAGCTGCGTTGGCTCCCAACTGCAGGTTTCATCAAAAGCAAAGAATTCGACTCAACTCAAAACAAAGCTCTTCAATTTGGATTTTTCCCAGTGGTTTTGCTGTGGTTTTGAAAGTGAAGCTAAAATCAACAATTACAGAAATTGCTGTGCCTGTGTAACGAGCACAGCAGTGGAAAATTCCCATCCCGCTCTGGACTCAAACTCAGAGCACATCCTGCTCACAGGGCTGGCTTTGAAGAGCCAAATGAATTTTCCTCTGAGTTACCAGGAAGCAGTGCTAAAATATCCCCCGCTGGAATGAAACCCACCCTGATAACATCCAGCAAAATCCCAGCCTTAAAAGGGATCATGATTTGCCCTCCCAGACAAGGCAGTGGTGCCCTACCAGTGCAGAGCCTTGTCCCTGGAAGTACTTAATTCCATATGCTTCAGAGGATAGAAGAGAAAAAAAATAATTAAAAGGCCTTTAATGCATCTGGCCAATTAAATAAAGCTGTAAATGGCAAGGAAATAATTCCTTGCTGACCCCTGCAGCAATCAGCTGCTGACCTGCAGCATGAGAATTGATTAGCCCTACCTTAGCGTGGCTTGTATAACTACAAATGTTATTATTGGCCATAAAATCATCCAGCCCTTTATGCAGCCCATTGGTGGCATTTGGCTCCCTGACCTTCCCAGCCGTGAATTTTGCCTGCTGGAAGGAGCAGCCCTGGGCTGGGAAAAGCCTTTCTGTGCTTCCCTGTGGGATTGGGAGGTGGTTTCCAATGGTGGGCAGCACTGTCCCAGTTTGCCCCAGCCCAGCCCTCGGTAAATTTGGTGCAGTGAGGGGTTAAGTGCCCAGAATAAGCCCAGCCTTGCAGCTCTGAGCTGCTGCAGTTGTTCTTCACCACGGCCTGGCCTTGGGGGCAGGGAGAGCCCAGGCTTCCCTCACCCCCTCTCACTCCCTGAATAACACGGCTGTCAGCACCAGGCTGAGTGAAATCCTGCCCTTTTCCTGAGAGACAGCAAGGCTGGGGTGGGATCTGCCCTTGTCTTCCTCCAAAAAGAAAATCTCATTTTCCTGGTGCAAGTGCTCACTCAGCACCTGCCCTGGAGCAGAGCTCCCCAGCCAAAAGCTGCTTCCAAACACCTTTGGAGCGGATCAATGAGGAATTGCTGGTTCTCTCAGAGCTCAGAGCCATCTCTCCATATGTCACCCCTCTTTTCTCTGCCTCCCTCGACCTTTTGTTCTGGGCTGGGTGCACAGGAAACCACACTTGGTCCCCAGGAGCTCTGGGAAGCAAAGTGGCAGGTGACATTAGGAACAGAGAACAACCCCTCTCTGGGCAGAGCTGGGGCTGTGTGACCTGGAGACCTGAGCTAGTGCTGACAGAACTCATGTGGCTGCGTAGTACATTCCAAAAACCCAGATAAATCCAATTACTTTGGTACCTAAAAGTTGTGGAGGGTATCTCAGTAGAAATACGAGAGTTGGAGCCCAAAATCTGAAATCTGTGGTGAGTTTTTATCCAGTTCAACCCCTCAAGACTATCAGGGAGTGGATATTTCCTGTGTCCCAGACAAACCTTGAAGACAGAGGTGTCTGGAAAGGGGTTGCTCTGTGGCAGGACACAGAACCTCATCATTTCAACAATCACTACAGCCTCCTTATTCTCCTGGAATAGCCTCCTTATTCTCCTGGAATATTCTCCCTGGAATAAGGAGAAGCAGGGAACGTTAGGAGTGCTCCCAAAACTGGGGATGCTCTGAGGACATATTTCCATTTGGCCTGTGTCAAGAAGGGAGTCTGAAAGAGGAATAACCAGCAAAGCCCAGCCCAGTGCTAAAAGCTCCCCAAAATGGTACAAATGATCAATGCACAGGTTTGATGTCTCTGGGAACCAATGGCCAAACTAAAGCATCCCACCCTGCGTTGGGCACAGCACCAGAGATTGTCTTCAAATGAGGAATCAAAGATTATGTGAAGGGATGCTGAGACAGAGACTGGAGGAGTTGGGAATTGCACCAGGTTTCCAGCCTTTCCTGGAGGGCTGGCTGTGGAGAGATGCTCCATGCTGAGGAACATTCCCCTCACCCCCTGTTCCCAACACCAGTGTCACACTGTCCCCTCTGGAGTCACTTGGAGTCTGGGGGATACCTCTCCTGCTCAGGGGAGGATGTTTGCATTCACAGCCTCAAAACAAAACACTTCTTTCCAAAAGAAAGAGGAGCAGAGGGGAGAGAAGCAGAAGGAAAGGCAGGAGGGGAATGGGTGGAACAAAAGGAAAGGGGCAACTGTGCACTCCAGCCCTGCCTGAGCCCTGCTCACCTGGAAACTCCCTTCTTTTGGTGAGAGCCCCAAATAGTGTGGGGCTGGTCCCCATGGAGAGCTGGGGAGGGAGGGAAGTTTCATTCACCTGCAGGGCTGGCAAAAGCCTGAGGTGATGAAACCTCTTAGAAAGGCGTCTGTGCTGGTATTTAATGTGTCCACATGCCCAGAGCTGAGAACAGCAGGTGTGAATATCAGTGTGAATGTGCAGCACCCCATCCCAAAGGCTCCTGCTGCAGCTCTTCCCTCACAGCCTGTGCTGCTCAGGTCCTGCACAGAGAGGGGCTCAGAGGGCAGCACTCACAAAAGCCACCTGCTTTCACATGATTGCTCCAAGGGTCTCCCCAGACAAACCAAGAATTCTCTCCAGAGCCTCACTTGTCCCCTTCACCTAAAGAAAGGGAAGGAGGAGCAGAAAGTCCTTGCTGACACTCATCCAGGTTGGCTATCAAAAGCCTGGAATAAAAAATAACCTGCATTTTGTTGGCTGCATCTCTCCTACCCAGTACCAAATATCCCCAGTGTTTGGGCAGGGGCACTTCCCATTGTGGCTCCACAATCGGGGTGACAGGTGCCAGGAACAGAGAAGGTAAAAGGAAAGGGAATAAAGACAGCAGAGAAATGGCAGTGAAGGCAGAGAAAGGAAAATAAAGAGGTGAAGTGGGCACAAGTGCACAAGGGAGGGGGGCTGAGTGAATCCATCAGAGGAACAACTCAGCAGCTGCTCCTGCCTTCACCCCGAGCTTTGCCAGAGCTTTGGCTAAGTCCAACAACAAATACCCACTGTACCAGGGAGATTATCCACATTTAAACAAGCAGGAGGGAAGCAAGGCCTGAGCAGAGGAACAAATGGCATCCCTGAGGACTGAGCAGGGCATTCCAGATCCTGGATGCTGGTGCTGGCTGCACATCCCATTGCTCATCACAGGGAGCACCAGACCAAGGGTTTCCCCTCTCCCAGACTGGAGGTCAGGCCTAGGATGGTGCAGTATCTGATGAAATGTTTTTAATCACATCCATAAGCTCTCCATTTCAGCTTGTTTTAACCACAAATGGCTGCACTTGTGAGAGCTTTAATGTGTTGGCTGCTTTGGGGTGAAAAGGAACAGAGTTTTGGTTCACATATACAGAGAATCCCAGAATGGCTTGGGCTGGAAAGGACCTGACACTCATCCCATTCCACCCCCTGCCAGGGGTAGGCACACCTTCCACTATCCCAGGGTGCTCCAAGATCCTGGGAGTGTCACCTTGGACACTCCCAGGGATCCAAGGGGCAGCCACAGCTGCTCTGGGCACCCTGTGCCAGGGCCACCCCACCCTCACAGGGAACAATTCCTGCCCAATATCCCATCCACATCTACTCCCTGGAAGCCATTCCCCCTTGTCCTGTCCCTCCATCCCTTGTCCAAAGTCCCTCTCCAGCTCTCCTGGAGCCCCTTTAGGCACTGGATTGGTCTCTCAGTTTTCCTTGGAGCCTTCTCTTCTCCTCGCTGAGCACCCCCAGCTCTCCCAGCCTATCAGTGCCCAGATGAATGCACCAGAAATGCCTTTACCTGCCTGAAAGAGACCCTTGGAAGAGCAGCACGTGTGGAAAAGCAGAAGATTCAGTAATGAGCTGGTGCTGAAAACTCCCTGAACAAGTCAAGGCAACAAATGAGATGCTGCAGTCAGAGTTAAACATCATAAACAACCTTAACTCTGCCTTCCCTTTCCAGGCAAAAATCAAACCTCAAGACAAGCCTACAAGCACAGCGAGATGTTTGCAGGAGGATGCAGGTTTTGAAAAGTGGCATATGGATAACAGTGCCTTGAATAGAAAATATTGAATTCCCCTTATTAAATCTCTGCCTGCAAAATCCATTGTGCAAAACACGAGGTCAGCTCTTCTTGTTCTGCCTCCCCTCAGCTTAAATGCATCATCCATACCAAGGCAAGGCTCCAGGATAGAGATTTCAAATAAATGAAAGGGTTTGTGGAGTTTCCCAGCCAAGCAGCTTTCAGGATTCAGAATTACAAACCAAGTTAGGAATCTTTCCCAGAGATTCATTAAAATCCTTTACTAGACCCCTTTAAAATATGCACCTTGAAACAAAACAAAACAAAACAAAACAAAACACCACCACCAACAAAAAACAACAAAAACAAAACCAAAAAACCCAAAAAAAAAACAAAACAAAAAAAAAAACAGAGAAGGGAAAAAAAGGAAAAGAAAAAAATAATAAAATACTGTTGCTGCATAAACAAGTACAACTGAAATGGATTAATTTCATTTACGGCATTTAATTACAGTAATTATTGAAAGTTCTGCTCATGTTTTTGTGTCTCTTCATCCTCACTGACGCCTAGAGAGCATCAAAGAACACGACTAAGACATGTCACACCTGGTACCTTCCCTTACCACCTCGCCCTCACTCAGAGAAGGACAATTGTGCACTGCAGTGTTTTCTTTCAGTGTGATTTTGATTTAGATGAGTTATTCTTCCACTTTCTACTCTTCTAATCTGACACTTGACTCAAAAGAGGGCCAAGGTATCCCACTCCTGCTGGAGGAAAAGCCAAAATGTAGCACTCTTGTGCTGAACACTGAATTTTTTGCATGATGCCACCTTGAGTCATTTTCTTCTTGTCCTTTCAGTAAATACCCTGAAGGAATAAAAACACCTGAGGCTGAACAAAAGGGCTCCAAACACATAACAAGCTGCTTTTTAAGAGAGTTGTGTGAGCCCTTGAAAAAATCCAATAGTCTCTTGACTTAATGCTGGAATCCACTAGAGCAGGTTTTTATCTACTTGTGCACGTTCCCGTCAGGAAGGTGAAAACACAAACACAGGCACAGGGAAGCACTCACAGGCCCATGGATGGAATTGTCAATTCTGTCCCAGTGCCCTTGTATGGGACACAAGGTACTGGCCCAGTTCAGGCCCTCACTGCTGGCCAAATCTGCTCAGACCGTGTCAGGACATGTTTTATGTTGGCCTGACTCCTATTCCTCAGCCAGTATAAACCATTCCATCAGATCTGGATAATTCAGCAGAGGTGGAACAACGTTCCAGCAGCTGATCTGCATCCAGTGCTCGTGACAGGGTTAACCAGAGATTCCCAAGTCATGAAACCACAGCTCCCAAAACCAAATCCTCCTGAGCATTTACCCCTTGCACTTTGTTGGACTTCCAAAAGGTGAGGAGAATAAATGGCACTTCATGGAATTATTAAGGTTGGAAAAGCCCTCCAAGACCATCAAGGCCGATCCCCACCTTGTCACCCAGCCCAGAGCTCTGAGTGCCATGTCCAGGCATTCCTTGGACACCTCCAGGGATGGGGACTCCAAACCTCCCTGGGCAGCCCCTTCCAGTGCCTGGACACCCTCTCCATGAAGAAATTCCTCATGGTGTCCAACCTGAACCTCTCCTGGCACAGCCTGAGGCCGTTTTCCCTTGTGCTGTCCCTGTTCCTGGAGCAGAGCTCGACCCCCGCAGCTGTCCCCTCCTGTCAGGGAGTTGTGCAGAGCCACAAGGTTCCCCCTGAGCCTCCTTTTCTCCAGGCTGAGCCCCTTTCCCAGCTCCCTCAGCTACTCCTGGTGCTCCAGACCCTTCCCCAGCTCCCTTCCCTTCCCTGGCTGTGCTCCAGCCCCTCAATGTCCCTCTTGTCATGAGGGGCCCAGGACTGGACACAGCTCTGCCCATGTGACCTCATCAGCCCATCTGAACTAAATTATCTGAGTCAACACTGGATGTACTGAGCAGTTTCAGGAGATTCCCCAGGGCAGACCCAGCTTGGTCACTCAGCTGTCCCATCTCAAAGGCCACCAAAGATACACCAGGTCATTCTGGGCACAGCTGAACTCACAGAGCAGCACCTGGCACCACATCCAGACATTTTGGTGATGCTGCCATGGATCAGCACACAGCACATTTTCATTTCAACTCATTGTTTCCAAGCAGGAAGCATTTTTAATTTCCTCCAGCATTAGGGATAATGTTAGTCACTACAAATGAAATGAAAGACACCTCCCAAAATGCATTTTCAAATGCACCCTAAATAGTAGACACTATTTGAGTCAGACGCAGCCAGGATTGTAATTGGAAGCTGCAGAGAGTGCTCTTTCAGGATTCATAATAACTGGCATTTTGCTGAAAAGGTTCCTGTGATAAAAATGTTCACAAGTAAGGGCCAGCTCCTCCTAAACATGCAGCTCATTCAAGCAACACAAAGTACCCCAAAACTTTCCAGGTGAGCTATGTGGATGTGTCCTTGCATGGCTCCAGCAGGGCAAAGCAGGAGGAATACAGAAGGAAAGGTTCTTGGAAGGACACCAAGAACTTTATAAGGTCTGGAAGGCTTTTCCATGAAGAGCAACCCAATGGGTTGGGATGCTGCAGCCTAGAAAAGAGGCAGGTGAGGGGGATTCAAAAATCTTGAGTCACTGGATGAGTGGGAGAGGATCACAGAATCCCAGGATCATTGAGGTTGGAAAAGTCCTCCAAGACAATTGAGTCCAAGCTGTGCCTGATCCCCATCTTGTCACCAGCCCAGAGCTCTGAGTGCCACGTCCAGGAGTTCCTTGGACACATCCAGGGATAGGGACTCCATATCTCCCTGGGCAGCCCCTTCCAATGTTTAACAACCTTTTCCATGAAGAAATTCCTCCTGGTGTCCAGCCTGGCACAGCCCAAGGCCATTTCCTCTTTTCCTGTCACTGCCTGGGAGCAGAGCCTGACCTCACCTTGCCACAACCTCCCTTCAGGTACACAATTACTCCTTAACCACCTTGTCCAGCCCCAGAGGAAGGAGAATTAGAGGGAAGCAATCAAAGAGATCCCCAGCAAATCAGGGAGGATGGTTATGAGGAAAGGGGGTTGGAAAGTTTGCATGCGGCTCAAGGCAGGGCTGGGCAGGTACCTGGAAGTGAAATCCAGCAAGGATTATTAGACAGATGAGTCTTCCCTGACACAGAAAATATCCTAAGCTGGAAATAATTAGGGCCCAAGAGAGTATTCAAGGAAAGTATCAGAACTGTTTGCCTCTCACTCCTGTTCTCCAGGAAAGCAATTATGGTCAGTAGGTCTCTGCAGAGGGTGGGGTTTTATCAGCTGCCTTTCCTCGCTGCAGTGAGCAAAGGAGCCCTCCATGCCCTCCTGGGGCAGGGCAGAGATGTGCAGAGAGAGAAAAATGCAGGGAAAACTGAGGTGGGGGGACAAGAAATGGGAAAAGGGGGGCAGAGTAGGACAAACACAGATGTACCTGGTTCTGCAGGTGGCCCTGAGGATTAATCCTGGTCTTACTGACTTCAAGGGAGAGGGAGGAGAGGCTGAGCTGCTGTAATGGGGCTGCTGCAGCTGTGATGGTTTTAGGAGAAGAGGAATGGAAAATTTACAGGGAAAAGCAGCATCTCCAAGAAATGCAGGTGCTCAGGTGGAGAGAGCAGTCGGCACTCGGGAACACAACCACTGGATCAAACCTGCAGTGGTGCATCCCAAAACTCACCTATTTCCCTCCCACCCAACTGCAGCACCCTGAAAGCAATGAAAGGTGCTCCTCTCCCTCCCAGGGGTGGCTCCCCGAGCTCACAAAGACAGATGAGCCCCAAATAAGGATCAATAACCAGGCTGTGAATAAGGCAAGATGGACGAGGGAGGGAATGGGCACTGAAAAGGGCAAGTTCCAGGCAGGATTAATGATGGAGAGGGAGCAGAAGTCACATTGCTCAGCTCCTTGTGCCTTCAGAAGGGAGAGGGTTTGGAAGGAGTGACGTGTCCCAAGGAATCCAGAAACTCACTGGCACATCCAGAGTGCTTCTATCTCAGTGTTACAGGGTTTAGATGGCAGCAGGGACAGATTCAGGAAAAAGGGAAGGGGCTGGAAAGCCATAGGGAAGTCTCACAAAGGCACAAGCTTATGCTGATAACAGCTCAAGAAGGGATTGGGAAAAAACCCCAAATCTGCTCATCTCGAAGCCCCTCTCTACCTCTCCTACAACACTCCATTCTTATTTCCTTCAGTTCTCCTCTTCCAGGCCACAGCCCTGTGCCCAGCCAGGCTGCTGTCACAATCCAAACCATTCCTTCAGTCTTGTGTCTCCATCAGGACGTGGGGGGAGGCAATAAACACCCCTTCTCCAGCAGCAGCTGCACAGCTTGCTCCAGGCACAGGGCGCTCGGAGGAATGTTACCTCGGAGGAAATCATTAAAGGAATCTGGCTAATTTTGTAATTCACACCTGGACTGCAAATGTTAAAGAGCCTGCAATAATCTCTAATGAAATATCACATTGTTTAAAGAGTTCCCAGTGAAATTCGCCCTTAATTGATTTTTGATCTGTGAAAAAACACCGTGGAGAGAGAGAGAAGGTATCAGTCAGGCTCCTGTTTTATCCCTCCTGCGAGCGTTTTCCTGCCTTTGTTTCCTTTGTCCCCAAGGAATCAACACTACACCGAAGAAAGCAGCCTGGAAGACACTACAAAACTAATAAATAACACTCAAGTGGGATTCCTGAACAGCACATCCTCTTAAATCATCCTGAAAAAGGTGAAGCAGTCTCCTAGGACAGCTCAAAAATCACAGAATGTGGATTTGTAGCAAGAACCATCCTGGACAAACCCCATGGGCTGGACCTTCTCCAACCCTCAGGAACCTCCCCAAGAGGATCAAGGCTGATCCCTTGTGCAGTGACACATCTCATCTCACCCCCAGGATATCACAGGGGAGCTTAATCCAGACATGAATGACACAGAGCAATGGCCAAAAATATTGACAGCAAAAAACCTGGCAGAAAATTCCTGACAGCGGCAGCGTCCGGCTCAGGACGTGCCAGGGCAGCTGCTGGAGCCAAGGAAGCAGGTCAGGATTAACTCACAAGATAATGCACTGCAAAGCTCTTCCAAAACCCAGCAGCAAACTGCCATCAAGCAAATGAGCAAACAGTAAAATATAGCTGGGAGAGATGAGAGGAAATGCATCTCCAAACATCACCGGAGACCCAAATAAACTGCTGAACCAGGCAGCTGGAAAACACCGGGCATCAATAAGGCTTTAACTAACATTTACAGCTGCCACAGAGCCTGCTGAAAATAACCAAAGCTAAAAGGAAAAAGGGGGGGACAAGAAAGGAAGGAAAGGATGGGCAAAGGTTTTCTTAAGAGCTGCTGGAAGGAACCACAACAAAACCAGCAGGGGAATACTTTCCATGGCAAACAAATTGTGATGGGATTGATGGCAGGGAGAAATCTGGGAGGCTGCCAAGGGAACGGGAAAATCCCTGGACATGCTGAACATCTTCAACAATAAAGCCTTTGATAAAATAAAGAGACTATTAATTAAGGAATTACAGGGAGAAGAATCCTCACAACTGCCATGTTCAGATCAGTGCTGTTCAGTAACAGGTTCATTTGGCTGAACCTGGGATAATGATGGATAACCTGGGACAACAGGGGTTGCCTTTCCCTCAATCACACAGCACTGATATCAGGTTTATAATATGGCCCTGGCAAAGGTTGCCCAGAGAAGCTGTGGCTGCCCCATCCCTGGAAGTGTCCAGGGCCAGGTTGGATGGGGCTTGGAGCAACCTGGGATAGTGGAAGTGTCCCTGCCCATGGCAGGGGGTGGAACAGGCTGAGCTTTAAGGTTCCTTCCAACCCAAACCATTCCATGACTTTATGATTCCATGGTTCTTATGGGAATGATCAGATCAGTTTTGCTCATTGTAAAGCATGTGTTGGCTTATACCCCCAGAAAGGGTGGTGCTTTTCAGGTGCTGCTGGAGAACTTTCCTAATCATTCTACACATCCACACATCTCTGCGAGATCCAGTGAAATTTCCACCTCAGCTGAAATGGGGGAATCAGCCACATGGGATTCCAATGGAGTGGTTCCCCTGTGACCATGAGCTTTATCCTTGAGCAGGACTCAGTTGGGACCAGTCTCTGCAGGAGTGTCCAGGCAGAAGCACTGAAGCAACTCCTGTGTGGAGTTGTCCATCCTGAAGGCTTTTCTTTCCCATACCAATCCCAGGAACTTCCTTCAGCACCTCTCCCTCAGCTGCCTTGTCTAGACTATCACGCTGAGCATCTGGGGCATTTCATAATCTTCTTAAGAATTGTGACCTTCACTTCTGTGTTACAGTGACCTGAAGGTTTGTCCAAGAAAAACATGAACTTCATTTTAAAAATACACAAATTCCCCCAGCTGAGCTGTTCCCAGGCAGGTCCAAACCATGCCACATTTTCTCACATCTGCAAAGAGCTGCTGTATGTGAAGTGTATTTCCTTCCACCCTACTTCCTTGGGTATAATCATGCACGGTTAACTTTTAAAAATTCAACAACTCAGTAATTTCTCCCCTTGTATATCCCCTTCACCTTCTGGGAAAAATAAAAAAGAGGTAAAGAACCAGCTTCATACAATAGCTATCAGTGATAGCCCTGCAAGGTGACAGGTGCCAGGACAGGCCATCCAGGAAGCCTTCAGCAGTCTCCTCTGGAGCTGGGCACAACTGCAGATCTTCAGAGCATCTTTTATGTCCAGTGCCTGTCATGCCCCACAGCACATAAGCTGATGCAAAGGACACATGGTGACCTGGACAAGGTCAGCCTGCCCAGGGGCCAGGACACACCTGGGAGCCACTCCCACATCCCAAGCTCCTGGTCCATCCACTCATTCTGGAGGCTGAGGCCCTTGGTTTGTTGTTTAAGGCACAATTTAGTGCACTCCTTACCTGCTTCCTTTGAATCTAATGATCCACGCTCTCAATTTGATTTGTCTGCCGTGGAAGTCTGCTCCTCACTAATTCACATTCATCCATCTAGTTTTCCTTGTTCCCTGCAAACTGTCATTTTTCTGACTGCAACATATTCAACTCCATCATCCCAGGCATTTTATTTGTGTGGTTCTGCTCTAACAGCGAGCATGGCTGTTTCAAATTATGCCTTGCTTTCAGTTTTGCTTGAGTGTAAAAATGTCGTGTAAAAATGAACTACCCTCTGATGAAGGCTTTCAGCCTTCCCATTTGAGGAACAGCAGGCAGCTTTTTGATTCGGGGAGCAATGGGAGAAGGAGCAATCCAGCTTTTGTTTTACAGATTGCTACAATAGATAGCTTCCCTGTAGGAAGTGCAGCACTACATTATGCCTATGTAAAGGGTAATGACTGGGAACTTGGAGAACTCTCCTCTTTGGAAGTGCCTGACGAGCGGGAACAGCAGGTGTGGAGGGAGAAGAAAGCTCCAATGCCTTTCTGTCCTGACTTTCTCTTCTTTTATGTTTGGAGACTGAACTCGGTGTCAGAAGCAAGTCGGCTCCTGCAGGTACATGAAAGCGGAGAGGTGTGAACGTGGCAAGGAAGAAACCCAAAGAAACAGGGGGAGGCACCGGTAGGGCTGAACCCCGAAGCCTGGCCCTGAGCAGCAGCAATGAAAGGGGCTGTGCTCAGCAATAAGAGGCTCTTTAGCTCACTGTGGGGAAACTGGGCAATTACCCGAGGGGCTGGATAAGGGAGAGAACAAAGCACCGGCAAACGCTGCTGGGGAAAGCCTGTGTCGTGTTCCAAGAGCAGCACAGCACAGCAGCAGCACGCTGAGGAAAACCCACTGGCACCCTCCACAAAGACATTTCTGACCCACAGGAACATCAAATCCTAAAGGTGCCCCTCTCTGTCCCTGCAGACCTGAGGCAAAATGCTCCTTCTCTCTGCTGAACAGCACAGTGAGCCACCACAGGGAGCAAAGCTCCAAAGAAAGAGCCTTTGCTTTGCCTGTTCCGGGCACAAAAGACACCAAAGCCCCAGGAAGTGCCACCAAGGTGCAGGATCTGCTGAAGTCTGAGCTGAGCAAAGCTAGCTCAGGGAAAGCACTCAAGGGTCCTGTGTGAGACCAAAGACATGAACTGGCACAGAGGGAGAACCAAAATGCAGGACACTGCTCCAAGTCAGACCAGGAGCAGCTCTCTGGGGTGAATCAGAAAATACAGCTTGCCTGGTTTGCCCCTGATAGAGAAAGTCTCCCTCCTCTAGTCCAGAGCCTTCACGCTGAGTCACGGTTTTCACAGCGGCTTTTCCAATTTTGGGGGTCACATCCATCACCTACCCTGGTGTGTGTCCAGCTCCATGATGTCCAACTCCCTGGGTGGCCTTTGGGAACAACAGAAAGAAACCACAATTAAGTAAAAAGCAGCAGGAAATTCCCTGAATAGAGACTTGTATGAAAGAACTGAGGAAGGAGAAAACTCCTGTGTATTCCCCTAAACTCTGTAAGAATTGCTAAAAGCAGTTGAACAAAGGGACAAGAAGCTGCTGGGACAACACAGTAATGCACATTTACTGAGAACATGGATCAGAGCAGCCCAAGGATGTGATTTGCATCCCTTTCCAGGCTGAGTTTTAGGAAACCAGCAGCTCCCAAACAAGCAAGCAGAGGCATGGTGACAACAGAGCAGCCGTGCTCGTGCTGGACAACAAAGACCTCCCCGATGCTCTGAGAGGAAGAAAACAAAGATGCAGCAAAATACAGACAAATTAAAAGGATTCCACCAGTCATAACAGCACGAGGACAATGGGAGCTCTAAGCTGTATGCCCAGGGAAAGCAGAGACTGAAATACAAGTGGTACAGTCAGCACAGGAGATGCTACGTGAGCCTAAAATACAACTTCTTTCATGGAGCTATGGTGCAAAAGCCGCAGGAGATGAATAAACAGCTGATACACACAAGGAATTGAAAGAGGGAGTGACCTGCATGATCCCCACATTATCTCTGCCAGAGAAAACCTCAAATGGTGTTTAAGGAGTGGGATGTCTCTCAAGCACACTGCAGCCAGCACTGGGTGAGAGGAGAGCAGCACAGCAATATGTGACAGTAGCAATATATACTGGGAATGCACTGCAGGAAAAGGAAACCATTCTGAGAGCAACAGACATCTCTGATCCAGAAATGTGCCCATCACAGGATGAAGGGCAAGGCAGGGGAGTGCAGCAATAAAATCAAACATTCGGCTAACACCGAGGGAATTCCCCCCAGTCAGAGAGCTCACATCCAAACACAGGGGACCGAGGAGACTCTGATTCCCCTGGGAAGAGGAAAAGCAAGCAGCAAACTCCAGCTGTGGCAGCAGGACACACAGAGAACACACTCTGGAGGCAGGGAAGCAGCAGCCTTACCGTGATCCCGATGCTGGCAGTCAGTGGTGATGGGATGGGAACGCTCCTTGGGATCCAGGCTGCAGAGCCACCAGCAGTGCCACAAACACCACCCCAGGCAGGGAGGATCCCCTGGAGGCTCTTGGGCTGTGGTTTAAGGTCTGGTTGCAAGAATGAAGTCCTCTCTGACTGCTACAAACAGCCAGGAGGGGAGCAATAACTCGGAGACGAAGCCGATAAAGGATCACACACAAGTGATTTCCCATCTTCAGCTTCCAGCCCCGTCCCACGGAGAGAGAGCAGCACAGCTGACAGCCACAGATCTGAGAGAGGCTCAGAGATTATTGGGACTTGGGAATGATCTAATAAAACCTCTTCCTAGTCCTGCTGTGCCCCAAGACAAACACACATTACAGCTGCATTAAGACAACACAGCTGCTCTGTAAAACAAGCAGCTCTTTCCAAAATGCTACAACGTGGAGGAAGGTAAAATCCATCCACACAATGGCAGGGAACAGGGGCCTAAGTCATCCCATATGGAAAAGAAACAGCAATACCTGTGGTCACAGTAATCCCAGGAACAGGTCTGGCTTGCTGGGAGCCTGCTTACCAAAACAGATGCAATTTATGTTCAAAGTCAGGAAGGCTTCAAGAAGAAAACCTCAAATCACTACTGGGTGGTTTTTTTTAAAGCCACAGCTCGCAGTCCAAAATATCTCCTGTGCCTCCCACTGAATGGGAAATCTCTGAGCTTTGCCATGTGCTGCTGAAAGGAGGGCTGTCTCCAGGGATGCTTCTCTCCCAGAGCGTTCTCCAGAGGGCTGACCTTCCCCCCAAAATAAACAGCAAACTGCCCAAAGACGTGAAAAGCATCCAAACAAGTGAAACACTTGGCCAACTGCAAAGGCAGGCTTGGAGAGCCTCCAGGAGCTCCAGGACCAAGCTCTCCTCTGCAGGAGCTCCCATCCATCATCCCAGTTCCAGGCTGCCTTCTCCACTGCTGGGAAAGGCAGTGCCAGCTCAGCACCGGGGCCGTGACACAGAGCAGCTCTCTGGATCTGGTCAGGGCATTCATGGAGGAGCTGGAAAGCTGTAAATCCATGAGAGATAGTGCAGGAGGGTGCTGACCTTCCTCCTGACCATTCCACCTGCCATATTCCCCAGAGCACCTTTCCTGCAGGTTAAGCTGGGCAGGAGTAGGGAAGCCAGAGGTCTGGCAGGTGCCAAACACCCAGAGAAGTGCTGATCAGGAGGAAAAAGGAGACATAAATGAGACACATGCCACCCTTCAGAGATGTCACAGTAAAGTAGGAAGGAGCCTGGCATGGAGAACAATTTCTCATTAACTTCTCAGGCCCAGCCTCATGGGGAAGTATCCAGCAGGGCTGTGGGAGGCACTCCAGAAAGCACAGGGGATCCAGGTGTCAGTGGGTCAATCCCAAAATTCCAGTTGTGTTCACTCCCTGTGCTTTTGTACCTTTTACCTGGGAGAGGTAACAGAGCCAGAGAGCCAAGCACCAGCTGCCATGGCAGCAAGGGCAGAACCAGGAATTCAAACAGCTCTGGACTAGCTACAGAAAAGCTGAAGGAGAGCAGGGAAGCACGGTCTGTCACAGGGAGAAACACCTGCTTGGGAAATGGAAGATGCCCTCATCCAGCATCTCCCATTCCTGTGTGACCCCAGAGGGCTGTGCTGGGAAAAAGGGGGGGATAAAGGGGGAATGGCCTTAGACTGAAGACACAATAGATTTAGATTAGATAGACAGGAGAAATCCTTCCCTGCGAGGGTGGGGAGGCCCTGGCACAGGTGCCCAGAGAAGCTGTGGCTGCCCCTGGATCCCTGGAAGTGTCCAAGGCCAGGTTAGATGGGGCTTGGAGCAGCATGAGATAGTGGAAAGTGTCCATGGAGGTGAAAAAGGATGGGCTTTACAGTCCCTCCCAACCCAAACCATTCTGGGATTCCTTGATGAAGACAACAAACTTATAACTGGAAAAAGTAACATAAGAGTCCCAGAATTACAGTCTGCCTGATCCCAGGAAAAACAACCCTTTTTCTTGGGACCAGCCATCCATAGGAAGCAAGCTTAGACTGAATACACACATCCCCACTCCTGAAATACCCCCAAACTCTTGGTGCATTCCCCTCCGCAAGCTCAAGAAATGAGTAGAGGAAACTGAAATGTGGAAGGACAGAGTTGAGCAGTGGGAAAGAGGAAGAACAGTCTCCCACAGAGGGTGACAGAGACTCACCCTCGTCACAGCCAACAGCTCTTGCATGAGGCAATTTTCTGCCACCACACCAAGGATGCTCCCATCCCAAACCCCAGACCTCATGATGTGAAGGTTGTGCCAGCAGTGGGAAGCCCAGCAGGAATCAGGGGATGTCTCAGAGAGCTGTGGGTGCAAGGAGGGTGAAGGAGCCCCATGAGTGCTCCCCCAGCCCAGCTCTCTGAATGGAGATTGGCCTGGTTTTTTCCATATGATCCAACATTTCAAAGCCTGGGTGTCCATTGCCGGGGCTGGGACAGTGGTGGTGAGGATTGATCCCCTTTGCTGACAGCAGAGACATGGAGTGAACAGGAGAGGGCTGGAGTGGTTATTGATTTGCTACATGACCTTGGCTAAGTCACTTAACCTCAGTTTCCTCATCTGGATATTGGGAATTATGGGACTTGCAAAGTGCCACAAATTCATCAGAGGGAACTACTTAAGAGCTCTTTATGACTTAATGGGATTTCCCACTTGAAAATTACTCCCATGAGGATTGAAGCAGTGGGACTGGGATATTTATACCCCGACTTCTACTGTAAGTGCAGAGCTTTCTTTTTTTTTTCCCTAAAACAGTCACGTAAATCTTACAGCTCAGGAGCACACATGAGTCCAAACATGTCCAGCCTCAATGATTTTTACAAACACTTTTTGAATCAACTCTGGCCATAGTAACAAGCCCCTGTCCTTGTCTGATTCAGAGGGATTCAAACTTTCAGAGCAGCAGACCCTGAGCCACTGGGGAAAGATGCTCAGCTGGGTGCTCGTGGTGTGAAGTTTGCTCAAATTCACCTGCAGACTGTCACACAGTGGCTCCCTGGAAAAAGGGAAAACCCAGAGGATTAAAAGCTAAAGGTACCAAGAATCCCCCAGTTTCCCCAGGAAGGTCAGCTGCAAGGTCCAGTATCTCCTGTGGAATTCCACCACTGAATCATGGAATCATAGGATGGCCTGGGTTGGAAGGCACCTGACAGATCATCCAGTTCCATCCCCTGCCATGAACAGGGACACCTTACACTCTCACAGGGAAGGATTCCTTTCTAATATTTAATCTAAACCTAGTGTCTGTCAGTTTGAAGCCATTCCTCATTGTCCTGGCACTCCAGGCCCTAGGAAGTTGTCTCCATCTTTCTTGCACCTTCAGGCACTGCAAGGCCACTGTTTGATCACCTGAAGCTTTTCTTCCCCAGGCTGAACAATCCCAGCTCTCCCAGCCTTTCCTCCCAGCAGAGCTGCTCCATCCCTCTGATCACCCTG
>JBBMKD010000013.1:20252060-20275506 GCA_037834095.1 Argya squamiceps | reverse complement strand
GGCTGGGGCAGCTCTGCAGGTGGGGTCTCACCTGAGTGGGGCAGAGGGGCAGAATCCCAATCCCTTTCCTGCTGCCCGTGCTGCTTTCAATCCATAGGAAGGTTTAAATCCCTTTGTCCCCACACTCCAAACACAAACCAGGCACTGATGTTTCCTAAGAACAAACAGTGCTTCCAATTGCAGAGCAATTCAAAGCACCTTGAGACAATGCAGGCCAAGGGTTGAGAAGCTGAACACAAAATTCTTCTCCATGGTGAATGCTTTCCTGGGGAAGGGGAGATAAAAATACCCAGTGTTTGTGCCTCAGTACAACCAGTGCTTTATAAGCTCTCACAGACTCACACACAGCCCTGGCACTTGAGGACCACGGGACTAAATTCAAAGATCTTTCCTGTGCTAACTCACTCCTCCACGGGGAATTCAAACACTTACCAGACTGAGGAATATCTACTTCTGCCCTGTCACACTCCCTTGCTCCTTGCTCACCCTTCCCCTCATCACCCACACAGTCACTTGGTATTTATTCTGCTCTATTTTATTTGGATTTCCTCTAAGCAGGCTCATTAATCTTCCCTGCAGATGCACAGCTCTGACAGCCAGGGTCTTGACACCTCCAGAGCCAGCGAAGGACATTCTCATACTCTTCTCTTCTTTTTTCCCTGCTCCTTTCTCCTTTTAAAGAAACCCTTCATACCTCACCAGGCACAGGGTTTTTGATGAGAAGGTCATGTGAACTAGAGACAAGGGGGCTGTGGGGGAGGAAGGCAGGGAAAGAGGATGCAACTCCCACAAGGAACTCCCAAAGTCCCACTGAAAAGGTCAGGATGCTTTTGAGTCCTCTGCACTGCTCCCCGACACAAAAAAATATACTCAGCCCAGTGCAGAGATACTTGATAAAGAGTCTAATGAAGTGGAAAGAGTGTTGTAGGGGAAGAATAGTCCTCTCTCATCTCGACATCCCATGATGCTCCATCCAGTTGCTATGGAGACTTTAAAAGAGAAGGGGTTTTGTTGTCTTGAAGGGCCTTCTCCCTTCCCAGTAACCTTGACCTTTTCCAGGTTTGTGTGTTTGTGTGTGCATGTGTATGTATTTGTAAAAAAGAGATAAGGAATCCCATTTCTTCTTATCTGGTCATGGCTCACTGGCTGGCACTGATGCATGTGGGGGGCCGTCAGCTTGGCTCAGCACGGAGATTTGGAGAGGATAAGAGCAGGGAAATACTGAGGGGAGCAGTTAATTAAGGCTGATATTGCAAAGGACATTGTTTGCTGGATAATGAATTCCATCCGCTCCAGAAACACAAGTGCAATTAAAGGTGTGAGAGATGAAGGGCAGGAGGGAGCAGTGGGTCACTGTCACTGTACAAAGTGGCCCCAGGGGCCCTCCAAAGCTGGGGTTTCACACAAGAAAACCACCACCAGAAATTATTTGTCATAAAGGAAGCAGAGGAGCTGCTGCCTTGTTTTCCCCCCAGGGGAGGAAGGGTTCCCTGTGGTGTCAGTCCTTAGAGGGATGTGAGAGTCACTCAGGTTAAAAATGGGTTGATTTAGGAGATCCTCAAAGCAAGAGGAATATGGAGTTAAGCAGACAGGCCCATGCACAGTAACACTGCCCACAAGTTCATGTTCATTCCCTGCCCTTACCAGGAGTTTACTGTTAATTACTTAGCAGGAATTTACTTCCCATTTTTAGCCAGGCCAACAGAGATGCTGGGATGTCACTAGGAGCCCACTATTTTCATCCTCCACCAGCTCTCACAATTCCCAGCCCACATCTACATCCCCTTCACCTTCCCCATCTCCTTCCAGAAGGAGAGAGGGAACCTTGGTGCTGGAATTTGTGCTCCAGCTTGGGTCCCCTCCTGGCCGAGAGGCCACCACAGACCCTCTGCTCATTCTCCATATGAGGGCACAAACCGCTGTGTGCCATCCCCTCAAGGGACAGACAAACAAGAGAGGAAAGATGATGGAAGATCATTTTTTTTGTGGGATAGGAGCCACGGAGCTTGGTTTGGAGAACGTTGGCATTGAGAGGAAGGAAGACAGGGAGTGTGCCTGCCCTATCCTCTACAAACCAGGGAAACCCAGGCAGTCCATTCTAGCCAAGAGCACAGCAACGTGCAGGAGGCAGGCCTGGATTTGGATGGAGCATTGCACAACCCCATTTTTAATTACTGGGGATTACTGGTGTTAGATAAACAACCTGACACCCTTTGGCACCTGGTTTGCTCCCGCTGTTAATGAGGATCTGATGTCTGGGTTGTCTTTGAGCTCCTCTCCATTACCAGCAGCAGAAGCATCCCAGGGTCAGATTCCTAAGCCCTTTAGGGATTTAGCTTCCCTGTCCCTAAAGAGATCACAGATAAGGTTTATGGTGACCACTAACCCTGTGTCTGTGCACTCTCTAAATTAACACAGCACTGACCCAGGCAAGATAAGGAATTAATCGAAATGAACTCCCTGAGCAGTGGCCTTGGCAGTTCTCTGCTCTCCTCCCTCCAAGCTTGGCTAAGCTTTCTCAGATCCTGACTGGCTTAGAGCAACTCTATTCCACTGGCTGGTCCTGACAGCTTTCCATATCACATTCCAAGCGAGAAGAGAGTACAGAAAGAAAAAATTCACAAAAGTTTTGTTGGAAAATATTTCTCTTTTAGCCAAGACTTCTGTTGATACAATCACTTTTCCATTTTCTGCAGGAGTTTGACTGTGAAGCTCTCCCCCAGCCCATCTCTCAAGCTTATGATTTGAATTTGTTTGTCCATTCCCAGCCTGCCAAACCATTTTCAATAATAAGATGCATCTCCTCCTGCTCAAGGCTGCATTGTCTTCATATCCTTGGAGATCAGATGTCTGTTCTCCCTTTTATCACTTGAGCTGCACGTGTTTTGATTGTAAACACCCTGATAACACTCCAGTTAGCCCCTCACATGTGAAATAATAAAGGAGAGATAACATTTCTAGACGTGACACTTAGACTGTCATCCTACCCTGAGATAACAAGGAGCAGACAGCCCGGGAGTCTGTCTTACCCCGATAAAGATCTTGTCACCATAGATACAAAAGAGATAAACTTTCTAAAATAATATCCCTCTTCATGTCACTTTGCTCAAGTTGGAGAAGTGCAATTCCTCTCCCTCCTGCCACCAGGTGTGTTCACAATTCCTGCCATGCCCATCCCCGTGGAACAAGCCCTTGGCATGTTACAGGACAGGGATTTGTGTTTCTCACCCGGGAGGAGCAGCTGACAGGGACCATCTCCCAGGGTCAGGTTTTGGGCACCACCAGCTCTGGCAGAGCAGCGAACTCACCAAACACTTCATGTAGAGGGTGATGCCCACATATCACATCCCAACCAAGCCCCAGTTGTCCCCACGTGCTGCACCTCCCTCCTCCCAAAAATCCCCCAGGTCCGTGGCTGTGTGGTCCATGGCAGCAGGATGCTGCTCCCTGCAGCAGGTGCCAGCATTCTGAGCTGCCTTTCTCCATGCTGGCTGCAAGAGATGCTTGACATTTCCGAGCTGAGGCATTTCAGATATGACAAACGGGCTTGCAATCAAAATGAAAACGTGTGCAGAAACGTCTCTGATCAGGCTGGGAGCTGCCAGGCTTAGAAGCTGAAAGCTGAGCATTACTCCAATAAAGCAAAATAAAATGCAATAAAATTACATCATTTATTCAAGAAATACATCTGGCAATCCAACACTACTGTGACCCTTGGGAGTTGCTGTTATTGTTCAGTTGGTTTTTACAAAAGTACTTTTAAATACTTCATAAAGTGTTTTGAAGGACAAAAACATCTGAAGGGAACAGTTCTAAATTGACATTTTCTCTAAAGAAACAAGGTGGAATACCTGCTGCAAGTCCACCACATTTAGTTGTCTCACTGAAGAAGCAGCTACCACCACCAATGTGTTTTGGTGACACCAACGTGTGTGGTCTCACCATTGTAGAAAATGCAAGAATTTATTCTCCTCCTGGTGAATATTGACCCTGGCTTTGCTTCACTGCATATTTGCCTCTCGGGTCAATAAATCATCATGTTCATCTCAATAGAAGTCAGTATCTGCTTATTATTATATTAACCTTTCCTGGGCAGATAACAGTTGGTTTTCCCCTCTAATAAGATATTGCACAAATTGAATAACCAAGAAATATTCCTTCATGACTGGACTTTTTCACTACCAGCATTCTTGCTCAGTTTGAGGCATGTGAAACAACACCCATTAAATGCACCACATGGAGCTGTCTTTCTCCTACAAGCAGCTTTCAGAGCACACACAGAGCTCCAGGAAAAGCCCTGGGATATCTGGGAGATACACATCCATGGAGTCTGTCCTCTGGCCAACAATGGGAAAAAAATGATGCATCATTTGGTCCTGCAATAGGTCAGGCTTTTGTCCTGGCCAGGTATCAGCACGAGCCTTCACAAAACACCCAACACAAAGACAGACAGGCTCAGCCAAAATTTGGGAAGAAAAGATATGTGAATTCGTGAGGAAGGATGGCTAGGCAGAAGGACAGATGGAAAGCATGAGGATGAAGGCAGAAGGAAAGAAGCCTGGCACACAGGAATTAAAAGTGACTCTTCACTATGGAGAGAAAAGGGCACGTGCTGAAGTGGAGCCCAGCCTCGGTTCCCCCACGTGGGGCACAGAGGACAGGAGATACCTGGTGGGGCTGTGCCTGCTGCCCTCCTGTCACCAGCCTTTGGGGATTACAGACAGTATGGCACTCCTTCAAAAGTGCAGAAGACAGCCTTGACACCCTGGCAAATTCCTGCCTTCAATAAAAAGCAATGACTTGCAAGGCTGTGTGTGAGATATGGCGACACATATGGCTGGCACGGTGTCCTACATACTGCCTGAGCTGCCACCAGCCACCTCGCTGCCTGCAAAGCTCCTCAGCCATTAAAGTCACACGATAAAATGTAATTTGCCTTTATATCTTAAGCTCAAAAGAGCCTTTAAATTTGATATATGCACTCCTTCCCTGAAATCTAGATTTTAATGGGGCTTCTTTCACATGCGAGTGCTGCCCACAGGTGCCAGCCAGACTCTGTATAGGGGAAACAGAATGGTGGTAAAACTTAGGATAAAACATTTATCATGTTTCATTAGAGTAGACTGAAACAGAATGAAATATCTGTCATTAATCTGTTAATCTCTGCATATCTGCCCAGTGAGGGGTGGTTTGCCTTGGGTACCTGCTGGGAGTGAGACCAGAGAGAGCTGAAGAGGAGGGGAAAGCTTGAGCTTTGTGGAAAAGACTGAAGCAGAAGGATACTGGGCCAGAGGGCAGGGAAGAAACAGCACAAAGTCATTCCCATAATCTGTATAAAATACCCCTGGAGTCTGCTGCTGGATCCAAATGTGGTCCCAAACATCCCTCTGTTTATAAACACTCATTTCCAAAAGCTTCTGAGCTGCTGAACAAAAACAAACACCAGCCATGATATGAGATAAAGAGGAAACGAGCCAGAGTAAACCCTGTGGTGGGAACAAAGCCTGGGAGAGCAAATACAGAGCCCCAGGGGACAGAGGCTGTGGAAAGCACAGGGAAAGGATGCTCACAAGTGTGGCAGGAACACCTATGGCCCCATGAAGGAGGAAGAGTTCCACCAGGTTTTCCAACAGCATGGAGAACCAGGATGAGCTTTACAGCTTGGCAGAAACCCCTCTGAAAGACTCTGGGCTTTTCACTTCTAAAATCCACCAGAACTGTAATGGGCTTGGGCTGAATGGCTGCTGCCACCATGAAATCCAGATTAATCCAGGCAGATGCTGAAGCCCTGGCAGCAAATGGCTGAGCAGTAACTGTTCCTCCTTTCCTGTGCTAGAGCAAAGCTTGGCTTTGAGACATCCCACTTCACCCCAGGTACCCAACTCCTGTAGCCAGGAAAATCCTTCCAGATCCCAGAGTGCCTGGCTCCCTTCACCAAGGGAAGCATGGGCTACAGCTAGCTCAGATAACCTGGGAACAACAGAGATTCACCCACGGGGTGGACAAGGCAGCATCAGACACCACAAGAAACCACAGTGGGGGACAAGATGCCACCACCTTTGTGGCAGCCCAGGTTTGCTCCTTGGAAAAATGTTGCTAGACATGACCAGGGACAGAATGAATTCCCACACAGGGAATGGCATCACTTCAGCAGCTTCCAGCCTTTGGAATGCACCCATCCTAACTCCCAAATCCAGCCCAGATTTGTCAGAGGGTGAAGGACACCTGATACAGGGCACATTTCATGATGGCAAGGAGGACCCCAAGCCCCCATCCCATGGACAGGGAGCCTCCCCTTGCAGAGGGGAGGAAATGGCAGCCCATGCTCTGTGCCACAAACACCCCATGGGATGATGGGCACACACCCAGCCCAAAAACTTTTGGCTTTTTCTGTTTTGTTTTTCATGTGATGGAATTGAAGGGTTTCCTGCTGTGGTCTGAAAAGGGCAGAAACAATAACCTTTGCAATTAGCACTTGGCAGAACGAGCTCCTGTCCACAATAAATTAACGGAACCAATTAGGGAGGAGGGAAAATCATCAGATGCCATAAGGTAAACCCTGGCTCTGCCACAGTACAAGCAGAGGCTGTTCTGGAGCACAGCCACTCTGGGACATCCTGCTGGCCCCGAGCAGGGACAGACAAAGGTTTCCTCCCTGTGCCCAACCTTTGTCCCAGCCAAGGGAGGGGTGGAAAGCCAAGCCACACGTCTATTTGTGACCTGTCATACGAAATTTATTGCCATATTCTCACCTTGCTGGTGGCAACCACATCCCAAAGGGCCTCTCAGGGCAAGGGGGGGGGTCACAGACCACTCCCTCAAGAGGTGAAGTTCTCAGCTGGATATGATGGGTGGATGAACTGTGTTAGAACATTTCCTCTTAGCTTTGTTTGCTCCAAGACCTTCAGTTCCTCCCTGTAGTAGCTTCTCTCCGTAGGACACAGATGTTCCCTGCCTGCCACTCCCCTGGGACAGCCACTCCCTGCAAGGGGGACACTGAGGTGTCCCTGGTGTCCCTGTCAAACCTCACCAGCTACTTGTGGCCAAGAGCTGCAGCCAGTGCCTCTACTGAGAGGAGAAACCACCAGGATGGGGACACGGGCCAGAGAGGGTTCCCAAGGCTGAGCTATCCTCAACAACAAATGTGGCCTGAAATAAGCAGAACACTGATTTTTCAGCCCCTACCTGGTCCAGCGTGCTCCATTCTTCCACCCAGCTGAAGCAGAAAACTGTATTTCAGCTTCAGAAGCACATCTGAGCCAGCATCCCAGGAAAGATCACTGTGATGCTCTGTTCAAATTGACTTGGACATGAGAAAAGGCGTGTGCTTCTGGAAGGGAGAAGGGAACCATAAACCAGGCAAAGAGACAAACAGCAGCATGTCAGGAAGGGGAGATGTGCCTGGTGGGCTCGGCAGAGATCACTCCCAGCCCCATCTGTTGTCACCTCTTCATTAACGAGCTGGAAAAAGAAGTAAAGAGCAAATAACAGAATTGGCAGACTCTGCTATATTAGGAGGTGATGCCATCCCACAGTGAAGGACAGGGACATAAAACAAATGAGAAGACAGGTTAGAAATCAGGGTAGGAAATAAAGAACAGTAAGAAAAATGTCTCTCCACACAGATTTACAGACAGGATCAAAACCATTCAGGCAACCAGAAATTCTCCTCTGCAAAGGGTTCTGGTATTTCAGATTTGTAGGTGCTGTTAAACAAAAGCCAAGACCATCCACAGAAGAGAGTGAGTGTCCCTGGTTCCATGTATCAGACAATTATTTACTGTTTCCAGGGGATTTTTCTCTCTGAAAGGAAGTTCATGAACATTTCTGACAGCAGGGACACAAAGATCTGCCCCCATGGACATCTCCACAGTCACCCCGTGGGAATTCAGTCCCATCACTCACTATCCAAAAAGCCTGGGAATGGGCATTTGGTCTGATTTCATAACCTCAGAGTAAATCCAACTTCAGCTCCCAGGCTTTTCTTCTTTCTTTCTCCTCAGAATCCCTTTTTTTCTTTAACAGGAGTTACATAAACACTCGGCTCCCAGAAGCACTGCTGTAGGAAAACAGGAATACTCACATGAGCCTCCAGCATCCCTCTCCAGCCAGCAAAGCTCAAAGGACCCAAGCAGTGAATTCATGCATCCAGAAAAACCCAGAAATTCTTAAGGAGACTCCATTGACTGCATGCAAAAGAAAACCCCAGTGAGCAGTGTTTGGAAATGTTGTTTTTAAAGCCACATTCAAGGTGCAAGAGCAAGAAATGCCTTGGTGGTTCACCTGGGGATCTCCTGCAATTCACCTGGATGTGGACACAAGAACAAGATTTAAACAAGACAGATGTACATACAAACAGCCAAGAGGGGTATGAGGGCTGAATAAACACACAGCTCTGGGGTTTTGGTGGCTGTATACAGATGTATCTATTTTTTTAAGTATATATACAGTATTAGGTGGATGCAGAGATGCTCAGAAATCTTTGAAGATGACCTGATGGGTCTCAGTGTGAAAAATCACCCTTCCCAGAATTTCATCCTCTTCTTCCTTGCTTTCTCCTCTTGGATTAGAGAGCCAGCAGACTGGACTATAAATGGACATTCAGCAACACTGGCCTTTTCCCAAGCCTTAAATTGTTTATAGCCCATTCGATCTGCACTTACAGCCTTGGATCTGCTAATCTAATTGCATCTTCTTTCTATGGCTGGGCTTTTTTCCTTTTAAACACCATCTTATCTAATCAACACCATTTACATTGTGTGAAGTCTATACATGCTCCAGGAACCCAGTCAATCAGATTTAATACATCAAAGAGCTTTTTTCCTAAAGCTCAGCAATTTTTTTTTTTCTTTAAAGCACGAATATGTGTGCTCAAAGCAGGGATTTATGAAGATTCTGCAGGGCTGGGTTTTCTTCTTATTTTTAGGGAAAACTATGGTGCCAAAGTGTGGCTGGAGTTTGTGTTCCTACACCACATCTTCTGCTCCACTTCCCAATCCCCAGAGCCGAGATGCTGCTGTGACCTTTTTCCATGTGATTACCTGGGATAGGCAGAGTTTGTGTGGGGGCAAGGAGAGAGACCACAGCTCCAGCAGGACTCTGGAACAGGCAATAGGACACAACAGTGGCATGGTGGGAATCCCAGGAAAGCCCTGCACATACCCCACACTCCCTGAACAGCTGGTGCAGAGTGATGGGAGCGATTCCAGAGAGTGACAAGTGGCCTGATGGACCTCAAAGGATCTCCTCACTTCCCTGCTGCCCTCAGCCACTTGAGTTTCTTGAGAGGCCAAAGACACATCATTCCACAGGTCACTGGAAGGAGGAAGCCTTCCATGCTGCTGCAACTTGCTTGTTCCTGATTTATAAACACTCTTCCCCTTCTGGTGCTGATTTATGCAGCAGAAAATGTTCCTCCTCCCCTCTGTGCAATTACTGAGCACAAACATTGGCTCTTAATTACAAGAATAAAGTTCCCATTCAAAATGAAATTCTAAGAAGCTTAATAACCAAAGTTTTTAGGAAGGGCCTGTGATCCTACTTGCAAAGACTGACTACTCAGACGCCTTTAACTTGGCATATAAAACTGGGCACACATTTGCTCTCATTTTCCAGAGTCCTTCCTCCATGCCTGCAATTTCTGCTCAGATTTGATCTCTAGTTGACATCCCAAAGACTTCACAGCCTTCTCCTGCCAGACCAGCTGAGCCAACCCTGGTGAGGGACAGGTGTCTTCCTTTTCCTGGGAGAGCTGATCCTGAGCTTCAATTAAAGTGGATTTCAATAGACTGAAATCCAATAGGCTTCCAAATTATTCCCTTTTTTTTTCTGGGTGTGTTTGGTCACAAGTCTTGTTTCTCTCCATAGGGAAGTCACTCACTAAACCTGCCTGCTTATTTAGACCTCAGCAGCCTCAGTCCTCTACTGTTTTTCCACCTGAGACCAAAAACCTGGAGTCCCTGAGTCATTGAAAGCAAGATGCAATTAGCACCAATTCTGCCTGGCTCACTCCCTCCTATTCCATGCCCATGTCTGAAGCTCCTTCCTTTGTGAGCTCTAATGCGTGTTTAATGTGCAACTTAATTATTTGATTACAACAGCATAATTGTGTAATTGTAATGTATTGTGCAAGTTGGCTGGAAGGAGATGGGAGACATTTGCTGAGTGACGTGGAATCCACAGAACAGCAACAGCATCGAGGAAACAGGAGAAATCCAATGAGATGATAATTTGGAGGAATAGTCAAGAAAATGGGCACTTTGGAAAATGAAAAGGAGTTGGATTTTTTTTTAATCTTTTTAATTAATTTATTCTTCCCTCCCGCTGTGTTGTGATCAGTGAGAAATTCTCTGCTCGTTGCCAAAGCAAGTGTGGAAGTGTGAGGCCAGGCAGCCCGTCCTCCCTGCCACATTCCCCCAAGGAAAACTCGAGATGTGGCCAAATTGTTCTGAGCTGGCCCTCGAAAAATGGTAGCAGAGCAAACAGACAGAGGTTTTCCTGGATCAAAGGCACCCACAGCTTGACCACGCACGAGCTGGTGGAGCCAAACAACCTCCCGTGGAATGACCTTGCCATGGAAATAGGAAGAGATGCACAGAGGGGCTCATGGCAATTAATCACAGAGTAGTAATTCAAGTACCTGGATGAGCCCTCTGGGCCATCTCAGCGTGACACATTTGCTCTCCAACATCTGGACTTTGGATCAGAACGCTCCTGTCCATGGACTGAACCCAAAAAAATGAGAGGAAAAACCTTGAAAGACTTTGATCAAGGTAAGCAACAGACATGGGAGCTCACTGCAAGGATTGCAAACCACATCTTGGAGATCAATTCTGAGCCCAGCTCCACGAGCTCTCCAGTTTCTCCTGCTCTCCTTCAAAAGACTTTAATGACTCCCTGTCCTCCAGCAGCAAGGAGAGCCACATTCCCAAGGAGACCCACATTTCCAAGGACACCACATCAATAAGTAAGAGGAGCAGCAGCTGAGACAGCCAGCTCAGCCTCCTCATCCTACATCTGGTGTGGAACAGTCTGCCTGCACCATCCCCAGTTTCTGTGGGAGACACAAGCCCTCAGGAATTACTTTAGGGAGATCACTGAACCTGTTTCTCATCAGCAATGGATGGATAACTGGTGAGGGCTGGAACCAACAACACTTTCCACAGAGAAGGTTTCTCCTGACACGAGCCCCCATAGACAGATCTGTGCCCAAATCCTGGCAGCTGCACACACACTGCCACAGGGCTGCTTTACAGGTGGCATTTCCACACAACTGGGGTTACCCTCCTGGCCCTTTCAGCCAAGTTTCTGTGAAACAGCCACCCCAAGCCAAGCTTTGGCAAACAAACTGTGGGATCCTGACCCATTTCAAAGCCTGGTCTGAGCACAAACTCCAGAGTAAGGAGCACTGAGATGTCAGCCATGCAGAGAGAGGCAGTGACAGCCTGTCCATCTGCCAGCTGTCCAAATAAGATTAAGGAGCAAACTCTGGGATGTGGAAGTGGTCTCTCCTCCAGTAACAGTGAGCTCTCATAGCAATGCCAGCCAGGGAGGGATAGTGAATGGAACCAAATAATTGCAGTTATGCCCAGACTAAATTTGCCACAATTTTAATTAATACTCTTAGATGAGACCTAATTTCAGTCCAAAGGGACTGCTTCTCCCCGGGTCTTTCACTGTGTCCACACCAGGGTTAACAGCACAACACAATTACAATGGAAATCCTCCCTCCCCAGTTTGCCCATAGAAAGAGCTGCAGGAATACCAAGAGGCTCCACCCTTTCCCAGAAACAGCCATTTTGGGATTTGAATCACACACCACAACCCTCAAAAATCCTGACATCTCCAAGTTTGCAGTGAGACAAGGAAATATTTTCTACCAAAACAAGAATTCAGCACTCAGAGATGATGCTTCAGGATAAAAGTGTTTGTTTGGTGGAGTTCACTTCTTAAAGAATGTCATCTGAAGCCAAAACATTTCTCGTTTACAATTAGAGAAAATAAAGACTTGTATGCATGCTCAGCTTAAAATAAAAAGGAAAAAAAGAGGATTTAATGGAATCCTAACAGAGCAGATTTGGCATATCCCACACATTCCATTGCTTTAGAATAAAAATGACAAGCCAACTTTCTGTGCTGAAGCTCTCTTGCTGTTTGGCTGACTGCAAGGCAAAAAAGAGGTTACAGATTGGCCTGGGCCATCAAGGATTTCCAGAGCATCTCTCTCAGAAGCAATCAGAGCTATCAGCTTTAAAACACACTGCTGATTCCTCTGCCATTCCAGAGGAATTCATTAACATTTTGCCCCTGGACAAAAGAGGAAAGGCCTTCTCCTGTGGATGTGGGCAGCTGCTGGGCCCCCCAGCAGCATCCATCACCCAGCATGTAAGGTCTGGAATTCCTGCCGGTGCACCAGAGTGTTTGTGTGCATTTCTGAGTGCCTCAGAGTTATGATGTTGTGCCAAGGCTTGTCTGACTCTTCGGGGAGGTCACTCAGACATGTTGTAATTCAACAGACGCACAAGGAACACAATTCAGCACCATCTTTCCACCTTCCGACTGCTCTCGCTCCAAGGAAAAGGAAAACAAACCAAAATGTTCATAATGCATCAGTGGCAGGTTCCTCATCTCACAGCACAGCTGCTGCCCGTGCTGCCCAACACACAGACACAATCTGGGATGGGAGGAAGTTTGGAGTTGCTTTTCCAGAGGAGTGAGCCTCAGGCCCATCCACTGGTGTGAGCCCTCACAGCTTCCCTGCAGTGAGGGCTGGAAACTTCTGTCAGGGAAGGAAATCTGGATTAATGCTGCTAATTAAAAGGGACAGAGGACATGGTGGGCAGGACCAGACGTCTTCTCTCTTGTGGAGGAGATGCAAACAGGATGTCAGACTATCATGGAATGGCCTGGATTGGAAGGGACCTTAAAGCTCATCCAGTGCCACCCCCTGCCATGGGCAGGGACACCTTCCACTGTCCCAGGTTGTTCCAAGCCCCATCCAACGTGGCCTGGAACATTTCCAGGGATCCAGAGACAACCACAGCTTCTCTGAGCACCCTGTGCCAGGGCCTCCCCACCCTCACAGGGAAAATTCCTTCCCACCATCCAGTCTAAACCTACCCTCTGGCAGTGGGAAGCCATTCCCCATGTCCTGGTACTCCAGACCCTTGTAAACAGTTTCTCTCCATCTTTCTTGTCATCTCCTTCAGATACTGGAATGTCCCTGTAATCTAAGAACAAACAACTCAGTATGAGCTACAGAATAAAATTGTATGTGTGGGGACTCTGGCAATGCTCTGTACTTCCATCACATCTCTTCACATCCTTGATTGTTGCCAAAAAACTGCTAAAACTGGCACAGAGCCTGTCCCAGATTTTGGACCAGGTCTTTTCCACATGAGCACAGGCCACAAGCACTGCCAGAGAAGCCACAAGGCAAAGGCACCAAGACACAAGGACAAGAGGCAGTGAGCACAAACTGATGCCCAGAAAGCTCCAGATGAAGAGGAGGAAGAACTTTTCCTGTGCAGTGACTGAGCACTGAACACATTGTCCAGAGAGAGTGGGAAATCTCCCTCACTGAGGATATTCCAAGACCACAGGACCCACTGTGGTCCCTTCCAGCCTCAGCCATTCTGGGATTCTGTGACATTCACACACACATTCATTTTAGCTGGAGAGTGTGGACCTGATATTTTCTGAGCCTGAGAATTGCTGAGCTCTTCCCAAGGGAAACTTTTCAACAGTTTTCTTTTTCCCAAAACAACCTTGTGTAAACAATATTCCTTTCCCATAACAGCAGGTGTTGTTTGCTATTTCTGTTACTGAGCCAATGGGAGAGGTGTCAGTCCTATGGACCAATAATGTGTATTCTTAGTACAGCATGTTATAAAATGAATGAATTGTAAATGAACCTTCTGATTTCTACTGCCTCCTGACTGGAGTCAAACATCTTTATTTCGTGTCCTATTACGACAGGAGAGTTAAGGGACAGGGCCAGGGAAGACCACAGAAATTATGGATTCTGATGCACAGGGAACACAAGATAGATACTCTTTCCCATTGAGTTGGAGCAGATCTTCCAGAAAAATCATCCGGCTTTGGTGAGGCTTCACTGTCGGTGTTGGGAAAAGGTCCAAGATTTTGGACAGACAAAGCCCATAAGGGAATTTCCTCCTGGAGAAGCACACACAAAGGTACCACCCCTGGCTCAGGAGGCCTCCTCAATGCTACACCTAGAACAGAACAGGAGAAGAAGCCTTTACCAAGTTTCCTTGAACTGCTCCCCAAGTGTCAGAGGGATGACTCCCTGCTCTCCTGTCATCCTCCGAGAGAAGCTGGGGTGCTGTTTCTGGATTTTCTGTTGGTTCTGTGAACCTTAAACTCATCAGACCTCTGTTCTCAGAAGAAAATCCACTGTCTCTCCTGCTTATAGACTCCAATCCATCTGTCTTACCTGTGCATGGCTCCGAAACATGGAAATTTTCCCATTTCTCTAGGAATGTCCTGACCAGTTGCATCCCATCCTCTTCTCCCTCCTTCCCCATTGTTGATGAGCCCCTCGGCCTCTCCTCTGCCAAACCCACAGGTGCTTAATTGAAAAAAATTACAACCCAACACTGTTCCTTATAGAAAAGCAGCTTTCCATGTAGGCATTAAATATCAATTACACGAGAAGCCATGCAGTGCTTTAATTACACTCATGAAAAATCATCCCATTAATCAAGTTTCTAATCAGCTAATTTCTCATAAAAAGGTGGAAACTGTTATTTTATCGATTAACTCTTAACAGTCACCCAGATGAATCAATTCTATGGGTTTTTTTTTTTATATATCCCATTTTACAGGGATTTACAGGAAAAAATTCTTCCTTTATCAGGGACTTGCCTGAGTGTGAAATGAGTTCCTTGCTTCTTGTTTCTGGCAGTGTTGTGCTTCCCTCTGGGGCTTGTGGTTGGAATGTGGGCTGCTTGCTCCTGCTCCCAGCATCCAACACCTCCATGGAAAGGGCACTGTCATCCTTCAGAGCTCTGATTTGGGAGACTGGGTCCACTCCAGATCAAAAAGACCTGCAAAAATAGAGGGTGATACAAGAAACAGCTTTGCCATATGAGGGGAGATGAAAAGAGCTTGGCCCACTTAGTCCAGCAAAACAAAAGCCAAGAAGGGGCATGGCTGGGGTCTGGGAATACATGGAGGGCTGGAGAAGGAAGAAGAGGGGAAGGAAAATAGCAGGGAAAGGAACCACTCCAGTCGATGAACAAAGCAGCTGGGAATTAATATAAGCTGGAGTTTAGAAACACATGCTGAGACTTTCTAACAGGCTTCCCTTGGGAGTTGCTGGGCAAAATCTAAAAAAGGGTTTTTGCATAACTCAGGCTCCTGCAAGGCATTTGCAATGGTTGGGAAGGAACATCAGGCTCCACGGAGCCTGTCCTGTCTTCACAGAGGGTTTTCTGGGATCCACAGCCAGCCCAGACAAGAAGCCACTTGATTAATTATTGCCTCTGCTGACTTCTCCCACCTACTGCTCCGTTCAACCCCAATTATTCAGGATCAGCTCCTAACAATCTATTGAAGAGGTACAGCTTTTCATTTGCATAAGCAGTTTCAGCCAACACAGTCTGTTGAGACAGAAAATATACACTGAATATTTAGCAAGTCTGATGGCATTTCAAGAGCATGTGACGGCACACAATTGATGACATCATGCATTTCTTCTGTTTCCTGGAGCTGAAGTCCAACGTGGGCCAGAACTTCACCCAAAACTGATTTGCTATGGGTTAAAAAAAATAATTAAAAGAAGAAAATTTATGCAGAGTGTTTTTACAGAGTGTTTCTAGTTTTAGATGCAACTCCCAGAGAACACCATCCAGCAATATCAAATTTTATACAGAACTGCAAAATTGGATGCAAAGCCCTGGAGTAGGAATAGAGGATAGAGACAAGTATTTTTCTCCTTCTCCTGGGTGAGGTGCAATGAGCTGTTCTTTTGAGGTCCCAGGAGGGTTTGAGCCACAAACCCACTGTCAGACCATATCATCCCCAGCTTGCCATTCCAGCCTGGCAGGTGGCTGGGGCCCAGCTGCAGGAGCATGCCCAGGTTTCAGAGAGACCAGCGTCTTGCTGAGATTGGCTCCTGACTACTCATGAGCAGAGATGTTCCCAGAGCAAATACTTTTTTTTTTCCTGCTATGATCTCTCCTCCAATATCTGAATACCCCCCATCTGTCAGTGGATAGATAGTGGATCAGTATCATTGCAAAAGTCTCCATGTGCCCTTTCCCCTGTCCCAGGGCTCTTTTCCTGGCTCTGTTCCATACATTCTAGAGCACTTGGAGCAATCACCAGTCCATTAAGGGATGCTCCATGGGGGCATGGCTGGTCTCTAGGAAGGGCAGCCAGTAGCACAAATCTGGCTGAGTGTCACATGGCCTCACATGATCACAATCCCTTTTCAGCTCCCAAATCATGGAACTTGACAATGGCTTCGGTTGGAAGGGACCTTAAGGACCTTCAACTATCCCATGTTGTTCCACACCACATCCAGCCTTGGCCTTGGACACTTCCAGGGATCCAGGGGCAGCCACAGCTTCTCTGGGCACCTGTGCCAGGGCCTCACCACCCTCACAGCCTTCCTTGCCAATATCCCATCCAAACCTGCCCTTTTCCAGCATTAAGCCATCCCCCCTTTGACCTGTCACTTCACATCCTTGCCAGAAGTCCCTCTCCACCTCTCTTGGACAAATCTCCCAATCCTGTTTATTTCTCCCGTGCATTTGGTGCTACAGTAACACCATGTATGACCTCAGCATTAGCAGGAGCACCCCAGGAAGCTGCAGACACACAAATTCCCATTTCCCTCCATTCCATAGGCAGTGGCCACCCTTCTCTCCTGCTCTGGCTCCCATCCAACAACCATGGAAAAAGCATTTAAAGCATCACAGCAGGGATAGTGCAGGACAGAGCAGCAGCTGGGTTAGCAGCTGGGATGGGGAACTGCCCGTGGAAAGGGTGCAGGATGCAAACAACCTCTGCTGTGGGAGGGACAGCCTCACACCCCTCCCAGATGTTCTAAGGTGATGTCAGATGTGTCTGACAAGTCTCATGGCACCTGCACTGAATGGTCGCATCCAACAGCCCTTGGGGAAATCCAGCTGGGAAAGGATTGACACCTGGAGTGGCCCCACTGGCAGCTTACTCCAGCTGTACCTTCTCAGGCACTGTGTGAGGGGTGCTGGGCACTGATGAGCTCTGCTTGGGGTAAAATAGAGATCAACAGCAGGCTGAGAAATACAACAAATCCTGAGGGAGCCTCCAGCATCCCAGACTGTTCCTGGTATCCTCAGATCTCCCCTCTTGCCTCTGTAGTTGGGTCAGGAAAAGGTTTTGTTCCTTGTTGCATGGGCCAATGCTGTCAGAAGTCCTGCCTGCATTGAAAAAAAGCATCTCCACACCACTACATGCCCAGGACAACAGCCCTGGCCACTGATTTTAACTGATATAAACCAATAAATCCTTCCAATATCTGTTGGCTCTGGGGGAAAAAGGGCCATAAATCTACACCTGATCGCTCCAAAGCCCTGTCATGCATCCACACACACACTCACCCCCACCCTGTGCTCCCAACAACTTTTAATACCACAGCACTGGAAAGAAAACCACAAAACCATCCCAGAGAACTCTTCCCCCAAAGAGTGCAGTCGCCCGAGTCTGTAAAGAATAATAATAAATGCCCCCCCTGCGCCGTTCCCAGTGCCCGCCCTCCCTGGGGAAACCTTGTCCAGCCTCGGGAAGGCTTTCACTTGTGTGGCCCGGGACAGCATCCCGCAGCAGGGAATTAAAGGAGGGGGCAGGTCCGCAGGCTGGCGCTGGGGCGGACAATAGGCAGCGGGAGGGAAAGGGAAGGGAACAGGCAGGAATGCCGCACGCTTTGCCAGGCATCGCTCCGGGCGGGATAAAGGCACAGCAACGAGCCGGCTCAAAGCGTCAGCGCAGCTTGATTTATTCTCCGCCGCTGCGATTATTTATTCGGGAATTAAACAGAAAGAGGAGCGAGGCCGGATGGCTGCTCAGAGGTGGCATTTGGGGGAGGAAGGAAGGGACAAGGACCCCACCCAGGGACGGCGGCCTGACACTTCTCCTTCCCCAGCCGCAATCATAACCTCTGATTTAATTATCTTAATGGGAACGGGGAGGGGGGAAGGAGGGAGGAGAAAGGCAGAAGAGAGGGGCAGACACTTTTTCTCAGGCGAAGGCTTTTCCTGATGCCCAGCAGTGCTCTCAGGCTCACTGTGCCTGCTCCCTGGACATCCCCTTATCCCACTTCCCTTGGGAAAAAGCCACAGACTTACAGTCGCACTATTATTCTCCTGTCAGCACAAAGACTGCTCTGTGGAACACTGCCCACAGGGCTGACGGGGATGCTCCTCTCCTCATGCCCTTCCCAGAGATGTTCCCCAGCCACATCCAGCCCTGCCAGCCAGGAGACCCCACCTGGGGATACTGTGACCAGCAAGGACAGGCTTTTGTGCCAGGGAAGGAGTGAAAACTCCCAGGGAAACAAAGAGAGAACAATTAAATGAAACAGCTCGCTACCACACGATCAATGCCATTGAATAAGAGATTTTCAGGCCAAGCCTTGTGGGTCTCAGAGACAGCCTGAACAAGCGAGGAAGAATTTGGACAAATGATCAGTACCAATGAACCCAAGCACAGCTTCCCAAGTGCCAGGTTTTGCTCTAGGGTCTGAAGACAGCACACTTTGGGGAGGAGTATTTGCCTGCTGGCTCTTTGCCGCTCAGGAATCTCATTTTCCAGGATGTCAACAAGGCCAGGAGGGCCAGAACTGTACATTTGCCTTTTAGTGACAGCTGAACTACACGAAATCTGGCTCTGGGGCTCTTGGAAAGCGCAATAAATGCCGTTAAGGCTTGCAATAAAACTGCTCTGCTTGGCAACAAGAGGCTTTTCTTATCCACCGCTCTTCCGTGCTCCTCTGTCTTGGCTCACCAGGAGCCAGGGTTTGGAGCCCAGCCTTCCCCCAGCACCTCACAAGTGAGCAAATCAGCTCCCTGCCCTGGGAGAAGGAGAGAACGAGGTTCAGCTGAGCCCCAGGCAGCTTGACCGTGCCTGGCATGGGGCAGAGGAGCCCCTCTCTGCAAGATCTCCCCAACCCTCTGGCACCGCACTGCTGAGAAGGGGCTTCATCCCAAACTTGTGTGATCCCAACCCCAGCCTGGCTCCATGCTGTGGTACAAATGGGCCTGTCAATCATAAGTGGATTTTATCTTCTCAAAGTGGGAGAATAAAGGGGTGAAAGAGACCTTGTAGGTCAGCAATCCCTGCAAGGGACTGGCCCTTGTAACTCCATAGTTGCAATCCCTACTGCAACTCCATAGGGATCCTAAACAAATGCCACCCCAGAACCAACCTTGTTCCAGATCAGAGAACAGACTCTTGCAATTCCCAGTGGCAACTGGGAGGAGGCTGACCCATCCCAGCACCAACAGGGCAGTTAAACCACCACGTTCTCCCACTCCTGTCAGTGTTGCCCCAGGTTCAGCAGCTCCCCCAGCTCTGGCCATTCCAGAGGATGGGATTTAAATATTCAGCATGTTTAAATATTACATGGGGAAAATTAATAATAAATTGAATGAAAAATAATATTTACCCCTAAGTGGGGACATCACTCACAAAAACAAAAGAGGCAAGAGGAGCCTGCCCCCAGGGCTGCAAAATGTCACAGCCTCACCTCCATTTTGTCACCACAGAGTCCTTCAGAGAACTTATCAGTGACTTAAACCAAGAAACACGGCAGGTAATGAGAGAAGAGTTCCCTCTCCAAGACCTCAGCAATGTGCAAACCCTCACTCCCAAAACTGCACCCCAAACCTGGTCCTTGTTCAAAGAGGAACCAGGCAAGATGGGTTCCCCAAGCTCTCCACCCACACAAAACCAATCCATACCAGCTAGAGGAGCAGGAGATGTGTTTCCATGTCCTTAGGATGGCACAAAATGTCTCTGAGTCATCTTGAGTCATTCCTGAAAGTTATTAACATCTCCTCTTCCTCCTCCTCTGGAAGCTCCACTCCCAACATCTGCCATGCTTCCATGGCTGAAAAGGACAAGGAGAACACATCACTCCTGAGGCTCAGACAGTGTCACACACACACACAGAGAAATGCAGCTTTCAGCCCATCTTTGAAGCCCAGCAGAGGTGGGAGCAGGCAGCCCTGCCTTTCCTAGAAGGATCTCTCTCCAAAGCGCCTGCAAAAGGAGCTCCTGCACACTTCAGTGACAGCATAATTGTACATTATCTCCTACAATTTCACTCTGATGGTTTAGGGGACAATACAAAGAGCAGAGAGAGTGTAATATTCATATTGACATTCCCCCAAAAAGCCGCCTTTCCTGGTAAAGCCCTTGTCTTATGAATATGGAAAGCTGCCTGCAGGCTTTGCTTAAACAGAGTGTGTTGGTGTTTAATCAGAGGAGGTGGAGCGGGAGCAGCTCTTGCACAACAACAGCCCAGCACTTTTTAGGATGTGCAAGACATTCTCCATTTTCATGGACAATTCTGTTTACAATCCCTCCTTTAAAACAGCTTATAAAAGATTCACTCTGCCTCAGTGTTTGAAACAAGAGTTAGTCAGAGAACAGGATTCTGTCTGCTATTCCTTCCCCATGGGAATTTCTAATGAAAACCATTTTTTGTCTCAACTTTTCCATGAGAAACAAAAAGATTTTTTTTTCTTCCTTGGTAAAAAAGATTTCAATACTTCAGCCACAGCCCAACATTCCATGAATTGGAATGACTGCCAGAGTGCCTACAGAGCAGAGGAAGCAAGGGAAGACTTGCAAGGGAAGAGCTGGAGAAGGGAAGCACGGTGTTTTATGGACTGAGTGACCACCAAAAGTGAGCCAAGCTTTTGTTGGAAATACAGTTTCTATGACTTTCAGCAAGGGTAAGGATTCCAAAAGCTGTCTGTGCCTTTAGGTGCACATCTCCCAGGAGCAGAGAAACTGCATCTTCTGAGGGCATCTTCCACTAAGTTGACTTGGAGGACAAGGCCTGGGCCAAACAGCAAAAAAGAACATTCCTTTTTCCTTTTCCCTCTGCAAGGGTGAAATCCATGGAATCTTGCTGGATTTTTGTTCAATATTTCAGCTAAGTCACGACTTCCCCCATGGTTTTTCTCCACAGTCCATGGATCTGCCTCCCCACCCTTGATGGACACCCAGCCCCAGGCTGCTGGATCCCACCCTGACAGCCACGAGGAGGATATTCCCTCTGGCTCCCTCACTTCCCCCTCTGGATGCAGATCCTGGCAATCGATTGTTTCCCTTCAATGCTGCTGCAGAGAAAGAAGTGTCTTATTTTGACAGATTTATATTTAAACTCACTTTATTTCATTTTTTTTATTTATTTAAGGATTTCTGTTTACCTTCTGGGTAGAACTCTAAATTCACCCACAGAAGCAACCACTGAACCATGGAAAACAACAAAAAAGCAAAGGATGTACTTAAAAAAAATCCATGGTATCTGTAATATCTCAATTAAGGGAGCATATGTATTGAAGCCTGAAGTATCTTGATAATCTGAACCATCAATTCTGACAGCAGAAGGTGCCACTACTGGAGTGGGAAAAAATCTTTGCCTTTCAGCTCTCTAGCAGGAAAGTCTCTCTCACCCTGAGAAGACAAAAATAATAACTACATAAAAATATTATTTTAAGTTCTGTCAAATTCCACATTTTTGGTTTGACATTTTACCTTCCGGTTTCCTACTGGTAAAACTGTTTTTTCCTGATCCCATGAGCATTCTGATTTGTCAATATTGCTGTAAAGGTTTAAAAGAAAAGATTTTTCCACTTCCCTGAGCTGGCCGGTTGTCAAGGATTCAAGGATCTGGAGTATAAAAGGGGTAAGCAAACTTCTGGCCATGGGCCAAATCTCAGAGCGTAGGGCAAGAAAATCTGTTCACAGATCACACCAATGAACTAGAAAACATCTTCAAAGATGGTCAAACACTTCCTCAAAGGGGCTGGGAATGGGAATTCTGGGAAATAGTCATGGTTCAGGGAGCATTTTGCTGTCAGGTGCTCTTTCACTCCAGTTCCTCCCTCTGAGGAGCAGCAGAACAGACAGCATTGGTATTTGGAAAGCTTTTTTGGTTCTGCACCCACGAGTCCTTTGGACAATCCCCCTCCAGAAGCTAAATCCTTCCATTTGATATCCTTCCAGGTCAGCGGCTGATCTGTCACATCCCTGGTGTGACCTGGCTTTTTTGGGAGCCAGGAAGCCACAGGGAAGTGCTGCTTTAATCCCAGCAAAGGGCAGAGCAGCAAAGTCCGACCCTGGAGGCAGTGGCAGCTCCTTCCTCAGCCACCTCAAGTTTTGTCCCAGTGATTCCAGGCACAAGAAGGGGTTTTCTTCATGGGCATGAGAAGAGGTTCAGCAGGATGCAGTGAGCATCTTGCTCGTGGCTTCAAAACCAGGACAAGGACCAATCCTCCTGGGAAAGGGCCATGAGTGTCACCAAGAGCACAGAAACACTTCCAGCCTCCTGGCTCCAAGGCTTGGCAAGGCTGCCCAAACCTGCTGAGCCCTGCCAGGTTCCCCACAGCTCTCACCGCCTGCTCCAGCCCCTGATTTCATCCCAGGCAAACACCATTGTCCTATGGCTGGGCTGGACCTGCAGGGGCCTTTCCCCAGGTCACACTGGACTACTGCTCTTCCCAAGGAAAAATGAGGGATTTTGCCTCTTCCCATGCTGAGCTGGATATTGGGAGCACCCACCCAAGCGCAAAGCACAAGCTGGGCCTGCCCAAGAGCCATATGTCAGGGATGGGAAGGACATTCCAACCCTCTCACCATGGAAATTATCACTCTCTGCCTCCTGGGCACCAACCACACTCACCCAGCACAGGCCCCAGGCTCCCTAGGACATCAGCTGCCAGCCAAGGACACAGGCTCCGCTCATCCACTGCTCTCCCTGGAGGTGAGCCCAAAGGTTGGAACCAAGCAACCACCAGGAATTCACAGCAGATGTTTCTGCCTCTCTCCAGCCTTAGTGCAGTGAGGGGCACTGTGTGCTCTTCCATAAGGAGCAGTAACAGAAGCTGACTCTTGGCATTCCCTAAGGGATTCCACTGAGGCCACCTGCACTGCTGGGTGCCCAGCACAGGGGGAGAAATCCTTCATTTCTGGGCCACCTGAATGGCTGGGTGCCCAGCACAGGGGGAGAAATCCTTCATTCTGACCCACCTGCACTGCTGGGTGCCCAGCACAGGGGGAGAAATCCTTCATTTCTGGGCCACCTGAATGGCTGGGTGCCCAGCACAGGGGGAGAAATCCTTCATTCTGACCCACCTGCACTGCTGGGTGCCCAGCACAGGGGGAGAAATCCTTCATTTCTGGGCCACCTGAATGGCTGGGTGCCCAG
>JBBMKD010000013.1:20199086-20251960 GCA_037834095.1 Argya squamiceps | reverse complement strand
ACTGCTGGGTGCCCAGCACAGAGGGAGAAATCCCTCATTCTGACCCACCTGCACTGCTGGGTGCCCAGCACAGGGGGAGAAATCCCTCAGTCTGACCCACCTGCACTGCTGGGTGCCCAGCACAGGGGGAGAAATCCCTCAGTCTGACCCACATGCACTGCTGGGGGCCCAGCAGAGGGGGAGAAATCCTTCATTCTGACCCACCTACACTACTGGGTGCTCAGAACAGGGGGAGAAATCCCTCACTCTGGGCCACCTGAATGGCTGGTTGCCCAGCACAGGGGGAGAAATCCCTTGTTCTGTTGGCACCCAAGAGCATGAGTGCTTCCAGAGTGGTGCTGAGACCTCTCAGCCCCAGGCAGCTGCCCACCCCTCCATCCCAGCTGCAGGTTTTTCCCCGAGCTGCTCCCAGCAGCTGAGCCTGTCAGAAGCACCTGGCCTCGAGCCACCTGGGTTAGTGCTGCATGCTGGAGGATGAACTCGGGAGCCCCAAGCACAGCTTCATTTTATTGCAATAAAGAGGAATCAAGTAATGACAAGGCGAGGGGTGAGCGATGGGGTAATGGGAGAGCTGCCACAGAGCAGAGCCAAAGGACACCAGCCCCTCCTGCTCTTTGCCTTCACCTACTGCCTGGAATTGCCTGTGGAAGCACCAGACTCTGAGGAGAAAGCTGTCACTGAAGGACTAAATCATGGACAATTTATGCTCAGCCTTTGAGCAGCTTCCTCCAGCTATGGAATTAATGAGAGCCCCCTGGCCCTGCCTGCTCCCCACCTGCCCAGCTGGGCTGCACCCCTGCTTTGAAGTTCCCCCCACAATCAATGCTGCATTACCAGAATTTGCTGAAATTGCCACTGAGGAATATTGCCAAGCACAGGGCATTTGCTTTCATTGCATGGGAAAAGTGGTCCTGCCCACACAGACACAGCTCTGCTCCAAGGAGGGGCTTGCAGAGGAATGGGTGAAGCCCTGAGGTTTGCTGGCAGGATGAAGGGGTCTCCCAGGCAGGTTTAGTTTTACAAGTCCTTGGCCAAGCAGATTTTCGTGGTACCGCACTCTTGGCCCTATTAAGATCCCAGGCAAGCTCAGCTGACCACTTACCCTGAATTAGGGCCATCTCCTGGCCCTCTCAGCAGCAGGGCCCTTTAGCAGAGCTGACAGGATCCCAGTATGGCACAAAGTACACACAGAAACACGAGAGTGCTGCCAGACTCCAGCTCCACTCCCTCCAAGATTGTTTTAGCTGGGGTGCTCCTTGAACTGGAACCACAGAAATAATTTGCCAGTGAGAAACCCAGACCTTCAGGTGCAATCCAGGTATCCATCCTAATTCAATTTTCCCGAAGAAGCAGAGTGTACCAGGACAATCAGAAAAGCAATCTGTAGTTCTCCTCAGATGCCTCACAGCAGCCCTTACGGAAGAACCAGAAATGAGATGTCCTCCCCCACATCAAAATGAGATTTTAGCAAAGCCCACCTCCACAACAGATTAATAAATACGCAGACAGTTTGTGCCAAAAAAAACCCCAGATCCAAATTCCCTTAGAGATGGAGGATAAAGGCATGAGAACCCACTTGGTAACCTCTGTGACTGATACCAGTCCCTACAAACAGCCAAGGGCACCAAACTTCAAAGGGGTTGAGAGAGGATTCGACCTTCTCTTCGCCGTCATTTTTGTGCACTTTGGATTTCGCTCCCACTGAGGCGCCCACGGTGCCCAGCTGGCTGAACAGGAAGCTGATAAGCTTGGAGTATCACTAGTTTAGTGTGATAATCACAGTAGGCATGGCCTAGCAAGGAGAAGGACCACAGGGAAACTAACATCACCCCCCGTGGACCCCATGATGGAGCTCCCTCCTCTTGTCTGTTCCCTTCTAAACAGGATAACACCACTGCCTGGCTTCCATGGACCCTGGGAGGAAGGGGAAACACACTCAGCTGCTCAGGCACTGTGCTCACAGGAGCCAGGCAGGCCTTTCACCCAAGCAGCACATTAAATATAAAAGAGAAGTCGCCATGGATGTTAATGTATGGCATCAGGATTTATTCCCCCCTCCTGTTCTCAGCACCACGTGACAACATTAATTAAATGTGTTTCTGACCCTGCTGCGCTTCTTTAAATATTTGCCATTCTCCACAAGCAGTGTTTGGTTAATGAAATGAAATTAATGAGCTCATTAGATTGTGCAGTAATCTTTCAGAAGCGAAGCCCAGCGCTCGGAATCGCTGCTCCCTTTCTCCACTCGCGCCTTAACTCGGCGCATTCAGCTCCACAAGCAACGGCTGAACGGGGCAGTAATCAATTAACAGGGCAGCAGGCACAGGAAGGGGAAGGAGGGGACACCAGGGCCAACCAGAGGCAGCTGGGTGACTTTCCCACGGGAGCTGATCCCGCGGTTCCGGGCGGTCCCTGGCACGCATAGCTCAGTTTGGCGGGTGCTTCTCCAAGGTGAGGATCAGCTACAGGAGCCTGTGTGAATCCATGGCTACTTCCATTTGTATGGCAAAGCCAACAAGCCTTGGGAAAGGAGAGCTGGGCTTAAAGGCTCCCAGACATGCCTCTAACAGCAGCCCTGGCTGTGGCTGAGACACAGCAAGGGCCGCACTGCCGAGGCCACGGGATTGTCCCTAAACCTCTTCCTGGAGCAAGGAAAGCCCATGGGGCCCATGCCCCTCCACCAGGCAACTGCCCACACTCTCTTTGATGATTACTCACCCTGATTCCCCCCATGCTGATCCAAACAACCCTCTGGCACCCAGCCTTTCCCACATTTCCCCCCAGCTCAGAGCAGAATCCACATCTTGGTGTCCACCACTGCAGTACAGCCCCAGGAGCAGCAAGGGAGGCTCTTTGCCTTTGGGCTGCATCGACTCACCAAGCCAGCACGATTCTCACCTTTTTCTCTTTGAGCAGGAAGGATTCTCCCCAGAGCAGTGCCCTGTTTTCCTATTGTCTTGTGAAGCTTCGTCAAAGAATTAACTCAGATCAAAGAGTCTCCAGAGCAGCACGAAATCCCCCGATGGGCAGGAAAAGGAGGAGGGGGGTGGACAATAAGACAAAAAACGCTCCAGTAAATCTCTTTCCAAGAAAGCAAATGGGGGTAGTTTCTGCATGCACATAAACCCCACAGCTCAGAGCCTGTGTTAGCTATGGTGACTCCCAACAGCTCCAGAGGAATTCCGGGTAGGAAATGTATGCAAATCGAATTCTCACCATGGCTGTACTCGCCAACAGACTGGATCACAAAGCTGTATCAGGCTCCCATCCCTGGGCTTTTGTCATTTACCTTTTAGCCCAGAAGTCATGATGGTGAGCCAGGCCTGCTGGGATAAAGCAAGAGGGTGATGAGCACAGCCAGGAGGGAGCAAGAGAAAAGTTAAAACACTGGAAAATATCCAGATTAAAAAAGGAAATGATACCCCAAGTCCCCACAAAAGCCTCAAGGAAAGCAATGCCCCAACCACTATTGCAGAACATTAAAAAATAAAAACATCTTTGTGCTCACAGGTGGCAGGACCAAAGATGGAAAACCCAAACCAACATTATTCCCACACTCATCAATTGCGCCAACCTCCTGCATCCAAAATACAATATCAGAGGACTTTTGAACTGTGCCTCCTCTGCATCATGGATTACCCCATGTTGCTTGAGCAATCCAGAATTGTCTCTATCCGCTTGCCCAGGTGGACAGCACAACCCCCAAAATGCCAGGCTGAGTTCAAACACCTCAAGGTTAGCCAGGCCTTTCACAACCCTTCACATCCTTCCAGCCCACCCAGTGAGGTTTGATTTTCCTCTGCTTTAAAGGATCTGAACACCCCTGCCTTTGGTGACTGATGATTAAACAGAGAGAAAAGCACAGCTATCATTTATCCACGACCTTGGAAGGGCTGCAAATAACACTGGCTGGCTGATGGCAGGTCCCCTGGCCACAGAGTGGAGGAGTGGCTCTCAAGGGCAGCAGGGAGAATAAATCCAGAGGCCAAGCTGACAGCTCCCCTGCACTCTGCTGCAGAGAGGAGCTGCACACACCTGGCAGGTGGAAGAGACCACCTGAGGCAGTGGGTGCCACACAGGAGATGATGCACAGAGGATGAGCTGGGGTGGAGAGTTACCATAACTCCTGGACAGCTCTGAAAACAGCAGTGCTGGATCTCCAAGGGGCTTTCCACCAGCAAACTCAGCAGCCAAGATGTGGGAGACTCAACGAGGGCACACGGGCAGCCATTCATTCCACTGAGGATGGCCTCTGAGATGGTGTTTGCTGAGAATGAGTTACTCCAAAAGGGAAGGTAAGTGAGTCTTTCCACCCCAGGGCAGCACAAACAGCATTTGTCATCACATTCATATCATATCCCTGAGTTTACAGCTGGATCCTGCCTTCCATCTTCCTCCAGAGGCAGCCACAGCACAAAAATCAGGTCCCCATCTGCTAACAGAGCTGATTTTGCTCTTTGCAGACTGTACAGAATCCATTGACAGGGAGGCAGAGCATGGCCATGCACCAGCAGCCTGGTTTGTGCACCTGGGAGGGTTCAGTGCCAGGAACCCATTTTCCAGAAGCCAACACCACCCTCCCCATAGGTTTGGGGTCCCAGCCCATGTTCACAGAGCAGCCTCTTGTCTCCATCCTGATTTAGCTGTGTAAGCAACACTGCTTCCACAGCCTTGCTTTGTTTCGAGTCAGTGAACAAATCTTCAATCTTGTTTAAAATCAAATCAAAATTCAAATTTTGGCTCCAGTACCGCAGCCTGCTTATGCTCCAGCCTGGCTCCTACAGCCAAAGTGAATTAATGCCCACACCCCTGGGAGTATCTCCTGGCAGGTGACTTTGCCCTTGCCCCTTGCCCTTTGTTTTTCCCCCGTGGATGGGGACCTGCAGGGATGCACAGCAGCCCGAGCAGAAGATGCCTTTGTGGCAGCTGGAAATGGAGCCAAAATCCGGGGCGGGTTTGGTAGAGATCCTTACAAATGCAACTGCTCCTCCGAAGTGTATTTATATCTTATCTGTGCTGTTTACCCATATGTTCAATAAATCATTATTCATTATCTGATAAGGTGCTTGCAGGAAATTTCTAAGCCAGGCTTACAGTTAGCACCGGGACACGCTGGGAATACAAATGGAAAAATAAACAGAGCATCTGTCTCCTGCGAGGCTGCTGTGCTGCCAGGGGACTGTGGTGACATTGCCAGCCAGGAGACCAAAGGCTGGGTCACCCGGCCTGCTGGGCTGGGGACAACAGGCCTGTGTTATGTAGAACAGCCTCCTTTTCAGCTAATTACACATCCCAGATCCCTCCCGGTGATAGAATTGACACTACAAAGTGAGCCATGTTTCCTCTCTTCTGCTCCTCATTCATCTCTGCCCTGCCAGGCCCTCACCACAGCCAGGCAGAGACAGGAACCCTGCAAAAGCTTCAGCCTGGGAGCAGCAAGGGAAAAATTGGGAGTGTAGATCTGAGACAGCTTGAACAGACAGGAAAACTCTTCTTTGTGCTGTCTGTGGCCCAGGCATAAAACCAGAGGAGAAATATTAGAGCAAACCCAGAGCCATCTCTGACCCTGTCCACTCCTTTTGTTGTTCCAGCATGAAAAGGAGACATGGGAAACACCTGGAGATGTTGCTCCATGGCATATCCCAACTCCTGCTCTGTCCCCTCTGATGCTCCAACACCAGGAACCCAAACTGGCTCCATTTAGGCCTGGCAAAGCCTTACTATGTCCTTCAGTACACCCATGGCCCCTCACATCTCAGTTAATCCGAGGTTTAGCTGCACTGGATGGACATTTCCATGTGGAATAGGGGGAGGAAAATGGAAGGAGAGGGTAGAGAGTCAGGTTCAAGTCATGTGAACACCAGCCCCAGCATGTCTTCAAAACAGGCTACAAGGAAGTGTGACATCCAATTTCTTGGGAAGGGGAGGCAGAACGGTAATTAAATTTCTGATCTTGTTAGCCAATTTCTCCAATCACTGCCCCTGAACTGGAGAAGGGGAAGGGAGAGGGGAGACGTTTGCGTCAGCGACGCTTGTGAGGGAAATTAGGTTTTCACGGATTATTGGGTTAGTTCCACTTCTCCCACTTTTTAATTTATTTGTCTGTATGTGCTGCAGAGCTGAAAGGCCGAGAATTTTTCCCCCCCTTTTTTTTTTAATTAAAATCTGTAGTTTTGGAAGATGAAAACTTTGGAAGGGGGGGAAGAGTGCAACAATATAACCATGTCAGCCAAAATCTGCTTCCCTCACAAATTTTTGTTAATCCCGCTTCAAAACAAGAGCCTAACAAGATCTCTCAGTAGAGCTCAAAATAGCCCCTGGATACTTGTATAAAAGAAAAAAAAAACTTGTTAATGAACTTTTTCTATCTGTAAAAAGGACAGAATTCACTTGCTTACCGCTACTTGCAGGTTGAAGTTTGGGTTGCTCTTTTTCTTCTTTTTTTTTTTAATTTTCCCTTAATGCTACAAAAGAAATTCCAGAATTGCTGCCTGTGCAACCCTGGGCCTCTATTATTTCTCAAAAGACAGTAACACTGCCCCTCTTTCCAATTTCTTTAGAAATAGAGGAGAAGACTAAAATGTGCCTATGGGCAGTGTTCAAGTAAATTATCTGTATGATTATTTCCAACTGCCTGCTGAGTGGTTTCCTAGGAACAATGCCAAGGGGCTATTTTGTTTAAGGTTTCTGAATTTGGGATAAAAGAGAAGCAGTGTAGTTCACACAGAGCCCAGACTTCCACTTTGATGAAAGGTTCGGAAAGTAGGAATGGCTGCACGGCTCAGCCTTAGCTGCAGGAGTCTTGCAAAGGTATCTGGGAAGCCAACAAAGGCTGGAAAGAACAATTTCTGGAAAACAAAGTCACACAGCTGCAATGTGAAAGAGCTGGGAAAAGCTCTGGCCAGAGAAGCAGTGAATCATTAAGGTTGGAAAAACCTTCAAGATCGTCGAATCCAACCTTCAACCGAATCCCACCATGCCCAAATTTCCAAGTGCCACATTTACTTCATTTTTTAACATCTCCAGGCAGCCTGTTCCAGTGCCTGACTACCCTTTCAGTGAAGAAATTTCCCCCAATATCCAACTTGAACTTCCTGTGGTGAATTTGAGGCCCCTTCCCTTTTTCCCAGCACTTGCTTCCCACAATAACCAAGGACATTGTGTCAATGCCTGGGTGGGACCAGGAGCCTGTGGGATTATTTCACACCTCCAGGCAGTGCTGGCCAAGTTCCCTGAGCTGACCCACCCACAGATATTTGGGAAGCAGAATTGGGCTGGTTCTTTCCCCTTTGCCCAGTCAGTGTTGTGGATCACATCCACCCACCAGGCTGCCCATGAGGGAAATACACACACTGAAATCTCTACAGACAAAATCACATTCATTCCTGGGACTTTGTACAGGGAGAAACCCATGGGTGAGACCCCTCAGGTGGGACAGGAAAGAGCCCAAGCCAAGATCACACAAACCTTCTAAGCAGCTAAGTACAAAAGCCCAGACTAATCCCACCCAGCTTCAGCTACACCAAAGTCTGGTCCATTTTCCATGGAGAATGGAGGTGACACCTCCAGCCAGCGGGAGAGCTGGCCAAAGGTAATTTCTAGAAAGGCTTTAAACAAAGCCAAACACACACAAAGGAAGCACCCTGTCCTTCCTTCCCAATCAGGGTGAAAACTGTGGCTGAAGCCCTGATTAAGATCCTCATCATGGCCAAACTCTGAGCTGACCCGCCCTCATCAGGCTTTGCACTTTGGAAAAAGCTAATTCCGATGGCAGTGAAGAGGAAGGGAATTTACTCTGCTCTGCCGTGACCCAGACTTCACAGCCATTCAAAGTGAGCAGCCACAGCCATTAAAAACTTCACTTCGTGCACTGAAGAGGCTCATAAAGAGAGTGTGAATTCACAGAGCACTGGCTCAGAAAGCCCATTCCCTGCCTGTCCCACAGCCTGCCTTTGTCTGAAATATGGAATAAAAGGGAGCTTCATATTTTACTTCAGACTTTTTTCACTCTCTCCTTGTTTCCTCTACAGGCTGACTAAAGAGGAAGTGATTTATAAGGGGAAAACAAGGGGAAGTGGTTCTAATTAATTGGCCATAACCATTACAGCTGTACTGGCATCCAGCAAACAGAGGGCAACAGTGCCGAGACAGAGATGCAGTACCCTGAAAGATTCCACAATAATCCTGCTCCAAGCCAGAATAAATAAAATTAATTTTTCCCTCATGTTTCTGGTACAGACCCCTTGCCCAAGGCTCCTGGCACCTGAGCTGTCATTTTCCACACAGAGTCAGCAGGAGAGGGGAACTGAAAGGGGTCTCCAGCTTGAACCTCTCTTTGCAGGCCCTCCTTTCCCTTTTCCAGAGAAGGCTCATTTTCAAGTCAGCTCAAGTTCAGGGTGTAAGGAGAGAGTCTAGCTAAAGAAATCTCAACTCCAAGCCTAGGATGAGAAGCTTTACCAAAAGGCTCCATCAGCCCCTTCCATCTCCCAGCTGGGAGGAGAGCAGGGGGCTCCTGGGGCACTGCAGAGCCGGGGGAAACAGAAAGGCTATTTTGTGTCCAGAAACAAATGTGTTTGTTCTTTCAGCAGCGTTATGGCCAGGAGAACTGGCCCCGAGGGAACCATACATCACACATTGCAGGTGCCTGGCTTCAGGAGGGGGAAACTCTCCAGCTTTCCTAACTGCGAGTGCCAAAAGTTCTGTATCCAAAGTTCATCCTGACCTCAGAGGGTTGGCCCGCTCCGTGGGGGGAAACAAAGCCTGGGCATAATCGGAACAAGCTCATAATTAAAAGTGCTCTCGCCTTTACGAGCCCCCAGGTCACTGTTTCCATTTTCCCTCATTGCACGGGGAGCAGCACAACGGGAAGGAACAGCCAGAGCCTGCTGTTTGCAGAGGGCAGCCCTGCTGTAACCCCACCAGGCTACCCCTGGGAGCCTGCACTGGGATTTTTATGGGTATGGAAGGTGTGGGGAGCAGTTAACCAGGACAGCTTTTAATAGGGAAATCCAGCAATAGCAGGGAAAAGAGTGCAAAATTCAAATAGCACTGGGCATTCCCATGTACCAGAGGCATTGTGTCCTCAGGAAGAAAGCCAGGCTGCTCCCAGCTGTCCCACGGGGGCAGTCACTGTAGCTCAGAGAGTGTGATAAGCCCCAGCTTCTGTAACAAGTTTAAAAAAAAGAGATGCCAATGTTTGCCCAGCACTTTGCTGGGGCTGAGCTCGATTATGCTGTGCCGTGAGAGATTAACACAACCAGATTGCTTTGTGGACTCACTGCTTCCCCACGGCCCCGGGCAGATTTTCCTCTTCATGCTCTGAAAAAGGTCTCAGGACGTGAACTCGCATTCAGCAGGGAGCCTGAGCAGCTCCAGGGGGCTGCTATTTCCTCTCCACCTGGGATCCAGGCAAGCCAGCACCTTTCCCAGGGAGTCTGGCTGATCATCTGCCCCGTTTGGGACAAGGACAGCCGCAGGCAGGACTGTGTCTCCAGCTCCCAGTGCAGCCCGATGTCTTTGGGAGGTGCTGGGCCCTTTTTCCAGGCAAGAGACTCCAGCAAAACCAGAGTTCCCAGGAGGAACAGCAGATCCCAGCAGCTACAGGGAAAGGAAAGCAATTTCTGTGCCTTTTTTGGCAGTTTCTGGTATGCCAGTTGGAAAAAGCAAAAGCCACCCAAAAGAAAAGGCCACTGTCCCTGGCTGGTGTGAAGGGATGCTTCTGCAGGGAGGCAGCAGGATCTGTGGGGAAGAAGGGAAATAGCTCCAAATGGAAGAACCCCAGGGAAGTACTGAGGACACTGGCACAACCACCAAAGCCTATGCTGTGCCACCAGGAGATTCTAAAACAGCTGAAGGGGAAAGAAAATAAATTAAGAAATAATTAATCGCTGCAATTCTTCAGGGACAGGCCATTAGCCCTTGCAGGCAGCTCAGCAAGAACAACTCCTGGGACAGCAGAGTGGCACACAGGGACAGGGAACAAAGAGATGCTCAGGGAAGGGGCAGGATGGGGTTGTCCTGGTGTTAAGAAAACAGTGATTTTATCCCAAAACTCAAATTAGACCAAGAACAGTATAAAACAAACTGAAGGACAAGCATTCCTCTAGGAGGGAAACAGGTCCCTAATATCAGCTCAGGATAAGGGATAGAGCTCTTGTCTAGGCAAGAGCAGTGGAATATGACATTAGCAGAAGTCAGACAAAACCTGCTGCTTTTGGCTGTAGCAAACAGGCCCCATTGCTGGCAGGTGCAGGGGGGAAAGTACTTCATCCCATTTTCCACAGAAAACTCAAATCCAGCACCTCTGCTGACCCCTCTGGAGAAGAGGGGCTGGCCTGTTACCAAGCCCCAAGTATCCAAGTCATACATCAAGGATCCAGAGGGACAAGGGCTGAGCAGAAATCATGGACAGTGTGCCTGGTTCTCCCCTGCCCCTACAGCAGGATGGGCAGTGGCAGCCTCTGGCAGGGACAGTCCCCCCAGCTGGACACCCCTGGCCAGAGGCAAAGGCTGTTTGGCCCTGAGGTCAAAGCTGGCACCACTTTAGAGGCTCAGAGATGTCCAGGGATGGAGGGGACATTCCAGGGAGGAGAAGGGCCAAGGAACGTGTGAGCAGCTGCTCCTGTGTTTGCTCAGCTGCTCCCACCATGCTGCTAAACCACTGATTTAGGAGAGGTTTTTAGTCTGGGATAGTCATTCCTCATGTGTCAAACTCCAAGCAGAGGTTTGGAACACTCAGTGTACACTTGAGACAGCACCTGGGGAGGACTCATCCCATGCAAGACAAGCTTTGCCAAGATCTTGTTCCTGCTCCTCTAACAATGCAGTTTACTCACATTGTGAATGTTAGTAAGGAAGGGTGAGTGATCCATGACCAGCAGCAGAGCCAAGGGCATGAAAATTATTCTCCCCTGGGCTGTGAGCAAGTTCTGAACCCACAGCCATGACCAGACAATGGTGGCCTTCACCCTTAGTTCCCAGCAGTTAGCCCTGCCCTTTGCAAGACTGGAATTTCAAACAAGCAAATCCCAAATCCAGCACACAGGTCCCTCACACAGAGGGCAGGTTTGGGCTCAAGAGCCATGCAGTGGAAATGCAGAGCAGTTTCTTGCACCCCACCCCTCACTGCAGCTCAGCATGCAGGCTCCAGGACACACAGCCCTTCCACACAAGGGTCCTCAGGCACAGGAAAGCATTTGGAAAAGATGGGAAGATTATTCTCCTGCTGGAAAACAGCCTCAAACTGTGAGGTGGTGGGGTGAGGATGTGTCAAGGCTCCTGTTCCCAAGGCAGCAGGTGAGGTTGGACCATGGACATTCATCCAGCTCTCTGCTCACACCAGGCTGCTCTTGAGCATCTAAGCAGCACAATAGGGTCAGCCACAGGTACACACTCTCCTGAGATGCAACTGCAAGTTATGCAAGGCTCTGCCAAGCCAAAACTGAACCACTGGGGCTCAGACTTCCACTAAAAAAGGGTTCAAGCCCTGGGTAACAAAGTCCTTGATCTGCACATCCCTCACTCCAGCAGAACATCCCTCACTCTGCTGAACAGCACCACGACTGCTGTCATGGCTTGCATGGGACAAGTACCCCTGAGAAGCCACCCTCATAGGGAGCAAGAGGCTGGCATGCATGATAGAAGGAAGAAAAGGATGTTCACAAGCTCAAGAAGCACAAGAACAGGCAGCAAATCAGTGACAGACCTCCAGGACCTTGTCTTGAAAGGAATCATCCTCTGCTCCTCTCCATCAGCTCCTGCTGAGTGCTCCCACTGATTGTGCTCCTCAGAGGACCTGGAAAAGCAGCTCAATCAAATCTCACCCATTTTTCAAAAGATTTTGGATGTATAATCAAATTTTTGACACACACCCACCCACACACACACTTTTCAAGTGTTTTCCCAAGTTCCTGGAGGCTTTCACTTTACTACCCCAGCAGAAAGGGACATTTCCACCTGCACAAGCCAAGCACAGCCCTGTGCAACCCTTTGTACAGGATTTTCTGGATAGCAAGCAGGGATGGGTAGGATTACCCACTCTGATGCCCATTTATAACTTTCTAAAACATCTTTTCAAGCCCTGCTTGTATCAACCAAACTGTGGTAAAGTACCAGGCAAAATCAAGGGGAAATACATTTAACAGGAATTATCTGGGAAGCCAGTGAGTGCACACAGCAGATGCAGTTTGTCTGGGGAATCTCACAGTCCACAGAGACTGGATACTCCAAACATGAATCCCAGAAACAGCTTATTCCCACCTATAATGAGGAAGCAGGACCCACCCTGTGCTCAGATTTCTGTTCCTTGCACTACCACCAGTGCCAGCAGAATTATCCTCCAGCAAAACCTCATCCTTACCAGACTCTTCTTTCTGCAGCCACTGAGGTGGAGCTAAGAACAGCTCAGCTGGAAGGAACCTACAACCATCATCTCATCCAAGAGCAACTTCTGGGCTGGCCAATATTTAAAACATGTTATTAAGGACATTGCACAAACGTCCCTTAACCACTGACAGGCTTGGAGCAGTAGGCACCTCTCCAGGAGGGTTCTTCCAAACACAGAAAGGTTGTTCCAGTGCTTGACCACCCATATTCATGTCCCTGAACATCCTTTTCCAATGGTGGAGTCCAGAACTGGACACAGCACCCTAAACACAGTGGGATACTCACATTTTTTGACCATCTGTGTTTTCCCTGTCCAGGGTGTGGTTTGCCCTCATGGCTCCACTGCTCCTGTGATGCTGCTGCCACACAGCACCCCCAAACCTTTCTTGCAGGGCTGCTCTCCAGCCATTCCCCTCCCAGTTTATTCTTAGAACTCTGCCAGTTCTATGTCCCTCACGACAGTCAGCAGCACCTACCAGTTTATTTTCATCAGCAAACTCACTCATAGTGCATTCAGCTCCTGTATCCAGATCACTGATAAAAATATTGAACAGAGCTGGGCAGCAATGTGAATCCATGCTGTGTGCACCTAATGATTTCATTGTCCTTTAAGTGCCTTTAATAGTGCCCAGTGTGATCCTCTCAATTTTATTTTTCCCAGGCACTGAGCTTAGACTAACAGGGCTGTAGGCTCCTGGATCTTCCCTCATGCCCTCCCTGTAAACTGGAATAATTCTGCCTGGCTTCCAGTCAGCTGGGGCCTCCCCAGACTCCCAAGGCCTTTGTAGAGGACGTGCTCCAGCTCCTTCAGCACTCTGGGATGAATCCCATCCAGCCAGGTCAATTTATGGATGTACAGCTGATCATAACTTGCTGCTGTTCCTCGTTAATCTTCACACAGCTCTTGGTGGGAGGGGTTGGTTCCTCTGACCTTGCTGAGGGTACTGGCACAGATCCCTCCCCTTCTACCACATCACACCCCTGCCCACCTGCTCCAGGGAGAGGATCCCATCTCCCTGTGCACACAGGGGAAGAGGTGGGCTCCCAGCACGTGGAATTCCTGTGGTTTGTGTCCTCACAGCTCAGCCCCACTGGCAGGACACCCCTCCCCAACCCCACCACGTGTGGCACAAACACTGATCCATGCTGCAAGTTTTCCTTCCAGTAAAATCTGGAAGCTTTCCTAAGTTGACATCAAATAGGCAGCAGAAGAGTGTCCCTAAAAAGGTGGGTTAGAGCACTCTTGGCAGACCTGTTTGAAAATAAAACCATGAAATACAGTATGGAACTCGTCCCTGAGGAATCTCCACGGACTACAGCAGTCCCAGCAGGACACAGCCAGAATCTGTGGACACTGAGAAAAGCAAAGCCCTGATTCTGCAAGGTGTCCTTGGAGCCCCATTATTTGTGATTAATAAGGCATGATGCAAACACTTAGTTAAATCAGATTAGATCAATAGTACACTATGAATCACTTCTATAGGTTTCCTATAATATTTATATAGACTGCAGTTATCAGCAAGAGTCTCCTGTAAAATTGTCTGTGCTGAAATTTATTTGAAAAAGTACCTTTTATACTCTATTAAAAAAAGCAAACTGACTTTTTTATTCTCTCATAGAGCTGAACTTCCCAGGCAAAAGCTCGGGGAACAGCATGTGGCTTTGCAAAACAAATATTTTGAGACTGCTGCCTGTTTTATCACCTCCTGGAATGGGAATTCCACCTCCATCCCTGTCCCTCCTCAGCCTCTTACACACACACAGTGAAAAAAAAAGTGTTTTACCTAACTCTGCTCACTGTTGGGAGGGCACAAGCAGGAGTGTGACAGAGCCAGCAAGGGATGGGAAAGCCAGCACACTTCCACACTGGTCCAGTGAGGACAAAAAAAAAACCACCATGGCAAAGATTTTCATGGGGTTTCAGACACTCCTTGTGCACTAAATCAAGGCAGCGAATTTACAGCAAATTAATGAAACTAATTTTCTGACTGGAATCATCATCTGTGAATTATTGTGTCTTTACTCATTAAATAAATTATCTGTGTCTTCCAAGGCATTAAGAATGCATCATAAATTACAGCCCTTCATAAATAATTTGCTTTTTGCCTGGGTTTAAATATAGAGAGAGAATAAAGCAAGGGGAAAGGGAGGGATACAAGAGATAAAAAAAGCAAAGAGGCGAAAAAGAAAGCACAAAGAGAAGGGAAGAGAGTGAAACTGAGAACAAAATAAGTGAAGAGAGGAAAAAAAACAGGTGAAAATGGAGACATATGTCCAGCTCAGAAGGGAAGGAAATGAGGAAGGAAAAAAGGAAGTGAGGGATGAAAGAGGACAGACAGGACAAATAGCCCTGTGCAATATTTCAGGTCGGTGTTAATTGCGGCTCGGTGAACGTGGCAGGAAATGAAGCGCCAATATCCAAAGGCTCTGGTGACTTTTATAAATGATTTCATTCCCGTTGAGCTTGTTCCATGTCAATGACTACAAACATTCTGTCTGAGAGATCTCTGCGAAGGGACGCCAGCAAGGGAAACACACTCTGTCATGGAGCAGTGACAGCAGTTACTGAGAGGACCCCAGATCTGTAAATGACAACAGGAGCCATGGCTGACTTGTCAAAGAGGGGCAAAGCAACAGCCCCTGGATTTGTGCTGTGGGATCCTGCTCCAGGCTGGGCCAGAGCTGGATCCCATCCCTGCCCTGCCTCCAGCCTGGCAAACACAGCACCAGGTGCAACCTCCTTGGGACACCAAGGTGATTCAGGTGCAGACCTGTGCCATGATCCAGCAGGATTTCTGTCCACATATCATCCAGGACACTTCTTCCATCCCTTAATGCTAAAGCCTTGCCAAGGATCACAGAAGAACCTGAGCTGGAAGGGACCCACAAGGAGCAGGGTCCAACTCCTGGCCCTGCCCAGGACACTCCAAGAACATTTACAGCTTTTAAGACCCACCAGAAGCTGCCAAAGCACCAGCCAAAGCACTGTCCACAGAGTGGCCAGAACAGGCTCTTTCTCAGTCAAGCCCTTGGCTGCTTCCAGGTTCCCCCTCAGTTCCAGGGCCACCAGCAGTGGCATCCCCTTCCTGCCACATTGCAAGAAATGAACCCAGGCTGGTGAGGAACAGGTTTGGTGCCTGTTTGCTGCACTCTGTGAAAGCCTCTCTGCCTGGACAGCATTCCTACTGAGTAAGACCCTTGTCCTGAAAAATCAGGAGCTGCAGTTTAAGGAGATTTCTGATGAGAAGTGGAATGAAGTTAATACTCAGGATGCTGGTGAAGAGGCCTATGGGACACAGCACAGCCACGTGACTTCTCACCAGCAGAGCTGAGCTCATTTGAGGTGACCAGAAGTCATGCAGGAAAACTAGAGCAGCTCCAAGCCAAGTATTTTTCTCCTTGGTGGAATTCCTTAGCTCAGCACCAGAGAACTGCAGCCACAACGACCTTTTTGTGGTCAGCTCAGAGCACAGGCAAACATCTGCCTTCAAAACCTGACGTGGCCATTCCCTTGCTGAGCTGCCCAAGCCAGCTGTGGTTGTCACCCTGGTCTGGTGACACTGAGTCTCCTGTCCTGCATCCTGGGGTTTGGCTGTGTCAGCGCTGCAGCCGGGCTGGGGACAGGGACAGGACAGGGCAGGGTCACAGCAGCTGGCTCACCCCTGGCTCCCTGCAAGCAGAAGGGTGTTCCTGCAGGAAGCTGGAGGGTGGCCAGTCCTGGAAGCTCTTGGAGAATGAGCACAATGGCAGCTGTTTCCTATTTGGAAGTGGAAGAGCTCCGATCTCATGATGTCACCAGTCAGGACAAAAGGAATGTTTTCCTTCTTCCAAGTGCAAACCCAACCCAGGGTATGTGGAGCCTCAGAAAGTCTGCTCTGCAAGCATCAGATCTGCTGGTTAACAGGTAACAGCAACACCAAGGCAACAATGAAAGCGAAGCCACAGCAGGGAAAGTCCCAGAAGACAACAATGATCCAAGAAAACATCTCTGGGAAACCCCTGGCCAGGTGACAGCACACAGCCTTACCACAGAGCCACACAATGGGTTATAGAAGGGACCTTAAAAATCATCTCATTCCAACCCCCTGCCCTGGGCAGGGACACCTCTCACTGGAACAGGCTGCTCTGAGCCCCATCCAAGTCATGGCTTGGGTTTGAAGAGTGTATCTGAAAGATTTGGGTTTGGGAGTCCACCAGCTATATTTGAAGCAACTCCATAAAGATGGAGGAATGTGGCTTTTGGTACAAAAGGGCCTCCTTGCTGCAAACATCAGAGCCAAATACATTTCTGTACAACTTTCACAGCACTAGAAACCTGCCTGCTGACCCAGGTGTCTTCTGCCCTGAACTCCAGGTGCTGAAAGTCCTGTGCCACGCACAGAACATCCCTAAGCTTGAACCACTTCAGCACAACCCTTCCCACTGTTTGGATTTACCCAGTTTGAGGCTGGAAATGGTTTCCACAGCTCCTTTGACCATTAGCACAGCAGCCAGGTTCACCACCTCAAGATCCTGGATGCTAAATCAAACTTTCAGGTGCTCATGAGATCCTGAGTAATCCATCCATGAGGCAGGGGAGAAGGGAAAGAAGAGCAACACAAACATCTAGCAGGAGAAAGGAAAGAATTCAGTTTCATGTCTTTTTTTGGAGGGAGTTTAGGTGGGTAAGTCACCTCCACACAGTTTCCCCAGCTCCCTGCTCACAGGGCTGAGCAAAGGGGCAGCCACAGAGTGACACTCACCTGGAGCACCCGTCTCTTCCCTGGCCTCCAGCCAGCCTCTCCCAGCAGTACCGTGGTCACACAGCACCATAAAAGCTCTTCTTGGAAAAAAATCCTTTCCTTTCTCAGGCCATAACATCCACAGGGTCACATCACACAGGCTTTTCACACCTCCAAAACTGCACAATTCCCTCCCATTTCCAACTTGGCTGCTTCTCAAAGAAATGACCCCAAGTCTCGTGCAAGCTGCAATATAACCTGAGCCTGCCCTTTCCGCCCTTTCCATTCCTGATGCCAGCAGAACACCTCCACTCCAGCTGCTCTTCCCACACAAGTCCAGCTCAAACTCCCACATCCTCCTTCCCCACGCTGCTCTGATGTTCCTGCAGTCAGCCAGTCCTCAAGGGAAGTAACATTTCACCAACTCCAATAACTCAGGATGGAGATCAGCTGGTAATGGAAAAGCCTTTCCCAGAACAGTCTCCAGCTGATTTTGGAAAGGGTCAGAGCAGCCAGCCTAGATCCCACCACCTCCATGCAGTCAGCATCACCCCTGGAAATCTTTACCTCCCTTTTCCTTGGGTAAAGGCCTCTGTTCTCTGTACCCAAGGGCTCTGCAGAGGGTTTTTTCCTCTGCCAGCTCAGATTGTTTTGAAACCCCACTCAAAAAAGGGGATTTTCCATCAGTCCCTGGAGCAACAAGTGACTCCAGCCAAGTGTGAAGCAGGTCACTCTCCTCCTTCCCAGCTTTTCACACCATGTGTTTCGTGTCAGGACCGTGACAAGGGCTGGCCCTGGGGACCAGAAGGAGGTGGCTGCTGCAGGCTTTGTGTGCCTGCAGCTCCCTTCCCTCGCTCCCAAGCCAGCACACATCTGCCCCACAGCAGGAGCACCATTCCTTCCTCCCGATCCAGCAGAATGGAGAGCCAGAGATTTATGTACTCCGCGATTTTTATGTGCTCTCAAGAAGGGCTGCGGAGGGAAAACTCCACCACTCACAAAAGCCTCCATCTGTGAGTTTATTTATCTGTGCTGGGAAGGCTGTTTATTCTGTTTCAGGGTGGAAACTACACTGGGATCGCAGCTTAATTGTACTGTTTGTTGAATTAATTGCTCTGTTTGATCGGCCTTTCTCTCATCATGCTTGGGAATGGAATGGCTTTGCTGCAATGTGGGAATGGGGAGGGTTGGAGCTGTTTCTCCTGGCAGCCAGCATGCAGCAAGCAAGAGGGGCTGTTTTGGGGACACCACGAGGTGCCTGATGCAAATCTTGCTGCAGAGGGAGTCCAGGGAGGTCAAGCATCCTGGGAATAGTGTATGGGCCAAAACCAGAGAAGCATGTGGATGTATGGGATGCTTGGTTGGCCTTTTGCTTCTTTTTCCTGCTGCTCCCTGCCCAGCCAACCACCCAGGATCTGTGTGGCCAAGGAAGGAGCTACTGTCCAGGCTGGCCCTTCCATGACTGCCAGCCTCTAACCACCTCTCCTGCAATGAGAGTGAACACTCTGAATTTTCCAGGTCACCTGATGAATCATGGGATGCAGAGCAAACCTCAGCATTATTTTCATATTGGAACATTTTTCCCCTCGCTTTCATTCACAGGTTTTTTTCTTTTCCCTTTCAGGTTTTGCCAGCAAACATCCAGCTCGAGTAAAATCCAGCTTGTTTCACATTCCTTTTTTCCACATTCATAATCACAGCCCTCAACTCTTTAGTTTTTGTTCCTGCCTCTCCCACTTCCCACACACACTTCCCTCTGCCCACTGGCTGAAGCACAATGACCAGTGGCATTTCCCACACACATATTTTCAGTTCCCCTCTCTCTCTCCAAAGTGGAACAGTGTCAGGATTCCATGGAGATGTCATTGCTCCTCTGCCAGCACAGACAGGACATCTCTCCCTGAGTCACACCTGCCTGGGACCCTTCCCAACAGAGGACCCAGGCACTAAAGGGAATCAACCCCATGGCCACCCTATGGCCAAGTTGCCAACATCCCAACACCGACAGGAAACTGATTTCTCCCACTAATTAGACATCCTAGTAGACTTCAGGGAGTATCTCAAGCCAGGAAGGCACAATCCACGGAAGACAAACCCTCCCCACCTAATCCTGCCCCTTTCACTGGAATCTGCAGGCTCTGGGAATCTGCCTTCCACTGCACAGAGTGAGCTGCTGGAGACAGCAAGATGTTTCAATCAGCAGATCTCTGGTGTCTGAGGCAAACCCATTCCTTGCTGATAAGGAATGAATACTGTCTGTGTCTGTCCGGGTACGTGTTTCTCTCTCTCTCTATTTCTCTTTTCTCCTTCATAAAGCTGTCAGACCAAAAATAACATATTAGTGGAAGGAAGGAATGTCAGCTGTAATACAATAACGTGGTTGGGGGATGTGCGTGCCTGGCTGCTGTGCCAGAGTCTCTCTTGCACTGAGCTATGGCTCAGGAGTGCCTTTCCCTCCTCCTCACTTTGTTCTCCCACCAGACATGGAAAATGGGATGATAAATGGGAGGGAGTGCTTATTCAGCACTGCTCCACTGCCAAAAGCCACCTGTGTTTGACTCTGCAGGAGGATCACACATCCCCAGGACAGAGACTGAGTATCAGTCCACTGATAATTCACCCCTGGAAGTGTTCAAGGCCTGGTTGGATGGGGCCCTGAGCGACCTGTTCTAGTGGGTGGTGTCCCTGTCCATGGCAAGGGGTGGGACTGGATGATCTTTAAGTTCCATTCCAACCCAAACCACTGGAATTCTGCAAACATGGCAGGAATGGCCAGACCACTGCAGGCTCAGGCTGGGCCACAGCTTGAAAATCCAGTCCCCAGCGTTGACTGGAACAGCATCTTGGACAAAACACGTGGTAAGGAGCCCACTGCTGAGGTCACCTCTTGGTTTTAAGGCCAGGAGGGCCTGATGCTTCTCTCTGTCCAGTCCAACCAGTTCCTGGCAAAATGCCCTCCGTGGAAAGCCAATGACATCTGAGGGACCATGTCTTGTATGTAGGTAGCCAGCACCTCAGGAATGGCTTCCAGCTGGACAAAACTGCATCTCCTGCTTGTCTGTTCCAGCATCCAGAGACTTCTTCTGCAAAGGCAAAGAAGAAGAGGAAACACGTAAAGAAGGAAAAGCCTCCTGCCCCACACAGGTCTCTTCACCATGAATGGGTGGGTCCCATTCTGACTCCACCAGGCAGGAGCCCTCAGGTGTCAGGCTCTTCTCTCACCTTCCACACCTCAGGGAGCAGCACTGCCTATTCCAGCCCTTCCCAGGACTCACCCTGGGGCACAGCACTATCACATTCCACAGTGGTGCAGCTTTCCCAGCCCCAAGCTCTGTCTTGAGCAGTGCCATGAAGTGAAATGGCTGCAGGAGTGCCAGGGCTGGGATCCAGCCCCGTGACCCACTCCAAGTGAGGCTCCCACGTGGCTGGAGCAGCCCTGCTGGCTCCCAGCCCTCTGCAGAGATGTTCCTCCTCCTTCCCACTAAATGTCCTCCCGTTCCTCCCCATTTCCTCCGTCCTGACACCACAAATGCAGGACCAGAGGAGCTGACAGGCAGGAGCAGGCACATGGACATCTTGTCCAGTGTCCAATTTGGGGATGTGCCAGACTGAAGGGTAAGATTCCTACCGACAGCACATATGCAAATCAGGGCTCCTTCTGCAGTTTTTAATAGCCCAAAACTGATTTAACTCTGCAAACACAAAGACCAAAATCCCTTTCAAAATGTGTGTTACTGTTCCAAAAATTCTGGCTACTTTTGATATGCAAATACCAACCCAGCCTCCTTATAAAACTTGCCAAGTTCTTGATTTCATTTTCTTAATTCCATCCAGTAGCACTGAAGTTGCACAGAAAGATGCAAAGTGTTTCTTTTAGCAGTTCCTAATTAATTCAACGCCTGGTCCTTTCTGTGGGCTGTTTTCCAGCCCCCTCCTTTTCAACCTGGTCAGTTGTTGGAGGCATCTGAGGTATCCATGAAAACTAATGGGGCAGGAAAGTCACTGTGATGACTCTTCAATTAGCTGGACAAGGATGTGCAGCGTCACGGAAAAATGTTTCTTCTGCTAATGAGAACTAACGATCCCTTACCTGGGGGACTCTGTGCTCTGATCAAAGGAGCCCAATCAAAACCTCTGCAAATTTCTGATTAAACCAGACAAAAGAGGGGAGAAAGGCACCCAGTCAGATGCTGAATAGATAATAAAATCCACTTCCCTTTTTCCTTCCCAGAAAATGGTAAATCTAATGGGCATGACTAAGCAGCTGTGAGGGAAGACGTGAACAAATTTGTAAAGCAAAGGGGAGTTTAAAGTTCATCTCATTTTCCCCTTCTGCAACATTGTCTGCAATCATATTATGATTTAAAGGCCACCTTTCCCCCAGTGGGAAGCGGGTGAGAAGGGTATGATTCAATTTTGCATGCCAAATGTGATGGGAGAAGGAGAAAGGCCAGGAGGCACAGGCAGAACAGCCACATCCCCTTGGCACTGTTAAATGTGTGTTGCTTTTTCCAGTTCCTCAAGGTACAGGGGGGGCAAAATAGAATAATGGCACAGTGGCATTTTCTATCTCACTTTGTACATGGGAAAACTGCACCTTTCACTACTGGGAATGAAGCCAGAACAAATCCTGATTCAACCAACACCAACCTTGGAAGACCCTGGTCCACCTTGAGAAAACCCCTGGAAGCCAGATGAAAACCCTGCCCTTTTCCAGGAGTTGTCGCTGTTCCCTGCTGCATTTCCAGCTCACCAAAAAATGCTCCTGCTGCTGTGGGCTTACACCTTTTTCACTTGCCAGCAGGATTAAACTCAGCTCCGTGTCACTGCATTCCAGGGTGGCAGCTGGGCTGCTCTGGTTTGAGGGAACAGGAAAGGATTATCCCAGAGGCTGCAGAGGAAGGAAGCAAAGCAGCATGTGCCCTGGCCCAGGAGAGCTCTGCCTGCCACTCCTGGCCCCTAATGTAGGTAACATTTTTCTGCAGATTATGTCCAATTCCAAAGGCTTCTTGTCAGTAAATGGCCATGGTGATATTGACCCACAGGAAGAGAGGCATAAATGGAGGGAAGGAGCTGTCTGCAGGAAGGGGAAGTGCCAGTGAAAGAGATTTAAGACAGAGGTGACCTTTCAGGAACAGAGCAGATCTGGATGCCAGCAGGTCTCCACAAGTCCCTGAGAGGAGGGGGCAGCCATGGCAGGGTCAGGCTCTGCTCCCAGGAAAAAGGGACAGGACAAGGGGAAACAGCCTCAAGCTGTGCCAGGGAAGGCTCAGGTTGGACATCTGGAGGAATTTCTTCCTGCAAATGGTGGTCAGGTCTTGGAAGGGGCTGCCCAGGGAGGTTTGGAGTACCCATCCCTGGAGGTGTCCAAGGAATGCCTGGACATGGCACTCAGGGCTCTGGGCTGGCTACAAAGTGGAGATCAAAGGTTGAACTCAATGATCCTGGAGGTCTTCTCCAACCTCAGTGATTCTGTGGTTCTGTCTGGACATCTTTTGTCACTGCCCTTCTGCAAGTCCACAGGCAAGTCCCTTTGCTTGGCTCCAGCTGTCCCTTCCCTCCCATGGTGGATTCACCTTATTAACAGCACAGGGATCCTCCTCATGCCAAGCACAGTCCAGGGAGAGCAGGTGTGCAATGGTCAGAATTCCCAGTGCCCACCATGCTGAGGGGCTTTCCCCTAAGGAATGCTCTGAGAAGCCACCACTCCCCACCCAGAGGGCGACCCCAACATGGGAAAGAGCAGCTCACACTCCCTGGCTGCACACACCTGCTTCCCCCAGCTCAATAAAACATCATAAAAGCAGAGAAGTTCCACGATAAGCACAAATAGATCAATAGCATTAGAGCTGCTCTTAATGGCTGCCTCAGGTTTTTCCTGCGATGCCTTCGAAAATGTCCAGTAGTGAGTAATTAATGACCAAACCAAGTAATTGCTTTCTTGATTTTTCTCAAAACTAGAATTCACTGAAAGAACTTAGAGCTTTACTGGTGCTACACAGTAAATTAATTCAGTAAGTGCTGATATTACAAGTCTGGGCTGCCTGTTAAAAAAACACAGCAGTGCTGTAGAGTCTGGCTTTTCTTGCTGTCTGAGGTAACCCTTTACAGGCTGCTCCAGCTGCCTGCCAGAAAGCAGCTCAGCCCTTCCATCAGCCTCCACAGATTTTGCTCCTGGGGGAGCAGCTTCTCTTAGAGGAGATCTCACAAATGGGGATTAAGGCAAATTCTCCCCTTGCACTTTCCCAGTCACAATTGGGAGTGGAATCAGGAGCATGGGGGCTCCTCAGAAGGCACACCAAGGCTGGAAGTGGGTCCACAATATCTGCCAGCCACCTTTGAACTGTTTTCATCGTGTCCATTGAGCAGGATACCTCCCACGGTACTGACAACTCCAGCCTAATCCAGGGACTTCTTCCCCTTGAGGAAAGAAACCAAAGGGAGTGACAAAATAGCAGTGGATGAGGAGCATGAAGGGAGCAAAGAGAAAAAAGGCAGAGACCAGAGAGCCTATCTGTCTCTCCATCACTCCTGGAGCAAGAGGATGGATGTGGCTCCAGTTTCTTGCCACGTATTCCATATGCTCAGTTTCTGCTGAATGACACCTCTGAAAACAGCCTGAGGTGTCACCTCAAAGGTGATCCATCACTTGTCAGCTGTACCTGCTGATCCACTGCAGAAAGCCAGGACACAGACTCCTGGCAGCCCTGGCACACCCTGCACACAGCCGAAAGCAAACTGTGAAAGAGGCTTCCAACACATCCATTTTTACTCCTTTGTGGATTTACACGACTTCAGCCACCATCTACCCCCACACCACAGGGGGAATTGCATGTAGAGCTCCTCACAGGCAGTGAACAGAAGCACAAACTCTAATCTGCACTCACACTGCCTGCTTGGGATGCTCACACAACCTGAGGCACCCAAAGAGGAAGAGGATGATGAGCAATTCAAGACATCCATCACACAGAGAGAAACCTGACACTGTAGTACACCACAATGACACAGACTCTGACTTCACAAGGGTGAAAATGACTCCTTTATTCTTGGGAAGTGTCTCCCCTCTTATACTGTTCTACACAGACCAATTTGATTGGTGACAAGAAGACAAACCTCTTCAATCACATTGGTCAGACCACAGGGACATCAAGAAGTCCCTGCTAGGGAAAATATGTAAAAAAATTTACCATTACAAAAACATGTCTCTTGTTTACAGAAAATTCCATGGGAAAGGAATTTCAGAAACAAAAACATTTCAGGCACGAACCAAGGCTACAGAAACCCACATAAAAGTACAAGTCCTAAGAGGGGAGTGAGGATGCAAGTCCAGATCTTCCAACACCTCTGTCCTTCCTCACTTGGCCTGTCCTTCTCACCACAAGGCATCTCAGGCAGGGAAATTTACCCCAACGACCCTAAATTCCCATCATCTGCAGCATGAGGCACTCATAAAGTGAGTGTTGTGAATACATATGCGTGTGTGTGCCCACTTGAGACAGCACAAGACAGTGAGAAAATTACTGAAATAATCCTTCCATCCCCATAGTAATGAATGATTTTTTTTTTCCCCTGCTCCCAGGAGCATGGTTGTAGCCTGGGAGCTTAACATTCAATCTGACATGGACCTGCAGCACACACTGTTAATCCCTCTAAGCACAGTGACAGCTCCCAACAACCCCCTCAAGCAGAGGAAGCACCACGTTTCTTCCCCATCTTTCCATTACCATATTTTTAATTGGCTGTGAATACCCTTTTGCTTTTGTCAAAACAAGTTCTGCTAAACCACCGCTCTGGATATGAATGGGGGAGCCAGGAATGGTGAGAGAGAAGCCAAGAAAATCCCTCTGTAAATGAAGATTTGTGCTGAGGGAGGCATGGCCAGAGGGAGCAGGAGCAGGATTGGCTCATCCCTGTCGGCCGTACAAGTGGTCCTGGGATTGCAAGAGTCCACACAGGAGTTCAGAGATCTCCAGCTGAGTGAGACAGAGCTTGGAGTACAATGAGCCAATAGGAAGTGCTAGAGAAAAATCAATATTAAGAGCATTTGAAGCAGAAGGCCCTGGAAGAGATATTCTGTCAGAGGGAAGGTGGTGAGAGAAGAAGGAGGCAAAAGTAAGGAGCACACAAATCATGCTCGTGCACACAGGTACCTGACATGAGTTAGAGGCTTCTCCCTTGTTTGCTCTCTTCGCTTCTCAGAGGAAAATGAGGTCTTGACAAAAGCTAAACTTTATGAAAAATCTCCCAATTTTCTGTTTCTTGCTTTTGGTTCTAAAGGAAATTCTTTCCCTTTTGAAAAAAGGGCGAAAAGACAACCTCTTTCTTCTAAAGAAAAACATTTTTCAGAAGGATGTCATGGAAAACAACCCAAGCTGAAGCTGCTGGCCAGGTAGAGAGGCAGGTTTCTACCCAGCACTGTGTTCCCCATGTCCTGGATCTCCCAGGCTGACCTCCTAGCATGTCCAGCAGGCATTGTGAATACAGTCCTGAGCAATCTCATCACATCCACCCTTCACAGCCAAGCTCAGTAAGGGAAAATCCCCTCAGTCTTGCAGGCAGGGAGGCTGGGACAGGGGGAGAAGTGGTTTAAATACTCTCTCACACAGCAAATCCCATTGCAGTTCATGACAAGTGGCATATGGACACCTCTCCCATGCTTAAGCATCCTGCTGAGCCCTTGCCCTTGGGATGGGGCAAGGAGGAGATGCAGTCAGGCTGAACAGGCTCATGGCACTTTGGGAAGAGCCAAGATGGGGAGGTCAGAGCTCCCTGTGTTCATCCCAGGACAGACAGCTTTGGGTCATGTTCTTGGTGTGATTCACATCCTTAACACATCCACCAAAAGTCATCCTTAGCCCCACAAAAGGCCCAGCACAGTCCCCAGGGACATGAGGGAAGTGACAGTCCTGATCTGTTTCCTGCTCTTCTGGAGATTCTGTGGGGCAGCAGAGGCTCTTAGATCAGGTCCCAGCCACTGCTGAGAGTGGCAACTGCAGAAAAACCAACCCTGACTTTGTTCACACAGTGAAACGGGGAGAAAACCCTCATGGAAAGAACCTGACAGAACAAGGGGAAGGATTCAAAGACCAGGATGGGTGGGATGTTGAGCAACCTCATCTAATGAAAGTTGTATGAAATGAAAAATGAAGCTGAATTTTAGACTTGAAGAAAGGTGTAGAAGTGATGGCAGTGAGGGAGGAAGGAGCTCAGCTGCAGGGGAGGCAGCACAGCATGTAGGGCAAGAGGCCCCTGCCCATCCCCATCCAACACTATCCCTGCAGGGGAGTTGAAACCAGATGGTCTTTAAGTTCCCTTCCAATCCCAGCTATCCTTTGATTACCATCAAACACACGTTTCCAGAAGTTTCTGTGTGTCACTTGCAAGTCCAGGGAGGGTTGGCTTCGCTGTGTTCGAGTGGCTCTTTTTTTTGTTCTTGATTTTTTAGCACAAAATGAGTTCTAAATAAATCAGCAATGTACAGTATGTGTACAGATGGAGCAGCAGGGCCACTGCACAAAGGCACTGGATGGCTCCATGTCCTCAGGGATGTGGGGAACAAGCTGCTTTACCAGCCTGCTCCTGCAAGGTAATTTCCCTGCCCTTTTATTCCATCAGGCAGCCCCCAAACAAGGGCTGTAAACACCATTTTGGGCCTGGAGAGCCCTGTATCCCAGCTCTGGCACTAGGCAGGAATGTGGGGCAGACCTGAGGATGTGACCCAGGGAGCTCCCAGCTCCCTGAGCCATTCCAACAGCCCAGCAGCTGCTGTGCACCAGCACCCTCACAGGAGGGCTGTAAAATATGGAGATAATTCTCCTAATGTCCCCAGCATTTAAAGGCTGATTAGTGCTGCTTCTGAGAGAGCTGGGCCAGGGACTAAAGTGGTGTGAGACAGCTGGCCCAGGATTTCAGTGCAGGTGTCAAAGGAGATGCTGCCAGCACAGAGACCAGGCTCCATCCTCCTCCCTCCTCTCTCAGCTTCAACCCCAAGGCATCAGGGGACTCGAGGGGAATTCACACACTGGAGATGTGATTTATGCCCCCACAGATCAGCTCCTGACCTCCTCCTGTGCTCAAAAGAGTCCTGCTAAGACTATTTTGCACAAAATCAAATGAAATGGACAAAAACTGGAGCAGCTCCCATGAGTCCATGCAGGTGAGACCCTCTGTCACCCTTGTATGGGGAGGGTGGCCCTGCCACACAGGGGAAGTGACAGCTTAGGGTAAGTCTCACCTTGCACCTGCCTGCCTGGGGACCAGGGGGTCTTTCCAGCACCAGGTCTGGGCCTCCAGCTGCAGAGTTAGACACATTGGGGGTTTCCCTTCAGATAAGCCTGGAAAGGGAGCAAAACACACAGGACAAGGAGGACAACCAAACCTTCTCAGAGACTGCTGCAGAGCACACCTCCACCAACACTGACAGAGAAACTGGATATAGGAATGGAGAATGGAAATTGGAGATGGAAAACTTCCCAGCACAGAGGATACTTGCCATCAGCTGACTTGTCACCCAGACAAAGCTCCTAATCCAGGCTGCCAGCCCCAGAGTGAAAACAGGTAAGCCAGTATGTTACTGGAGAGAAAAAGGCCAGATCTGCCTTTCTGCAGAGTTCCCTGGAACAAGGATATGACTTCATCAGCAGCTGCATTACAAAGGGGACAGCGTTTGCCCTGCAGCACAAACTCAATATCCCCCCATCGGAACTGCAGACTTATCTTTGGAGGGTCTCTCCATCCTGGGAACACGTGCAGCCGGGGCTGGCAGCCTGCCCACCCCACACCTGCCCAAACACACATCTGCTCTGCATCACTGCAGCACACAGCCCCGACAGGTGGGCTTGGCTTGGATCTCAGTCACTGCCCCGGCAGGATTTCCCCTCTGGGAGTCCCTCCTGCCCCCTAAGGAAAGCCAAGGCGGCAGAGCTGGGGTGCTTGCACCCCAAGGGGTGCCCCTAATGGAATAAAAATTGAACTTGGGGAACAAGAAATTCATGCTGGAGATTTCTGGTCCAGATTTTTTTAACCAAATAGACTTAGCTTCTAATTCTGAGAGTTCAGTTCCTTGGAAATTTAATCCCTGCGCTGAAGCTGAACACAGAGAGAAAGCAGCCAAGCTCACTAACCTGAGTGAGGGAAGTGAATCCTTCCTACTCTCCTAACAGAACCAAATCTTGATCCCACAGAACTTCTGAGCACAGCCCACCCTGGCTTTGGCCACCACTGACCAGGAGCCTGTGTGCCCACCCCCACACAAAGCCATTCCCAAACTTCCCCACCACCACCCCAGTGCTCTGCCATGGCCAAGCTCAAGCAGCCAGGAGGTAGAGTCCTGCATTCCAGCACTTCCCACTCCAATAGGATCCTTCTGTGAATCCCACCACCAGCTGCTAAAGCAAACCAGCCCCTGGCACAAACCCCCACCCTGGAACTTCAAAATGATGTGGTTTTCTGGAGATGCCAATGACAGATTGCTCTGCCCCTCAGGGAGGCAGTTCAGGGAGCTCAGGGGATAAAACTAAATGCAAGCATCATCCACAAACAAAGCAATTACTCCCTCAGGGTTTTCTCCCTGCTATCCAGCAGTGGGGTGAGTGGGAATGGTTCAAAGCTGCATCAGGGAAGGTTTAGACTGGACATCAAGCAGCATTTCTTTATCAAAAATGTGTTCAAACCCTGAAACAGGATAGTTTATCTCTCAAGCCTGTCAGTGTTCAAGAGACATTTGGCCAATGCCCTTTACAGAACCCCAGGATGGTTTGGGTTGGAAGGGACCTTAAAAATCATCCCGTTCCACTCCCTGCCATGGCAGGGACACCTTCCACTAGACCAGGTTGCTCCAGCCTGGCTGTAACTTTTGGTCAGCCCTGAAGTGGGTGGGAGGTTGGACTGGATGAGCATCACAGGTCCCTTCCAACTGGAATATTCTGTCCCTTGAAGCCACCACTGCTCCAGGGCAGTGAGCATTGCCAGGGATTTTAGCACAAACCCAGCAGAGGAACAGTGAGTGGAGTCAGCCAGGCACAACCCAGGACATTCCAGCTCAGGCATAGTCTGAGGAAGTGTCCCAGGGGAGCCTGCAGGGAGATGAGCTGGCCGTCAGCACTCCACATACACCAGGAGCTGGGAGTGTGGAACAGCACCTGGATTGGCCTTGGGAAAGCTGCAACAAGTCTGAAAACCAAGCTAAAAGAGTGGGGCACAGACCAAGCCCAACACACAGGCCATGGAGAGAAACACCCAGACATAACACCCTGTGGTATCCCATGGGAGCCCATCCCATGGTGCTCACTGCCCTCTAAGGTGAACATACCCCAGTTCATCCAGTTAAATCCAGGTGAAAGCCAAATACCAAGAGAACCAAGGAACAAAAAAGAGAGGGGAGATCTGCACTTTCTAACCCACAGTTTGCACTTTGGATTTTCTCTAGATATTTCTATTCCAGGCTTATTTCCACCATGAAAGTCCAAGGGGCTTTAAAAGCATGGATTTTTCCAGGCCTGGAAGACACTCGGTTGACAACCCCAGAGAGAAATTCTGTGTGCACAGGAAGAACAAAGAAAACCCCCATTATTTTAGCCCCACTGTAGAGATACAGGTCTCAGAGAATAAAGATTACCCAAGCAAGTCTTGGGAGCTCAGGTGAGACCCCTCCAAAGGGGACAAATCTCTTGCCCCACCTGCTGTGCTGCCTCCCCTGCAGCTGAGCTCCTTCCTCTCTCACTGCCATGTGTTCTTCCATCACTTCTACACCTTTCTTCAAGCCTAAAATACAGCTTCATTTTTCTGCAGCTCAGAGATTTGGCTCCTGACCTTACATCTTGCATCTCCCAAACTACAGTCACCTCCTGTCTTGATCTCAGCTTCCCAAGCCATTTGGGAACTAGTCTGGGCTCTGAGAACAGCAGCTTCGCACCATTTGCTTCCCTGAATTTGCTCTTCTGGAAATCAAATTCCTTCTTCTTTCCCTTCTTCCTTCCCTGAACAACTACTCCAGACTGCTTCAGGAACTGTGTCCATCCCCTGTGCTCTACTCACATCCTCAAATCCCAGCAGTTAACCCTGAGGAGCCCCTTCCTGCTCTCTGAGCTCAGCACTCCTAGAAAACAGGGCAGCTATAAAATTGATTTCTATAGTCCCTGCCTGCAAAATAAAGTGAGCCACATCTCCCCATCCTGCTTTAAGCACCTGGCCAAGGGTTTGCCATATATAACTGATGGAGATGGGCAGCACCTGCCCAGAACCCATTTCCCCCTTAGCCATAAATCACCAAGGCTGGGAGCAATTGTCTCCTCATTTCATGTGCTGGGAGGAAGCCAGGAGATGGAGTTTGTACCAGCTACTGGTGCCACACATTTCCCAGTCTGTGCTCACATCCCAGAAGTCCTGACCTGCCTTCCCAGCTGCTGTTTTGTGGCTGAGGGTAGAACCAGCTGAAGGTTCAATCTGTACTGTGATGATCACAGCAGTAGCTCCCACTACCATGCTGCTGCTTGATAAAACAAAACAAACCCAGTGAGTGTCTGAGAGGGGTGCAGGGAGAGAATTCAGCTCTCTGGGCACAGAGGCGGACTTGTTTCCTTCCCCAGAGGGCTGGATGCTAAATCTTCCCCTATCTGCCACGTCCATCATGCAGGCTCTGGGCTTCAGCAGCTTGAGATCTGTTTCCTATAAATTTTGTGCACAGTGCCTACAACAGTTGTAGTCTTTCTAAAATAATGATTGGAGGGTGGATAGAGGAGAACAAACAGTTCAGCTGAACAGTTTATCTGATGAATTTAGCCTCTTCTCCTGTTCCTGCAATATCAGGTGGACAAATCCAATTTCCTCAAATGCATTTGTTGTTTGAGTTTATTTGACAAATACTTCCCCAAACAATTGCCTCTACATTCACTTAGCAAATATTTAAAATATGAACTGTGCTGTTTAGTGAATCCCCTGGCACTGCACTGGTCCCCAGCGGAGCAGAAAAGTTAGGTTTCCCCCAATATTAGTTATTTCTGCATTTCAAATTAAATTTTTTGCCAGCTCTCATTCTATTGCTGATAACACCAGATGATTTGGTGGTGCTTATTAGGAAAAGAGCTGGTCAGTTGTCTCCCAGTGAAATTGAGTTTTCCTGGGAAGCAATAACCCATTGAAGCAGACACATTTCATCAGAAACACCCCACTATCAAACGACTTGCAGCAGCTGAGGAAAGGTTGCCTGGCAAATCCAGCACTCAGAAATCCCTGTGGGTTGCTCTCCTGCGCTCCGGCCCTGCACTGGTGTCAGTCACCTGTCAGCTCCACATCTCCAGCTGAAAACTGGGAAACTTGGTTCACCTTCTTTGAGCTGGGGGAGTTCTGTGATGAGCATGGCAATGAAAGGGATCCAGGGAAAAGGGTGTCCCAGGCATTTTTTGCCCCAAAAGCAGGCCAAGGGAGCTGGGTTTAGGGACACTTCACAGTCCAACTCCTACCTGGAGTTAGCAAACAGCTGGTGCCAGGGGTTTTCCAGGAAGAGGGAGATGGGAGACAACAGGCCTAAACTGAACCAAGCAGATACAAACACTGGATGTAACAGCAGATGGGCAAACGTGGGTACAGCTTGCCCAGAGAGCCTGTGCAGCCTCCATCCTTGGAGGCTTTCAAACCCTGGTCTGATCCCAAAATTAACCCTGGTGCAAGATGTTGGACAAAAGACTTCCCTGAGTCCCTTTCCACCCAAATTATTCCAGTCTGTGATCCTGGGAAACCCTGTACAAGTACGGATCAAATTAACAAAAAATGAAGGTTACACAGAGTTGGAGGGATGTAACATCATACCTTGGCTAAGGTTTAGTTCTAGGATTGCCTGTTTATAGTGAGATTTGGGAGGAAATAAGAATTACATCCAGTTTTGGTCCAAACTGGACCAGAACCAACACTTGAAGAAATGCTGACGAACAAACATCTGCATTTCAGCAAACTCAGCTACAAAGGCTCATCATTTCAGACCTAGGGAAAATCAGTTCCCAGGTCTCATGATTACAAAGAATAACTTGAGAGCTTGAAGAGTTCAACCAGAACCAGAAGGCAAATAAAAAGAAATCACAATTCATTATTCATCAAAATCTTCACCGATCTGTTACAAGACCACGTCAGGATATTTTAGCACTGCAGGTATCAATAGTGCTAAAAAAACCTGCAAATGTGACTTTGAAATTTGCTTTTTTTCATTATGCTTTGTTTTCTGCCAGTGAAAATCTCATTGCTTGAATGTTCTTGGAAAGTCACCAGGGAAAGGTTGGGAATATCGCCCAAGCAAATTCACTTAAGAATTCAAACAAACACATCAGGACACAATTTTGCTTTTGTCACCCAGCTCCGAGGGAAAGCTTTAAAAACCCAGTTAAGGAGAGGGCAGTAAAAGAACAAATGCTTCACTAAACTTGGTTTTGGGCAGAGGAACAACAGACAACCCATTACTGGAACAGCCTCTCCTGCTCTCCAGTCAACCAGGAGCCTTTGAACATGACATTGAGTTGGACAGCAGCTCTTCATATCCCAATTATTTATTCTGCCACTTGGAGGGATGCAGCCAGGACAACCCATCCTTCTGAGCTGTGTACCACTGTGGAAGAGGGAGGAATTTCATATTCTCATTCCACAAACTCCCACTCACTGCCAAGAGCAGCAAATGACACATGAGTATACCAGGCAGTCAGACAAAGAGAATCGAACAGGCTTTCAGAGACACCAGGAATTCCTTCCCTTACCACTGGGATGCTTTTTGCCTCCAGAAAAACCAAAAAATGGGCACCACATGGTGCCTCTGGAAGGGCATTTTTTGGGGTTGTGCTGGTTTTTTAACCTTCAGATCAGCCACATCAAATGTTCACAGCACTGGGTAAGGAGAAAGACAAGAAGGTCCTTTGGGGTTTTCATTCAGAGCTCCATGGACTTGCTTTTGGATGCAAATCCATGGTTCTTTCTTGCCTCGAGAGGAGACAAAGCACCAGCAACCTTGCTTCAAGAACCACAGAGTTTCTCCAGGATGGGCTGCCCAGAAGCTTTCCTGCAGAAAGCTGGGTTGTCAGGCAGGCATGGAACAGAACCATTCCTCCAGCAAGCACCCAGACCTTCAGCTGTGGGCTCCTCACCTCCTGGGAAATGTGAAAATACCTCCCACCAGGCCATCTCTGGCCTCACAAAGCTAAAATAATTGGGATCTACAGCCTGAAATGAGATTTTTCCAATCCTCCATCCCTGGGAAGTTAGTTTCTGTTAGGTGTCTTGGAGAAGTCACACTTAGTTCAAAGGGGCTGCAATTGCTCCTGGCTGTCCTCTAATCCCTGTCTGCATCTCAGCCTCTCTAGAACAGTCTGTAATGGACTGGCTCACTCTGGCTACATCCTTTACATCTCTTTAGCTCCGTGAGCAGATGGAGTCAAGGGACAGCACAATTTATGCTTCTTGCTCGAGTTGCAGCTTGGCTGTGTGGAAATAAAAAACGGGAAAGGACGGGGAAATGGCACCGTAACAGCATTTACCTCCTGGGCTTTGGAGCCTCTGTCTTTACCTAGCTAGTGCTTGTATTGTCAGCATTAATCCTGTGCCTTCCTCCCCAGCTGAGGAGGAGAAGGCCTAAGGGATGGTTCTCCTCCCTAGCCCGTGTGATGGATGGAAAGAGCTTCCAGAAATGTGGAATACTCTGCTGACGGAGCCTGTGCATCAGTGCTGGTTTATACCGGCAGATAATCCAGCCCAGACCGTTTCCTTCAGGGCACACAAAGGAAAAACCAGGAAATGTTTCTGACCTCTGAGGGCTTTAAAGGGAGAGAAAAGGAGGCAGAGGTATGAAAGCAAGCGGGGAGATTGACAGGGGCTGGGGAAGGAGCAGCATAATAGGCCCCTAAACTCCTTACCTTTCTCCACACTTCGTACAATCGAAGGGGAAAAACAAAACGAGGAGAGGGAGGGAATTATAATGAACGTGAAAGCTTCCAGATTAATTAATTACCCCTTTTAGTCTGTGAAAAAGGAGGCTAGAAATATCCACGTCTGCTCCTCTTGGAAGGCAACCCTGGCGCTTGCTCCGAACATCCCCCCAGCCCGCCTGCGCCGGGATAATTAATCCATTACGGGATGGATCCTGCCGTGCTGCCGTAAAAAAGAGATCCATTTCTCCTCCGCTTTCCCCTCCTCCCCAAAGAGACATCTGAAACGGATCATGTAATAAATGTTTCTTGGATGGAAGGAGAGGTATTGTTCTCTGGCCGTGGAAACAATCCCGGCGGCGGGGCCAGCCCGGATACTTCACTCGGCAGCTCCCGTGACATCCTGTACGGCAGGGCAGCCTCGGGGGGACACGCTTTGTGGTGTCCCCTCTGCAAAGGAGGGCAGGGAGAGCTGCTTCCAACAAAGGGGGACAAGCCCAGGCTGCTCACCCAGGTCTGTGGCGGCTGGAGGTGGCTTCCCTCTGTGGAGACATCCAGGCACTGCCTGGTGGTCAATGGGACACTCTGGAGACAGAGTGGAGGTGGCCCCGAGTCCATCACAACACACCCAAAAGAGCAGCTCCGACCACACCCATCCATCCCTGCGTCCATCCCTCTCCATCGTGCCCCGCTGGAATGCAGCCCAGGTCGGGAGCAGCTGCCTTGCACGGCTCCAGGCAAAGATCAGCCTTCCACAGGCAGCTCTCCTTCAGCTTCCCTTGTGTCCAAGGGGTCTGGAAACAAGCTGCACTGGACTCACAGTGTCCAGCTTGAAGAGAACAGATCCTCCTCCACCAAATATTTTTTATTCCTGGCCAGGCATGCTTGCTATCCAAGGTGAGATGTTTTAGTCACCTTTGTCAGCCCCCTGCCCTACGCTTGGAAGGGCAGGAGCTCTCCTTTGCTGCACACACAGCACAAGGGCTGCTGCAGCAGGATATGGATTTCCCCACCCTCTCTAATTAACAAAACCCACATGCCATGCTCTTGATTCCCTTGGCTGGTGCTTTTGTGGACCAAAACAAGTGATTCCCTGAAGGGTTTCCCAAGGAGGATGGGGTGGGCTGCCCATTACCTGCCCAAGACCCTTTGCTCTGTGGGGGTTGGGTACCCTCAAAGCATGGAAATTGCATGAGATCAGACCTCCCCAGAGCTGATCCCAGCCCTGATCCCAGCATCTCATTTGCATCAGTTTATCAGAAACATTGCTTCTTGCTGCTGACATCCAAATATTCCTTGCATGGAGGCGCTGCTGACATTTATTCCTGAATTGCCATATTGCTGGAGCTTTGGCTAAGACTCATGTTACATGGGGAGAGAGAAGGGACCTTGTTACTTGGTGAAGATAAGTCTTCTACAGCCTATCATTCTAGATTAGATTTGGGTCACTTCCTTTATTCATTTCCCTGGATGTTTTTTTTAAGGCTCTTTCAAAGAAACACTCGAGCTCAGTACAATGTTCTTGATTGCAACCAGAACTGGCTGAAAAATGCTGAACTAATTGAAAGAAATTTTCTTTTTCATTTCTTCCTCAAAACATTTCCAGGGTTTCTGGTCAGTACTTGGAACTGTGAAAAATCCCCCTGGGCTCCGCTGTACAACAGCAAAAGCTTTTTCCACTGCATCAGCAGCATTTCAAAATCCTGTGAGCTGATCTTAGGGCAGCAAAATGACTTTTCTGTCTATCAAAGACACAGGGATGTCATGACACCTGTGTGTTTTCATCACAACATCCCTCAAACAGATATCCAGGTCATGGAGAAGAGTTCCCCCCCACCAGTTCTCCTCACTGCATGCTCTGAGCGTGTCCTGAAGTCTTCTAAGAGCAGTTGGCATCATTAGTCCTCTCTGTTTCATGGGGAAACTGAGGCATGGGGTGGCAGCAGCTCCCACAGCATGGAATCATTGAATCATTCAGGTTGGAAAAGACTTACAAGACCATCAAGCCCAACCTTTGACTGAATTCCACTTTACCCACTAAGCCACATCACAAAGGGCCACATCTCCTCATTTTTCAAATTCTTCCAGGAATGGTGACTCCACCATTCCTGACCCTGGGGACCTTGTTCCAGTGCCTGACTGCTCTTCCAGTGAAGAACTTTTTCTTAATATCCAGCCTGAACCTTTGCTGGAGGCAGAAATCTGACAGCTCCCAAGCCCCCAGGGGATCTCCATGTGCTAAACCATGGCAGGGGAGTCCTATCACACAAAAACCCCCACATCCCCCCCAGAGCCACAACAGCACAGAGCTGGAGAGACCATCCATGCCTGCACCCCATGGCTTCCTCCTGGGGCTCTCGCTGGCCTGTTCCTCCTTCTCTGTGGCCTCCAGGAAGATGGAAAATTTCACCTCAAACAAGAAGCAAACCAAACATCCCCCAGCCACAAGGCCCAGGCTCTCTGGCAGAGGGGAGAAATTTCTGCATCGCTCATTTTCTGTCAAGTTAACACCAGCTGAACAATATCCTTTCTTCCCTGTGCATTTCTACTCCTGGTGGTTCCCCCTCCCCTTCCTTTCTTTTTCCATTTCAACCACCTCAAGCAGAAGGCCCTCCGAGGCACTGGTGACTTCAAAGACACCAGGTCCAATGTGCAGCAAGTGATAAAAACCTACACAGCATGTGTTGGGCAAATTAATATCCCCTCCAGAGCCACCAGCTCCCCAGTCCCAGCAGCCCCATAATGAGATGTTGTACTGAAGGGGAGGGGGAGCTCGGTGCAGGGGGAGATGTATTTAATGTATGCAAATTGACTCACATGCAAATTGCTGCTAAGTTAAAAATAACGTGAGGAGTCGTCTTTTAAAATATTTGTTTATTCATTAGGGTAATCTCTGTTATCAGTCACCTCTTTCCTTGCACATTGAGTGCTCAGTTTGAGGGAAGTTTGTGTGTTGCAGGTCTGGGGGACTGTGACTCCCTGCTGACCTCAACCACCATACAACAACTCCAGTTTTCCTCACCTTCCTTCTCCCTTCTACTCATAGACTACAGGGATTAAAATCACTTTTCCTCAGGGGGGAGACACTAAAGCGATGAACTTCAAGGCCAAAAGATGCCAGAGCAGTTCTTGACAGCCAGAGCCTTCCCCAGGGCCAGACCAGAGCCTCTGTCCCAGCTGGGCTCAGGGTGACCAAGCTGGATGGAAGGCACAACATCAGCCTTGCAGCTTTCCTTCCCTCTGCTGACCAGGGACAGGTCAGGGAGTGCCTGGAGCAGTGTCGGGGGGGGTTAAGTTGGAGATCAGGAAAGGTTCTTCCCCCAGAGGGTGCTGGGGCACTGCCCAGGCTCCCCAGGGAATGGGCACAGCCCCAAGGCTGCCAGAGCTCCAGGAGAGTTTGGACAACTCTCTCAGGCACAGGGTGGGATTGCTGGGGTGTCCTGGGCAGGGCCAGAAGCTGGACTCTGTGACCCTTGTGGGTCCCTTCCTGCTGACTCTATGAAATAAGAGTGTAGATGTCTCCTCCCAGGCTGAGCTCTGCAGGGCAGCCAATCCTCCCCACACCCAGCACAACTAATTAATGTTAGATCCTGATGCTGAGCACTGGGATAGCTGCTGAGAGGCCAGTGCATCCAACTGATCCTGGCTGATTGATCTCGTGGCAAACCCACTGTGATCCTACCTGGCATTACAAAGGAGCAGTGGGGCTTGGAGCAGTGCATGGGAAGTGGAGTGGGAATGGGTGGGGGATGCCATTTCAGATGATGGGTGCAGTCCTACTGCCTAGGGGGGCATTCAAAGATCAACAGCATGTGGTTTGATACTGAGCCTTTGCTGCAGGCTTAGGAAGGGTGGGATTTACATGGAGAGCAGTTCTCCACCCAGCCATGCTGGAGTGTGTCAACACTTTGCAGTCTGTAGACATCCAAAGCCCTGGGAGATGGCAGGGAGGGAGGGGTATCCTCTGGACTGAAGCACAGAAGGAGCCGTGGTGTCCTGCTTTCAGTGGGATAGAGTTAAATTTTTCCTGGTAGTTAACACATTCCCCACCAATTGCAAAGGTCTTGATGGTGCAGAGGAGGAGTGGCACTAGACAGAAGCTCCAGCCATCCCAAGCAAGAGAACAATCCAGATAAAACTCTGCTTCAGCTGTACCAAATTGTCAGGGTCAGAGCTGCTGCAGCTGGACCATCTCCAGGTCCCAGAGGAGCATGTCCTGCCATTCCTGTTTTGATAATTCCTTATTACTCAGCCCAAGATTGATGAAGTTACAGTGTTAGCACAACCCTCCAGCACCTGCCAAAGATCAGGAAGTTTCTTACTTCATTAGTCAACTCTGCTTCTCTTGGGAACCTTGTTCTTCTGTCCTGTGCATGTCAAGAGCTGTAAAAACAGAGACTAAAGGGAGTTTAAGGACAGTAATAAGCATTACTAATTTTCTTTTAGCTGGAGTTCTAAATCAACATACAAACAGAGATTCACCCTTCCAAGAACCAGGATTCCTGCTGTGGACAGAGAGGAACAACAGGGCTGAGCTCCCCTCTCCAAGCACTTCCCTCTGGGAGCAGCCTGCTCCTCCTCTGCCTCACCAAGGGACAGCCCCGAGCAGGGTTGTTGATGGAAATCCCTCCTCACAACAGCAAGGGCAGATTTAAAGTGATTGGATTAAACTGCATTAACCTCTGTGTGGACATGGTCACTCCAGATTGAAGTGGCCATTGCTCAGTTTAACAGGAGCCACTTCAACGTGACCCAATTCACCACCTGAGTAAATAAGGCAAACCAAATAAAGGTCAACGACTGTGAAGAAGTGGCTCCCCAGAGGAGAGTGACCCACTCAGAGCTTGCCTATCAACACAGATTAACAGCAGACACCATCTCTCATCCCTCTGCCTGGAGCTCCAGCTTGGAAGAGCCACTGAGTCCTGGGTGGGAGCAGGACACCAAGAGTCAGGGGGTCACCCTTAATTCAGGCAGGAGCAAAGATCACAAGTCATGTCAGCAAGAACAAACTCTCATTTCCAGGAGCTCAGCTCTTGCCTCAGCCAAGGAGTTTCAGTTTGCCAAGAGATTGGAACAGAGCAGGACAGAGAGGAGATGCTGGTGCAGGCCCTTCCCACACACAGGGACGTGGCAGAGCACCACACTGAGCTGCTCCCTCCAGATGCCAGGTTATGGCCAGCCCAGTTTGAGCTGGAGGAAGATGAAGTTCGTGTCATGAAGATGCAGGTGATGATGAAATGGTAGGGATCACCCTGTGACACTCTCAACATTCCCAATCTCCCTCACCGGGGAAGGCTGGGAGAGGGAGGCTCCTGAGCCTTGTACAGAGGTGATGGCACAACACCAAACTCAGCTGGGATGTGGGTAATGGGAAATCAGCATCAGAGCACAGGGCCAGCAGGCAGCAAAATGGGATTATACAGATTCATGGACTGGAGATTAAAAACCAGAGATTACAGGGACAAGACAGAGAGATACCTTCTACTTCCAGTGACTTGGAATTCTGGGCACAGCTGGAATGGATGGTAAGAGAGACAATTCCTGTGTGTTCTCTTTATACAGTACCCACTGCTGCTGCTGCTGCTGGAGGCAGGGACCTGGGCTGGTTGACCCACTGCTCTGTCCCAAGCAGGCATTTCTGTCCCAAATGGCCCAGCTTGCAGGCTGCTCCTCCCCACACCACTCCATGTCCACAGCTCCTGGCCCCCACTGCTGTGGTGGGCAGGAGCCTCCTGTCTGCCTGTCCAGAAGAGGATGGACAACAGTAATTATTCATGCAGCAGCTGCTGCTCTTTCAGCTTTCCCTGAGCCCAGCCATGTCAGATGTTTCTTTTCCCTGTGCCATCCCCCTCACCCCACCCCGTGCTCCTTCCCCTCCCAGTTTGTCATTCCCAGTGACATGCCCCACTGGTGACCAGGAGCTGGTGGCCATCTCTTGCTGTCACCGAGGGCTGAGGTGAGTGATCCTGCCAGGTGGTGCATTTTGCAGAGGATGAAGAGCGACTGAGCCTGAATCCTAATGAGCTGCCACCCTTCCACAAGAGTTCAGTGATGCTTTCCCTGTGTCAGTCAAGCATAAACAGATTATCCTGCCCAGCCTGAAGTGCAGGGACCACCTCCCTTTCCCATTTGTGAAGCCCCAGCAGCTGCTGGGGAGAAAACACAGAATAATTGCTCTCCAGAACCACCTAAAAGGAGGTTGTAGCCAGCTGAGGGTTGGTCTCTTCTCCCAAATAACAACTAATAGGATAAGAGGAAATGGCCTCGAGTTGTGCCAGCAGAGGTTTAGGTTGGATATTCTGGAAAATCTCTTCACAGAAAGGGTTGTAAAGCACTGGCACGGGCAGCCAAGGCAGTGATGGAATCCCCACCCCTGGAGGGATTTCACAGACATGTGGGTGTGGCACCTGGGACATGGGTCAGTGGTGGCTTTGGCAGTGCTGGGTTACTGGTTGGACTGGATGACCTGAGAGGGTTTTTCCAGCCTGAAGGACTCTGATTCTCCAAGGAGCATGTTTGGACTGTGTGTGGTGCTGCACCTGCTGCCCTCAGGGCATACTCAGGTCCGGGGTACCTCCTGAGTGTGGGAGCTCCCAGAGCTCCAGGGCACAGCCCAATCCCACCAGAGCTCACGTGACCCCAAAGGACAAGTCTGCTCTCTGCCATACCCAGCTGATCTGTTTCCCCATGGCTCCCACTAAGAGCTGCTGCTGCCCTGTTTTGTGGAGACTGCTCAGAGTTGGAGAGGAATTTGTTTCCCCCTGAACTCAGCATCCTCCATCCTGCTCTGAGTCCTTGATGGAACACACAGCCTGCAATTCCAGGCCAAGGACAGACCAACTACTCCATTCCCAGATGATTCTTTCTTTTCTGTTCACTGGTGCCAGTGATCACAGGAGGGCCTGCAATCTTGAGAATTAAGGGTTAGGGTATGGTGAATTTGAGCTCATCCCAGATCAGGGAGTGGTGTCAGGAATTCCTGCTTTCCCTGCAGGGTCTGTTCTCTGCTAGCATTGCTGAACAGCCTGGATATGCTCCCCACCAAACGGCACAAACTGGAATGCTTCCTAATTAACTGCACGGGAGAGGATAAAAATTCCCTGCTCCTCCCAACCCTGCAGAAGTCAGGGATGTGAGGAAAGACACTGGAGCAGCAGAGATGGAGTGGCTGTGGTGGAACATGTACCCACCAGCATGACAATTCCAGTTTAATCACCTAGGGCTCATTAGGTGTCCATTTCCATGAGGTGGAGCATGCCCAAAGACCAGATAGCAGGGCCTGAAATTTGGAAACATCACAGCTCGAGGCACAGGGATGCTCTGTGAAACTCTAATTGCAGGATGTTGGGCAGGACTGTCAAACAGCTGGCACAGCCACCCTGTCACCTCCAGGCCTGCTGTTCCCTGACCTGAGCCTGCAAGCCCAGCATCCCTTCCCAGATCCATTAATCCCTGCCAAACACAGCAGCTCTGAGGAACGGCAGGGAGGAAAGAAGGCAGCTTGCTCATGCTCATCACATCCCCAGCCCAAAGCTGCTGCAGAGCTCTCCAGCAGCCCCACACCCAACTCCCAGCTGCTGGAGAGGATCTGGAGTTTGAAAGGATCTGCCAGTGCCCGACCTTTGGCTCAGGATCAGGAAGGTCACAGTGAAGGAAGTGCCGGGCTCCTCGTGGCTGTCACTGCTCCTTGCTGAGCTGTTTCATCCTGGCTGCTCTGGTTGCAGGAGCTGTTGCTGGGTTCAGCTCCCAGTTTTGCCTCCTGCTGTCCAGGCAGGGCACGTCCCGCTCTGACAGGGAAATCAAGGCGCCGCAGCAGCACTGAATTATTGCTCACAAAAAGGGCCCGGTGCCCTGCAGCTCCAGGGTGCAGTGACCTCCATGAATACCTGCACACACACTCCCTTTGAGGATCTGGTGTGTGAGCACCAAGGCTGCACAGTAAACCAGAGATTAATGCACAGCTGAGCAGAGCGTTCCTAGGCAAGAATACAAAGCAGAACAAAGGCCTTGTCGTGCCTTCAGTTTCTTCCCCACAGTTTTATTTTATTTATTTCATTTACTTTGGAAAAACTTCCTATGCACAACTTCCAGCTTGCAGACCTGCCTTTGCAAAACTCAAGCATGCAATAGGAACCTCCTTCCTTTGCAGGAAGCAAAGCTCCTGGAAAGCCAAGTCCCCAGCAGAATTTTCAGGTAGCCAACACATTCTGGAAGGCTCATGCTGCTTCCAGAGGATCTGTCCAGGCAGAGCCACTCAGGAAATCCACCCCTTAATGCCAGTCATATGCACCAGGGAGGTCTAGAGAGCACCTGGTCATTCAGCAAAACCCATTAAATTCTTTGACCCTTGGCAGGAGCCAGGGAAAGTATTTTGGGATCACTCTTCCACCTGGCTTGAAAGCATGGCAAAGCAGAGCCAAGAGCAAGAGGGAGAGCACAGCTGAGTGTGGGGCTTCACACCATACCTTAGCAGAAGGAAATATTCAGAATCACTGAGTCATTGAAGTTGGAAAAACCCTCTAAGGTCATCCAATCTGACCATTACCCCAAACTCCTCCAGGCCCACCAATGACCTGTGTCCCCACATCCCACATCCACACTTATTTTGTCCTTCTCAGGACAACCTCCTCCACGCCTTACTCTACTTATAGAACACTCTGAATGCTGTTGCCATAGAGGTTTTCCTGTCAGAAGAAGGTTTTCAGTATCTTCTCCTTGTATCCCAACAGCACAGAATCACAGGATGGTTTAGGTTGGAAAAGCCCTTTAAGACCCACTGAGCATGACTATTCCCCCAGCACTGCCAAGGCCACCACTGACCCATGTCCCCAAGTGCCACATCCACATGTCTGTTAAATCCCTCCAGAAGTGGAAATTCCACCACTGCCCTGGCAGCCTGTTCTAGTGCCTGACAACCCTTTCCATGAAGAAATTTTCCAGAACATCCAGCATAAATATGATCCTAAGGCAGGTTTCGGGATGGCAGCTGTCTGCAACACAGGTTGGGTGCTGGCAGGAGAATCCCCTGAGGGGAGCACAGAGATACAAACACACTTGTGTCTGTTTTCCAAACAACAACAGAGGGTGGAAAGCACCCTCCTGGATTTGGATGGTGGAGGAGCTTGATGTCAACACAACAACTGGGCCTGACCTGTTGACATTTCTGCAGGCTCCCGATTCCTGCGTGGGGGCTGTCACTTTAAATTTGAATTGCCTGGGTTTTTTCTATCACAACAGCCTGATATTTTTTGCTCGTGCAGAATAAATATTTACAAACCTACACTCTCGCCAACAAAAGCATTCTGTTCCAGAATTTTCTCGGGGTTTTGTTCTGTTTTTAAACAGTTTTAGAAATCGTTGCCCAACACTTTAATTTCTCCTATTTAAACAAGAGAGGCAGTAAAGAGATGCACAAACCAGGGGAAGGATCATGGCAACTCTTGGCTCACGTTCAAGGGTTTTCAGAGACGTGTTGAAAAACGACCAAGAGCATCTGTAGAAAATGCAAAGGATAACAGCACAGTAACTCCAGCCAAGGACAGGTCACCAGGCTGTAGGAAATGTGTTTTCTTGGTAAACTAATGAGGGTTCAACCACTTCATACGATGTGAGGATGTAAACAGATTAAACAGAGTGGCAGTGCTGCTCCTCCATCCAGAGGAGCCACTCCACATGGCTCAAACATCTCAAGAGCTGCAAACAAAAGCAGAGCCCAGCAAAGCAGTGACCAGCTCACCTTTTATCCATCCCAAAGTCTGTCATCCCTAAATACCTGACAGCCCACCCACGTGCAACATCCCTGCCAGTGCAGCTCAGCGTGGGGCAGAGGGAAGGTCAGGGGGGACACCTGGCTGAACACGAGCCTCCAGCACCAAGCTGAGCCACCCACACCCCCCCTGCCCAGTGGAGAACAAAGGGAGTCGTGTTTCACATCACTACCTGGTGCTGGCAAGGACATTGTGTCCAGCTCTTGTATTCACACCTACAAAAGAAAAAGGTATTGTCAGAAACAGGGAGTTCAGACAATAGCTACAACAATAAATTTGGGGTGTGAAAAACCTGCCTTGAGGTGAGAACCTGAAAGAGTTCAGTCAATTTAGTTTGCTAAGGAGAAGGTTAAAAAGCAACTTGACTCCAGTCCCAGGCATTGCTACCCAAAACAATGTTAGTGGCTCTTTATTCTTCCTCACTGCAATCCAACAGCCCCAGGCTGGAGTTGCAATGTCCAAATCCAGACCTGAGGTGAAAATTGTTGCCATATGGATCCATGAGGCTCAGATGTCTCTCCAGAGGAGATGTTCCTACTCAGTTGACCACACAACCAAAATTTGGGTGTGTATCCTGCTGCCTGCGTGATGCTGAAGCTAAGACAGCTCTTTTTTGATTTCCCCAAGAATTCATCCATCCTGGCTTCAGAGGTGATGCTGGAGACCAGCTCAGACCCTGCAAAGCCCAGGCTGAGGAGGTCACCTAGACCAACAGCCACAGGAGCTCTGCTTTCTGGGAGTTTGTTGTAGGATAACCCATGGATAAGTGAGGACATGGCCATGGCTGAGCTGCTGGGGGACAGCCAAGGGACACCCAGAACAGGAGCAGAATTCCAGCACTTTTCCATTACAGTCACTGCCAGAAGGGAACAGCCAGAATGGGCAACCAGGCAGCTCCTGTGGACAGAGAGATGGAGAGCCCAGGCTGTAGTGATGAGAGAAATCTTGGAGATAGATGATTTATTGCATAACCCCCACGATATGGAGCTGCTTGACTCTATTAGGTGGATGGATGGCAGGGAATTTAAGAAGAGAAATAGATTTTTTACTCAGCTAATTAGCTAAAAAGGCTTGTCTGGAAACACGGGCCCCATTGTGTCTGAAGTCTGCTGACACACGGCTCAGAGGCACATTTTTCTTCCCTGTTATTACTCTGCCTCCCAGAACATCCCTCAGAGACACAGAGAGTGGGGTGGGAGCCCTGCACCAAACCACTGGCACTCAAGACACTCAAAAAACATTCAAGTTACATAATAAATACACGAGTTTACATGTTTGCACATAAGTAGTTGCACACATTTTCAGGTATATGCATGCACCTACAGATATACACAAACATATATTGCTTATTAATGCAATCTTTGCATTAAAATATCAGTATACTAGAAAAATAAAGTCCATGGAGGAGCCAAGTTTGCCATCAAAACCAGTTTGCTGCCTCACATTAGCCTGCCCCATAATTTAAAAGCAAACTGGGGGCACCTGATGAAACAAAAGGGCTGTAGATTGAAGAGAAATAAAAGAAAAATACGACTTGACCCAGCACAGTCACTCCTGGAATCCACTACCCCAGGAAGTCATGGAGACGCACACCAGTGGAACAGACATTTTAAAAGACTGGATAATTTTATGAGCATTAATAACATTTGCAGCTATGCAAGCTAATAAAATGTTACAAGGGTAATCAAACTTCATGCTTCAATGTGTAAGTTGATCACCTGTGAGCGCTGAGAAGGAATTTCCTCTCTGGTGCTGTTGCACTGAGCAAGTAGCCAGCTGCGCCACAGGGGTGCACTTTTAATAAAAAAAAATTAAAATACTAAAAAATATAAGAAACTGTGTCACTGCTGTTGCTGCTATGTCTTTGCTTTGGTTTTCTCCCTCTGCAGTATCTGGCAGTCACCAGAGACTTGGAATGTCAGTGAGAGCTTTGATGTCAACTTCCTAAGGTTTCCTGGTGCAGTTTTGGGACAGCATATCCCACACAATCCAACAATAATATCACTTCACTCCCAGAGGGTTGTTCGTATAAGCTGGCAGCAGGAATTACACCAAGCTTAACCTGTCATCCCTGCACCATGGATCCCACACTGACTCTTTGTATTTCCATACTGGACAAGTTGTGTTGGCCAACCAAGCACAGGCTCTGAGCCTCATCACAGAGGAGCTCCAGGTATTCCCAGGAAAACTTGGCAGCTTTTGAGCTCTCTACCAATTTAAACCTACCCAATATGTTATTCACAACATCCAAGCAGCAATCTTGGTGTTTCCAGTGTTTTCCAGCCTTGGAAGTTAATGCCCTTGTAATTAATGAACTGACAGCAAACGCTGCAATCTGCTGCCACAGGCTTTGCAGAAGAATGACAGACTTTGCTCTTGTGCCTACCCTTCTGTTCCAGGGAATCCAGGCTCAGTTCAGCCAGCTGGGGAGGAGGCTGAAGGGAGGATGGGGCATAGCAGAAGTGTCAAAATAAACTTTTCACTTCAAAATAACAAGCACAGGGGGGTTAGAGATACAAATCTGAAGGGTTGGAGAGGACAAGGGTGTGCTCAAACAAGGGACCTGCTCCAGGAGTCTGCCCTCTCCAAAACAAAAAGAGAAAATAGGTATTGCATGGAAGGAATATTGGCAAAACACATGCTCTGAGCTCTCCACTGTGGGCAGACCACAACAGCATCTGGTGAACTCTCCTGTGAAGTACAGGCGTTGGGAACACAGGATTGCAGCTCCCTGCCATACCCCTGCCACACCTCTGCCACACCCCTGCCACACCCCTGTCACACCCCTCCCTCCACCATGGTGAAAACCCAGGTCTATCACCATGGTAACTATATCTGAACCATTCACAAAATCCAAGCAGCCAACACCCAGGCCTGGCTTTACTACTTGTGCTCCTCCTGCCCTTGGGAGCTCCTTTTCCTGGGTCCCAGAGCCAGGGGTTGGAAGAGGCAAGACACACTTTCCTGGGACAGGAGGAAAATGCATCTCACCGTATAACAGGTCCACCACTTATCACCTTGGGAGGGTTATTCACAAATTCCTCGTCTGAGCTCAAAGTGTGAGAAGGAGAACATGAGGATCCACCAACTAGTCTGGCCATGCATGAGTCCATATTTCCTTTCCTTTCTATTTGTCCTTAGAGAAGAGCAGCTCAATATTCCTTTGGGAGAGAAGAGGCAAAGAACACAAGGATTACATGTGTCAGTCACCCTTTCATTTCCCAAACCATCATTCTCCTTGTGACAGTGTCCTCCAGGCCACAAGAACCATATTTTTCTGAATACACAGCATTGAGAATTGTACTCGCTGCCCTCCAAAGACCTTTCCAAATGACATTCCCTCCTCAGCCACGACAGCATTTGGCCTGGAACACAATATGCCCCAAGAAAGCCATAACTTTTCCATCAGGACAGGAAAGCACTTTAAATCACGGTTAGAAGAGCACCGTCATCAGAGACCAGAGCTGAAACCCCATGTGATGTCACACACATGAACCCAGCACGCTGACAGCAGCCATGGGGTTTGGAATTACAGGCAATAAAGTATGACATCATGATGACATCATGAAAGGAGAAATTCAATTCCCAGCCCAGGGGCTATCAGTTACTGCTTTATTCGAAAGCCTGTCACTGTGTGCGTGAGCAATGAGCAGAATCCATCATTTCCACGGGTTTTTATGGCCACCATAAATTTGGAACACTTAGGCCTCAGCCACCTCCCCGTGTCTGTCCAAGCCCATCTGTCAGCTCCTGCAATGCTCCCCCCAGACCCCAGCACTACAAATCCCATTTCAGGGAAAACCAAAGCAGCTCAGGGCTGCTGTGAGGTCACACAGGTTTGGCTTTGGGGTGACCAGGTACCTGTCAGCTCTGCACGTGTTTCCCTCACTGCTGGGCTGACACAGCTGGATGGACAAACCCTCTGACACTTGCACAACCACTAAAAGCCATTTTAAAATCTGTTTTGATGAGCACTCCCAGGCAGATGCTTCGAGAAGATCTCCTGGTGCAGGCTGCCCTTGTCACGCCCTGCCAAGGCACTCACCAAAGTATGTTAATAAAGGATTAATTTCACAGACAAATAAAGCACGTGGCCTAGCAGATCACAGAGGCAGGGGTGAACATGCTCACCAGTGAGGCAGGTGGAATATTTTGGGGTGTTTCTATGATTAGATTATATCAGTCTACTCTCACAAATATGATCTGGCTCATGTGGTCATACACACATTTAACTCAGTCTTCATAACACCTCAGGCAGTGATAAGGGATGGATTTTTCATAAGATTCCTGACATAGAAGAGATGTCCCTTGTCTTTGCCTCCTTTTATTGTTTTTAATTCAGACTGTTCCTGCAAAAAACAAAGCAATGCCATGACCCAACAGATATTTCCTGGAGTATATCAGAGACTCCTGACTGTGTTATTTCCAGTCATGAGCTGGGAAACTTCTCCGCTGCAATGAATCCCTATTTCCAATTTCCTGACCTCCACAGTGTTAGATTAGACCAGTCTGATCTTTACCAGATACTTTGAAAATACAGAAATGCCCTCTGCTTGCTCCCACCCAGGACACAATTCCCCAGAGTATTAAAATAAAATTAAAATTTCCCATTTCCATCTACTGCAGATGCATTTGTCCTGCTCACCTATTACTCGTCCCCCGCAAAAATGTCATCCCATGCAAAAGTGACCTCCCTGCATTGTCAGTGTGATTGCTGGTCACTGGGGACATTCTAGATATCCTTGACTCAATCCCAAAATCCCTGCCCAAGATGCTTAAAGGTGGTGCCTTTAAGGGAGTTCAGCTGATAGACATCAAACACCACATCAAGTTATGACACGTTTTTAACTGTTGTTGATGCCCAAAATAACCTTGTTGATGCACAGAATAACCTTGTTGATGCATAATCCTTGAGGAAAAAAAAAAAGACACAGTGACAGCTGGGCACAAAATATTCAAGTTCTGCTAAGGATCTGGCAGTATCATCTGAATCATAACCCAGTGCAGAGTTCACTTCATTTTCAAGATATTTCATGAGATAGTCTTCACACTATCTCAGTTCATTACTTCTGTGGAAAGATCAAGGATGACACTGGGGTTTGGAGATGAAAGGACTTGGCAAGACACCTTCTCTTTTCTCACAGGCAGTGAGTAACCAAAGAACAAAGCCACCTCGTTTAGGAAGGGCACTTTTGGACAGGTCACTTTTGAGGGAGTCTGTTGGTATTTAGAGAGGGCAAAGAGCTCCTAAAATTCCTCACATAGCCACCCCCTTCAGTTCCCAGGCCTTGCAGTCCCAAACTCCACTCTATCATTTCAGCTCTGCACCTCTGATTGCTTGTAGATTTTCCTGAAGTGTGACTGTGCACTAATACCCAGCACTGAGAATGATTTTAAAATGCCAGTGAGTTTTTCTTAACCCGATTTCCACGGTCCCCATCAGTTACACACAATTAGCAGGTAATTATGGGCAGGTTCCGAGACAGCAGCCTGCATGCAACACTCCCCTTGCCCAATGTGCCTAACACACCGTGCAGCTCCACCTTCACCAGCCAGGAGACAGGAAAAATGGGGAAGGGATTGACTCAATAACCTGAGACTCACTGCAAAAATGTATCTCCGAGTTAAACATTCAGAGCATACACGGCCAGAGCCCCAGCAATTACTGGATTTGTTACTGCCTCAACTATCATGACAGGCATTGAAATAAATCTCATTTATATGACATACAGTCATCTAGAAATGCCTTTTTTAAAAAAAAAAAAAAAATAAATTCTTTTAAGATGTCAATGCTCCACACATGGCTCCGTTTTGAGACCTCTCCAGACGGGAGATCAGACAAGATATACAAGCCTCTCAGCCTGCCAAGTTTCATACTTGTTAGGAGCAAGCCTGAATTCGGGATTTTCTACACGGTGCCTCCACAAATGTGATTAAGGAAGGCCTCTTGCCACTAAATGTTGGCTGCAGGGATCCATCTCCCCCTCTCCCATCACCCTGCAGGGTTCCTAGGGCTCCTCACGGCTGGGCTCCAGACACTGGTGTTGCTTTTCCCTCTGTAGCTCAGGCCTGGGATGTCTCTCTGGAGCCTGAAGCATGGCCCAGACGTTTCTCCTGGCCCTCCAGGCATCCCCACCCATGTCTGGTACCCCTCCATGCCCCCACAGTCACACGGGGCTGGAAGGCAGAGTGGGCTGGGGGAGTCTCTCAGCTGTTCTGGCCCACGGCTGCCAAGATCTGAGCAATTACTGATGTCCAAACCTGTGCCAGGGAAGGGTTAGGTTGGATGTCATGAAAACTTTCTTCCCCCAGAGGGTGGTCAGGGTTTGAACAGGCTCCCCAGGGACTGGCCATGGCCCCAAGGCTGCCAGAGCTCCAGGAGTGTTTGGACAATGCTCTCAGGGATGCACAGGGTGGGATTGCTGGGCACAGCCAGGAATTGGACTTTGATCCTTGTGGGTCTCTTCCAGCTCAGCCTATTCCATGGTTCTGCGAAACTCAAGAGCATCTCCCTCAAGAGGTTCTGCCTCTAAGTTCAGGGTGCTGGCATTCCTGAAAAACAGGATCCTAAGCCAACAGCTTCACCACATCACTCTTCCCTTGAATACCTTGGAAAGGGTCATTCTGGCAGATGCTGTAAGTGGGAATCATCACACCCACCCACTGAGCAGCAGAGAAAACCACTTGTTACCTTCCTCCATTTATGTATCACACTCCCACAAATTACAGCTCAATTAGGCTCTCCCAGAATCCATCACACAGCTCCAGGAGAACGTGGTCCCAGCAACTGCGTTCTGCAGGCAAGCTGAGGCAGTAAATAGAAAGGGCTAATTGGGGAAGGGGGGAGACGTTGTTTCCTGATGTAAAAATAACTGACACTTCCAGGAAATAATGGTATAAATAGAAAATTAAGCCATTCCTCCTCCAAAAATATTTCATAATTATGTGTCATAAAAATAATTAGGTTATGGTGAATTAGTACAAATGTTTACAGCAAAATTGCCATGCAAAACATTATGGGTAATAACATGCTAATTGCTGTAGAAGCAAAAGCTGATTATGTTTCAGCAATATTAAAAGTTGCCAACTCAGCTCTACCATCCAAGCTCCGATATCTCTCAGCAACATCTGAGGACACGGGGAGAACTGGTGAGGAGAGCAGGGATGGCAGGTGGGCAGCCTGAGCCAAGCACTGGCCTTGCTGGGTGGCAATTCCTAGAAATCTCACGGCAGGGAATCCTCAGGGAGCACCAGGCATCACCCTCGCTGCCTGGTAAGGCTGAGTGAACATGGAGCAGCCAGGAGGGGACTCAGCTGGGGCTGTCCAAGGTGTGGCTGAGATTTGGAGCTGCACAGACAGCTCCCAGCCAGAGCCAGGTGGGATCTGGATCCTGGTCTGTACAGGCCTGGCCAGCTGCCTTGGGGCAGAGCAGCTGCTCAGGTGATGATCTGCACAGCACAGGATCTGCACAGAACAGGATCCAGATGCCTAAGCCCAGGCAGGATGATACTGAGGCTGAGCTAGTGAGGATTTTTCACCCCAAGGCCCTGCAGGGTGGATCACTCTGTCTCTGCACATACCTCTCCTCTGAGCACCTGCTCACTGCCTGGTGCATCCCAGCTCTTCCCATTGCATCTGGTGTAGGGACATTCCTGCTGTTCCTGCCACACTGCTGTCCTGTAATGACATTCCTGCTGTTCCTGCCACACTGCTGTCCTGTAAGGACATTCCTGCTGTTCCTGCCACACTGCTGTCCCAGAGGGATCAGGTCCTGCCACCAAAGGATGGTCTCAACCCCTGGCCAATCCCAGGGCAACACCTCCCATGCTCTGCCCACTCAGTTCCCTCTGGTGTCACTCACAGGTGTCCCAGGGTGAGCTGCTCGTGCCAGGAGCCTGCCATGGGATCTGTGGGATCTGTAGCAGCAGCAGCAGCCACTGCTTGAAGATGCCTTTTTGGCAGCATCAGCAGCCTCCTGGGAGCTGGGCTGTCTGCACACACATCTCCAGCCCACCCCACCCCATGCACCCAGTGCTTTTTGGGTTGGATCCCCTTGACCCAAGATGTCTCAGGAGAATTTGGGTCTGAGTATTTCTGGAGTGTGGGCAGAGGTCTTTCACACGTCCCCATAAATCTGTCTGGTTCCTTGTCCCCTTGTCAGCAGATGTGGCAAACTGCTCAAGGGGAGTACTGGGTAAAGTTAAAGGTGTGAATTTAAAGCTCATTGCTTTAAAGTTCAGAAATCCCTGCAGAGTGTTCTCACTCAGAACTGAAGTGACATTAATTGGGTTTACCAAGCTCATTTCCAACACAAATGCCAATAAACCACATTACATTTCAGTGGGGGTGTTCACACAGAACTTCAACATAGTTTAGCTAATCCTCTTTCTGAGTAAATTTGCCTCTAAGTGTCCCATATTACAGTTTCTCTTGCAGGGGAGTTGCTGAGTTTTACCATTGAAAACTTCATCATCTTTGTCCTTGTTTTATTAGGTTGGAAATGAGTGTCTTTCCAAAAGACAGAAATTCCTCATTCCCCTTTTACCAGAGGGGAGCTGAGGCAGTTCTCAGACCATTACAGAGGTGGGAAAATTGTCCCAAGAGCAGGCAAAGCCCATCCCTAGTGGGAGGTGTCCCTGTCCACGGCTCGGGAGTTGGATCTGGATGATCTCTCAGGTCCTTCCAACCCAAACCATGCTCTGTGTGACTCTTTGGAGGAGCCCTGACACCTCCCCAAACCCCGCAGACCTCCACAGACTCCAGCGATGACCCTTGTGTGATACCACGGGCATTGATGCCGCTCCCAAGTTTGCAAATACTGGAGGAAAGGCGCCTTGGAAATGGCGGGGTTTACCTTTTTCTTTCTTTCTTCTTTTTTCTTTTTTTCTTTTCTTTCTTTTTTTTTCTTTCTTTTTCTTTTTTTTTCTTTCTTTTTTTCTTTCTTTTTCTTTTTTTTTCTTTCTTTTTTTCTTTTATTTCTTTTTCTTTCTTTCTTTTTTTCTTTCTTTTTCTTTTTTTCTTTCTTTTTTCTTTTATTTCTTTTTCTTTCTTTCTTTTCTTTCTTTTTCTTTTTTTCTTTCTTTTTTTCTTTTATTTCTTT
>JBBMKD010000013.1:20153208-20194327 GCA_037834095.1 Argya squamiceps | reverse complement strand
ATGGATGGATGGATGGATGGATGGATGGATGGATGGATGGATGGATGGATGGATGGATGGATGGATGGATGGATGGTCGGTCTGGGCTGTCTGCTGGAGACCTGGTCTCACACTGCTGGCCATGCAGAGAGGGAAGCAGCTGCCAGTTCAAGCTCTTTGTTGTCACTTAACCAAGGCCCAGGCACAGCAGGGCTGTGTGTGTGAAGCCACCTGACCACCAGAGCTGGGAGCAGCCCCTGCCCCAGTCCCCGCTGCTGGTGTGGAACTACTGGAATGCCCCTAAGACTCTGCTGTATTGGGAAAAAATCACAACCTGAGCATTTCCACCCCAACACCACATCCCATCCCTGCTGCAGCAGTGACTTGGAGATCTCCAGGCCAAGGGCAGTGCTTGAAGAGGCACTAACAACAGCCCTCAGGGAAGGGGCACCCAAGGAAAAGTCATTCCCTGCTCCTGCCCAGGCTCTGGGCTGAACTCAGGCTGCCCAGCCAGATTCTAACAGATCTAATCTGTGTGATTCTGTGTGATTCTGCCCAGCCAGATTCACCACCCTTCCCCAGCCTGCAGACAGGCAGAGGCTCAGCTCCTGCCTGGCACTTCCTGGACAGCATCAGTAAATGCAGTTCCACCTGGAAAGCAAGGAATTGGGATTGAATTGCCTTTGTTCTAGTTCCAATTTTAAATAATGTGAACCTTCCTACAATAGGCAGTGTTATCACTAATCCCCACAGCTGAGCCTGAAATAAGCTTACAAACCATGCAGTAGCACTGTGGGAAGAACAATTATTGCAACAAAGGACGGAGAGGGGAAGAAACAACCATGAGCTCCTTGGATTAGATGGAGGGTGAACGCAACTGTTGTCAATTCACAATAAATAAATAATAATTTTATTTTTTTTAAAAGCCACCAGAACACAAAACAAACAAGCACCAAGAACAAATGCAGCGTGAAGGCACGGTAAAATATTTACAATTATTTCAATGGAAAAAAGGTACCTGCTACAGTCAATAGGTTGTAAAACAAATTCAGATGGAAGCTATTGTTTACCCCTAAATCAGCTCTAAAGCACTGGCAAATGTGATTATCAGCATTCTGCGGGGAGAGGCAGCATCAGCATTCATTCCAGGTGTGCTCAGTGAAGGCTCTCTTGGCCACAGGTTCATTTGTAATTATTAAAATGCACCTTGTTAGCCATGCAGCAAGTCCCAAATTTCTGGGCAGCAGCACATGCAGTGTTTGCTTTCATTTATTCTGTGCAATTTCTGCATTATTTTACTGTGTCAATGCCACAGTGCCAATGAGAAACCCCATCTCAAAGGCTCCAAAGGGAGGAGAGCTGAGCACTGCCTGTTACTGGTGACTCGGAGCTGGCACGTCCTTTGTTCCTGGGGAAAGCTTTTCCATCAAGGACAAACAGCCAGAGAGCTGCCAGCCACCGTGGCTGTCCCCACTGCCAGGGGTGGCAAAGGGACCAGCTCAGTGCCTGGGTGCACACCAGGGGGAAGGCAGAAATGTGGGGAAGGGAAAGACTTGGTGACACCCTAAGGACTCACACCAGTGCACTGCTGGGCCACCCTGTTATCCAAAATAACAGCAAATGCAGAGAAGTGACAGAAAAACAGGGAGAGAAACCTTGAGATAGTTTGCAGCATGAGATGTGAGAGACTGAAAAATGGTTTGGGTCAGAGGGGACCTTAATCATCCAGTCACACCCCTGCCATGGGCAGGGACACCTTCCACTATCCCAGGGTGCTCCAAGCCCTGTCCAACCTGGCCTTGGACACTTCCAGGGGTGGGGCAGCCACAGCTTCTCTGGGCACCCTGTGCCAGGGCCTCACTACCCTCACAGGGAAGAATTTTGTCCTAATGTTCCATCTAAATGTTTCTCTGGTGGTTTAAAGCCTTTCCTCTTGTCCACCAACTCCCCCAAGCCCTTTTCCTCAGGGCTGCTCTCCAACCTTTCCCCACCCAGCCTGTGCTTGTGCCTGGGATTGCCCCGATCCAGGTGCAGGACCTTGCACTTGGCCTTGTTGAACTTCACCAGAGGAATGCAGGATGCCTCATCTCACTTATCCAAGAGGAGAGCAAGGGCAAATCCAGGTGAGGAATCCTGGGGCAGATCTGCTTCAGCTGGAACCAGGAGCTTTTGAGGAGAGGAGCACCTGGACACAGCTGCAAGGGGAGATTGGCTCTGTCTGTTAAAGGATTCAGCACAGGGAGAGAGATGTGAGAGTCATGGGATCCAAACACACCCCCCAAAATGCCCACTTCCATCCCCAAATGAGAGGGCCAGGTGGAAATCTGATCCTGAGGATTTTTAAATATCAGGTAGGCAGGATGAAGACGTTGGGATGAGGGTCCAGAGTGGTGTACAGAGCCCTGCTGGGTGGCCTCACCTCCCAAGGCAGTGGCACCGGGGACGCCACTTATCAGGGCAAGGGAATGGGATTGAGGTGAGCACGGAGCATGTCTGAGCATTCACATTACAAGCAGGGCTTGTAAGGGACAGGATCTGACATTTAATGCCTCTGTTTGCAAAGTGCTTGACATTCACGATAACAGGAGCAGCACAGGCAAGGCAGGGAGGGCTCTGGATTCCCGGGAAAGGGAGTGAAAAACAGCCTGGTTTTTCCTCTACACTAGCTGGGAACATCCCTGGGAGATGCAAAGGCAGGGAGCTGCATGTCTCACACAAACATCTAGAGCACCCCAGGGATGGGCTGCCTGCAGACTCCTGGAAAAGTCATCTCATCCCCTGGTGCCTGAGCTTTCCTCCCCAGAAGATGGATCATCCATCCCACTCGCCGGTTCCACAGGAGATGTGCCACATGTGTGGAGCACACACCCAAAGGAGCCAGGCTTTGGTCTTATCTGGGGCTCTGAGGAGCCATTACAAGAGAAATCAAGTTCAACACTCGGTCTTCTCTTGGAAAGCTGCAGACTGGATGGAAAGATCTGACTTTAAGGTGCCTCTCCTGACAGCAGGGAAATCAGGGTTACAGCTAATGCTTGGCAGGAGCTGGAGGCTTGGAACCAGTTTTAATGCAGGGCTCAGGCTTGGAGGTGCCACCACTGGTGTGGGCAGCTGGGTCCTCAGCAAGAGGTACCAAGTCCTGGGAGGTGCCCAGATTGCCTGGACAGGGTTTGGAGCAACCTGGGATAGTGGAAAGTGCCCCTGCCCGTGGCAGAGGTGGGACTGGATGAACTTTGAGGTCCCTTCCAGCCCAAATTATTCTATGATTCCCTTCCCCAGGACAGCTCCCTATCCCACACTGGCCTCCAGAGGTTTTCCTGGCATGGCTGGAGTGGCCTGCAAGAGCAGATCAGTCTCAGGGTGTCCCCCAATAGTCCCAGGTTTTACAGGGCAGGGCCAGGCAAAGCTGAGCTCAGGAAGGCTGAGGACAAGAGTACTCAGTATTGACACAAAACAGTGTTGTCACCACGTGTGAACACTTAATTCCACTGTAGTGATAATGGACAGTCCTGCACAGAGACAGGACCCTTGTGGTGGCAGGGGAGGGGACAGAGCCTGAGGTCCCCAGAGCACAGTGCAGATCCTGCTCTCTCAGCCATCCATCCAGCCATGTCTTCTCTTAATTACATTAAAATAACACTCTCCCACCTCATTTTTTATTATTAGAAATGAACAGATTTAAAGCATTTCCCCTCAAATTATGGTTCACCTGAGTAGATAATTAAAAGACTATAAAGGAGATACACTTCTATGTGTAATTACGCCTACTTCTACTGCTGTATCAGGGCTTCAAAAATATTTGCAAAACAACTCAAAACTTTTATTTTGTCAGTGCAATAATTGCTGCTTGTCAGGGCTATCGGTGCCAGCGTCTGCTCAAACAGGAGCAGCATCTCACAGGCAGCCTTGCTGGGAGAGGGAGGAGTGTGGAGCTGCAAAGGCTCCCAGGAAATCTGCTGGTAGAACAGCTGTGCACACCGTGCCATGGAGCCAGCACTGAGCTCATCCAGGGAATGGCCCTGGAAGGGAGAAGTATGTTTGTTTGAATTTTGTGGGCAGCCAGGGGGCTGGAGGGAGGATGTTCAGGCTCCTGACCTGAGCAGTACAAGGTTTGTTCCCCGTCCATCATGGTTGTGGAGACCCACAGGGACAAATCTCCACACACAGCTGGATGCATCTGGATTGGTTTGGCACAGTGAAGGCTCAGCACAGAATCAGAACCCCAGGATGGTTTGGGTTGGAAGTGGATAAAAGCTCATCCATTGAGCTTTAATGACATGGGCAGGGACACCTTCCACTAGCCCAGGTTGCTCCAAGTCCTGTCTAGCCTGACCAGGAACACTTCCAGGGATGGAGCAGCCACAGTTTCCCTGGGCAGCCTGTGCCAGGCCTCCCCACCCTCACAGCCAAGAATCTCTTCCCAATATCCCACCTAAGCCATTCCCTCTTGACCTACTCCTCCATGCTCTTGTTCAAAGTCCCTCTCCAGCTCTCCCACCCAGATCTCCCAACCCTGTTTATCTCTTCCCTGCATTCGGTGCTCCTGCAGAGGAGCTGGATCTGTCCCTGTGTGCAGTGGTAGCACCCACACCCACGTGCAGGAGCAGCGTTCATCTTCCTGACAGGCACAGCCTGGGAATGTTCCCTGCTCCTCGGGAGGCTTCCTGTGCTCCGGGGGATGCAGCACTGGCCACCCCTGCCAGCACAGAGGAGTCTCGGGCACTGGGGAGGGCACAGGACCCTCCAGGCACCCCGGGGTGACACCGCACAGCTCAGCCCGGCTGGCCGCAGTAACTGAGGCTCGGGATGCCGGGGGTAATTAGCACAGCTAATGTCACACATCCCACCGCAGTTAACAAACAAATTCTCCCGGCGCTGAAGGCAGAGCTGGCCCCGCACATCCCACCCCAGCTGCTCCCCACACCCCCGGCAAGGCCACCCGGGCTCAGCAGGAGATGAAATCTAAAGGAAAGGGGTCCAAAGAGAGTGGTGGGGACAGGCAAAGGAAGCAAACGAGCACAGAGCAGGGGAAAAGATGCTGACTCAGCACAGCGAGGCCACCTTACAGCGAGGGAACGTGGGCAGTGGGCAGGACAAGGAGCACTGCAGGGCAGAGAGGTCCAAGAGAGCGGCAAGGAAACTCCTGGGGCCTCTGGTGCGACTTGAGGGGAGCAAAGCTTGTCAAGGAATGTCTGCAGCAGCAGATGGCAAAGGGAATCAGGCAAGGACAGGATGATCCTGCCCCCTGGATAGCTCCTGCTGGGCCCACAGGTAATCCCAGGGATCCTGTTACAGCTACGGACAGACCTGAGCTTCACACCGGGGACAGCGGGTTCCAGACAACCCACCAGGTTCTCCCTGACTTATAACCACAGAATCATGGAATGGGCTGAGTTGGAAAGGGTCCACAAGGATCACAGTGCAACCCCTGGCCCTGCACAGACACCCCAACAATCCCACCCTGGGCATCCCTGAGAGCATTGTCCAAATGCTCCTGCAGCTCTGGCAGCCCTGGGGCTGTGCCCATTCTCTGGAGAACCTGTTCAGTGCCTGAACTCTCTGGGGGAAGAACCTTGCCCTGACATCCAGCCTGAACATCCCCTGAGTTGTTCTGGGGGAAAGCCCCCAGTGGTGGATGAAGCTGCTGAGGTGATTCTGTGCTGCCCCTGGTTACACTTGTTTGAAGACACTGCCTGTGTGTGCAGCCTGGTGAGCCTTGCTGATCAAAACAGGAGCCACGTCAAGAACCACCCCAGCAGAATCTCCAACTGGACACTGCTGTGGGGCCTGGTTGGCTTCCCAGAGCACACACACCACAGTCCCATGGAGTCTTGGATGTCCAATGACATTGCACCCACGTGTTTTCAGAGCCAAGTGACCAAACAGACACTGAGCAGAGAAGGGAAGGTGGGAGGATGGAGCTGCTGGGATGAAAGCGGAGCAGGGACCACCAGCATGGGGCCAGCACCAGGCTGCATGGACACCCCCTGCTCTCCTTGCTGGGACACCCAGAGCCAGGGGATGCCCATGGCCACTGCTGGGTGCCAAACCCCCCCAAGGTGTGGAACACCAGCTCTCCAGGCCTCCCAGGGTGCCAACGTGCTTTGAAGTCCCCAAATCCACACTTAAGCTTCCTATGTATAAAGAAGATATCATACCCCATTTCCCTCATAAAGGCATGGGGAAATAAATTCATTAGTGGTTATAAGGAGCTAAGAAACTCTGATTAGAGAACCAGGGAAAGGGCCCACGAGGGAAATGAATAATTTGGCGTGCAGGGAGAGGGTGGTAAATAATGCATGGGGCTGCCGTGGCACCGGGAGAGGGGAGAAGAGGGAGCAGCTCTGGGTGTGGCACACGGAACTCCTCCCTTGGGCTGGGGTGGGGATTGCACCTCCCAGCCCTGCCTGGGACTTCAGCGAGGGAATGTGGGCAGGACTGCTGAGCCTGCCTGGGTCTTGAGCCAGGCAGCACAGATATCTTGGGGTTTTGGGGAGCTTTCCACTTCCCCCGTTCCTTCAGAGGGGCTCCAGCATCACCAGGTGGGTCCACGAGAAGCAGGGACAGTTCCCAAAGCTGGGGTGACAGCAGAGACATTTTCCCCGCTCAGGTTAATGCCAGCACCCCAGGGCACATTACAGCAAGGTATTCCCACTCCTCCAGGGCGAGGTGGGTGTGAGAGGTGTTTCCTGGGGGCTGGTCCTGCAGGAAACCATCCTGAATCCTCCCCATTGCTGAGGCCAGGGGCAGAGGAGCCCAGCTCACAGCACAGCAGCACCTCAAATATGTCTTCCATCCTGCCCAAATGCCAGGAGGTGGGATTTGCTCCAGTTGGCTAAGAGTGTGTATCTGGGAGCTTCATGGAATCCTAGGATGGTTTGGTTTGGAAGGGACCTTGAAGCTCACCCACTCCAACCTCCCACTAGCCCAGGTTGCTCCAAGCCCTGTCCAACCTGGCCTTAGACACTCCCAGTGATGGGGCAGCCACAGCTTCTCTGGGCACCCTGTGCCAGGGTCTCACCCCCCTCGCAGGGAGGAATTCCCTCCCAATATCCCATCCATCCCTACCCTCTGGCAGTGTGCAGCCATTCCCCCTTGTCACATCCCTCCATCCATTGTCCCCAGTCCCTCTCCAGCTCTCCTGGAGCACCTTCAGTCACTGGAAGGGGCTCTGAGGTCTCCCTGGACCCTTCCCTTCTCCAGGTGAACACCCCCAGCTCTCCCAGTTCCAGAAGGGCTCCAGCTCTTGGGAGCACCTCCGTGGCCTCCTCTGGACTCATTCCAGCAGCTCCACATCCTTCTTATGCTGGAGGCCCCAGAGCTGGATGCAGCACTGCGGGTGGGGGCTCACCTGAGCAGAGCAGAGGGGCAGAATCCCCTCCCTGGGTGCTGCTGGTGGCTTAGGGCAGCAAAGGGGGTGGCTGTGCAGGTTTAATCAGGGCAGTACCTGAAATCCAGCTAAAAGCAACTGCTTGGAGTAAATCCTGCCCTGTCCCCATCACCCTGGAGCAGAGGGAGGATGTGGTGTCACTTCAGAGGGGTATGTGGGGTGACCACATAAACAGGAATGAGCCCCTTGCTGGCAACAGGAGGTGACTTTCTTGAGAGCATCCCCCAAAACCTCTCCAGAGGGCCTGGAGGAGATTTCAACACTGCAGCAGCCTCAGACTGGCTCCATCCGAGCCCTCCTGGCTCTCCAGCACTGCTGAGCCTGCCTGGCTTGTCCTCCAGGAAAATCCCAGCACTTTTAATAGGCGATGAGGCATCTCAATAATTTCAGCAGATGCTGCCAGTTAATGTGGGTTGGCACAGAACTTCATCATCAGCCCATATTGCTCCAATTACAATTTAGCCTATGGTCCTCTTGGGCTCATCTTTTATTTGTCTTTCACTGCCGAGTGTGGGAGGGAGGGGAGGTGGGAGAGGCTGGGGGATGTGTGTCTGACCTCTCCCTCCTTCACTGCCACATCTCTGCACAGCCAGTACATTCCCAGCCACTCTCTTCCCATGGGAAGGGCTGTCCTCAGGCCAGAGCTGTGCATCTGGAATCAGAGCATCTCCCACCAGACTCCACGTGTGAACTGTCCAGGGCAGCCCCTCATTGCACCCCATGGAGCTGAGCACAGTCCTGGCTCAGTTCTGTCCTTGCAGTGGGGTAAATAAGGATTTATTCCATCAGCAGTGCTGGAGTTAGGCTGGCATCACACCGGTGTGCCAGAGCACATTGGGATTTCTGGGAGCTGCTGCGGGGTAATTGGAGCCAACGCTCTGCTTCCATTTCTCAAACCTGAGAGCCATGAAGGAAAGATTTTTCATTCTGAGGGTTAGGCTCTGTTCTGGCTGTGACAGTCACCTGTGTCTATATTGAAAGCTCAGGGAGAGTTTCCTTGGATGCTGTGTGGCCTCGTAAATGACATCTCGCTCCCGCTGGGATGGAGATGGTGACTGGTTATCCCGTGGGGAAAATAAAACACAGCTCGCAGAGCCTGCAGCTGTATAAACCTGCATCGGGGAGTGAGGCTCTGTCAGGGACTGGCCAGCCATATCCAGGCTCTGCCGAGGGGCTTTTGGCTCCCCAGGGTCCTTCAGAGCCCCACGAAGCACCACACTGCCAGCAGGGCTCCCCCAGACCCTGTTAAAAGGCTCTTGCAAACCAAACTGCTTCAGGAACATCAAGCACTGGCTGAAAATGTCCATTGGTTATTCAAGGGGAAAACCTGTGTAAAGGACACACCCTCCCAGCACCCCAAATCCCAGAGAATTCAACAAGTATGAACACTCATTTAAACCACACCAGAAGCCCACTAAATTAAGTGTCCACTCAATTAAGGACACACAAACAACTTCACTCTGCTCTCCATCAGCTGCTGCCTTATTTGCATCTTGCATATCCAAAAATGGCAGAGACTGTGCTTTCATTTGTCAGCATGGACTTGGCAAAGAAATATGCAAAACACCCAAAACAACAGTTCTGCCCCTGTGCAAAGTGTGAGGCAAACATCACTGTGGTGTGTGAGCCTGGGGCAGTGGAGTCCTGCCTGCAGGGACCTGGAGCCATCCCCATCAGCACGTGGAACTCACTCAAAAATCCCTGTAATGAACACATCCCAGCTGTAACAGCCCTGGAGAAGCAGAAGTGACTTGGAAATCTCCTGACAGGAGCCATGAGAACACCCCATATCAACACCACCACTGGTGGGACAGTTAAAGGACACCAGGGACCACAGGGCTCTGCCAGCCCCACCCACCTACAGCTGAAGCACTGCTTGCCTCCCTCCCCAACAGCTCACCCCAAAACCCCAGCCATGGGAACCCCTAACCCCACCTCCAGAGCTCCCCCAGTGGCAGCTCCCCTTTCTCAACCCCAAATAACTCATTGGTGGCTGTGTATTTTTAATTTGCAAAACCTTTTGCCCTCGTTTCATCCCCTGCTGCTGACTGGAGGATGTTCCCAGTGCCGGCAGGACCAGCTGCTCTCAGCATCACCTGGGTCAGGGAATCATGGAATATCCTGAGGTGGAAGGAGTGATGGAGGATCCTCCACAAGGATCGTGGAGTCCAACTCCTGACCCTGCACAGGACCACCCCAAGAGTGTGTGAGACAGAGCTGGGTGGGTTGTGTGATTGATCCCAGCAGGAGAAAATGCCCAAGTGCAGCCAACGCCCACGGAAGAATCCATTTTCCAGCCATCATTTACAGTAATCCTTAAGGAGATTCAAGACGAGCATCAGCCTTTGCATGGCCAGGCTCCAGCAGGACTCGGGGAGCCAGCAGGGACGGCGCTTTGATCCCAGGCAGCGCTTCCAGCGCGGCTTCCCTGAGCCATCGCACACCGGGGCTTTGAAAGGCGCTCCGCACAAACACCCGCGCCAGGAAAACTCCTTCTCCCGGCTTTTCTGCTGCCAGCAAGCTCCGATAGGGATCGCCGAGAATAAAGTCACTTCATTTACAAACCGGGGAGCCAAATCTGATAGACATCAACATTCGAGGTAAGTCAAGGAGCGGTGGAGCGCTGCCAGTTCCCCAAATGAATATTCATGGCAAACACTCCCCCAGTTCCGAGCTGAAGAGAAGCCGGCAGCAGGAAGGCTGCCCCTGGGAAGGGGAAGGCAAGGGACCACGCTTATTTCATCCTTTTTATTGAGTGCAATTTTCTCTTTAGTACAATATTCTCTGAAAGATACTGTTACAAACTCCGACAATTTCAACACAATCAACAAACTGGGGAAAGAAGGGGACGGGAAGGGAGAGCAAAAAAAAAAATTCCGAGGGTTGAAATCTTTTACAGACATCTCACTGGTTATGTACAGGACAGGGTAGGGCTGGCCCGGGACACGCCGCGGCTCGGGGGGACCGGGGCGCTGCGGGACCTCCTGGGGCATCCTGCGGTGGGAAGAGACCCCTGGGGCCCCTCTCCGACGCTGCTGCCCCGCCGCAGTGCTGCACTCGACGCCCTGCAAGGCAAGAGGAAGATGAGGAGAGGGTGAGAATAGGTCCAGAGCTCAGAGAGCCATGCTCCTTCCCCGCAGAGCCCCCAGAGAAACCCAAAGGCTTCTTACAGCACACACAGCCTCTCCATTTAAAAAAAAAAAAAAAAAAAAAAAAGGGATTAATTAATATGCTGTCAGAAAAGTGATGATTTCACTGAAAGCTCTCCATTTCTCCTCAGGGGGAAAAGGAAGGAATGGAAGAGATGGAATTCTTTGTGAAGCTGAGTTGCTTTAGGGAGCGGAGGCTCGACGTGATTTTGGGGATGGGAGGGTATCCGTGTCCCCCAGCAGCCAAGATGCCTTTCCACCCCCTCCCACTGCAAAATGAGCCCTCCCCGGGTGTAAGGCAGGAGCAAACCACCAGGAACATCAAATCGCTTTTTTCAATGTAACAAAAAAAAAAAAATCCCCATTTTCTCTGCTGCCAGGGGGAAACCAGAAGGTCTGGGAACCAGAGGAGCAGCCCCAGGAGCACCTTCTCCACATCCTATAACCAACAACTACCATACAGCAGCAAAATCCCATTATTTAGCCACTTTGGAGAGGCAAAGATGCTTTTAATATACAATTGCACCTTGGAAACATAAAGGCAGCACATTAAATAACAAAGCAATTGACTGCTGGGTCCCTTTTCTGGGCCACAAAAAACCGGGGCTCACTAGCTAATTATTGCCGGGCATCCCTGTGCCTCTCCAAACATACCAATGCTTTCAGAAAGCCACCCCAGCTGTGCCTGACATTTCACTCCTATTAAAATTCATCATTCTCCTGAATGGAAATAATTTTTTTCTTTAGCAAACCCAGGTAGTAATGAAAGTTTTATTTAGTAATGTAGTGTTTGGTGGGAAAAGGGGCAGAGAAAACGCAAAAGAAATTGAGATTATTATAAAAGGGGACTTTAGCTGGGGGAAAAGATATTGCTGGATATTTCTTGGGCACAGGGGGTCATTTTCGGTGCCATGCTTGGAGGTTTGGTCTCAACAGCTCTCGTTAACCTTAATGGGATCAGAACAGCCAAACCTCTGGAAAAAAAATCTGTAACAGAAACACAACTGCTGTAACGATGCTGAGCTCGCTGCTCGAGCCGGGCGGGTCCGGGGGATGGGTGCCAGTCGAGGTGGGGTGGCGGTGATTTGTATCGGCTCCGGCTTCTGCCACATTAAAGCTGGACGCGAGCGGCGGCTCCGGCCCCGGGCGCTGCTCCCGGCTCCGCCGCCGCCTTCCCCCGCGGCATTCCCAGCTCTTGGAGCCGCCCTTTCCCAACCCGCCTGGCAGCAGCGGGGCTGGGGAAGGGTTTGGGGGTTTATTTTCCCTGGGGAACCCGCGCCCTGGCCGGAGGTGGTGGCTGCAGGCTCAGCTCTCCCACACGAGCTGCAGCCTTTCTCTTCATCGGGGTAAAAACAGATCCAGGAATAGCTAAAAATTATTTAGGCTGATCCCAAAGGATGGATCTCAAGAGACCCGAGGAGACCTGAAGAGACAGGTCATGACCAGCTGGAAGAGGATGGGGGGGCTGGGGGCAGCGCAGCTCATCCCCAGGTACGAAGCCACCGAGCCACTCCCTTCATCCTTCATCCTTCATCCTACGCCTCCTCCTCCTCCTCCTCCCGGAGCGCCGGCGTGGGAACCCCTGCGAGGCGGACGGAGGGCTTTGATCTCAGCCTCCGAGTGCTGGCGTGACACAAATAGCAATAAAAAGGCCACGTTTGTGCGGCGAGAGGGCGTTCCATGAGGGAAGGAGTTATCGAGCAGCGTGGTTGGGATGCGGGCACCTTGTCAGCCTCAGGGCGCTCTCCCTTTCCGCCCTCATGGGACTCGGCAGAATTGCAAACACCCAAAATAATCAAGGAGGGGTGGCGCTGCGAAAGCAGCTGCTGTGCCCGTGTGATGCCATGGAAAAAGGGAGCAGCTGGTGGGAACGGGGAAGGAGGGAGGCAACTCTGGGAGTGACCCAAATCCGTCCCTATATCCTGCAAGCCCCCCTGAGCACCGGCCCATTTCCAAACCCTCTCCAAAAGGAGTCACACCTCACCCCCATTTCCCTGCGGCCTCCCAGAGCTCCATCCCCATCCAGGCACCATCAGGGTCACGAGCTGGCACTGCTACGCAGGCACTAACCCCAGCCTGAGTCCCTGACCACGGCAGTCTCTGTCTGGCTCCCAAATATTTAGGCTGGGGATTCTGAAGAGTTCAGCCAAAGGACGGTGGGGGAAAATAAGTAAACCAACTGATATGAGCACGTTCCACACCTGCCCGTGCATGGAAGCCCCCACAAGGATGAGATGTGAGGCTCACCTGGCTCCTCAGACAACACTTGCCATGGGCTGCCCCTCCCACTGTCAGTCCTGCTTGGCACTAATTAGCATTGATAACTGCACTGATGGTGACCATAATTTCCCTGCCCTCTCTCCCTACCTTCACACAAGGGTTCAATTGCCTAATGAGGCCCCTGAGGATAACCAGAAAGGAGCAGGTTCCCCCACCACGATGGCAGCTCCTGCACAACGTGAAGGGGTGGGAGAGCAGAGAAGGAAAAGTCACAGCCCAGCTGCTGGATGGGGAAAGCTGCCTAGTCCTGTTTACTTGGGGACACAGAGAAAAGTTCACTCCAATTAATTTTTTTAAGTGGATGGGCGTTAATCCCCCTACACTTATCTAGAATTAATGCAGCCTTAAGTAGATTTTTGCCTAATCCACTTCCACATCCGCCCCAAAAGGACACTGTCTGTTTTGGGAAGGAGCAGAGTTCAGCTAATCCACTTAAAATTCACAGGGCTGGTTTGTTCAGATTAACCTCCTTCAGCATTTCCCTCCAGAGACAGGCCAGGAGACCTCAACATCATCCTGCTTTTGCCACTGATGGGACCACCCCCTCCGTGGTTGTGTCACTGCAATGCAGCTGTCCACGTGTTGGGTCTGCAGGGACCCAGAGATGTCCCCAAAACAGTCCCTACAGCAGAGCAACACAGCAGGGTGGGACAGCCAGGGGAGTCAGGGCTGTTTAAACTCCAATGGCCACAGGAAGGAGGGCAGAAGCAGCAGCAATGTCAGACACAGACAGGGAGAAGGGGGCAGCTATGCCTGGGCTGGAGGGGTGCTCACAGTGCTGGTCTGTGGAGGACAGCCAGCCAAAAGTGACAGCCCTGGGACACCATCCCACATGCCAGCAGCTCTGACAAGCCCAAAAGGCACAAGTGAAGGGCACCATGGTCAGCAGGACAGGTGCACTCCCCTCCTCAGCACTGATCTGCTGCTCTGACAGGAACCAAGACACCACATTGCCATGGATGCTCACGGTTCCCACCTCACATCTCCTGCCAGGCAAAGCAGAGGAGGCTCTCTCCTGATCAGAGCAGCTCCCCTTCCCATGTCAAACTCTGGGAAGGCAACACAGCCCATCAGAGTCCAGTGATGGACCTGAGCCAGCAGATCTCCCCTAAGTAAGACAAAGAGCCAAACCCTGTGGACATCAAAAATGGGAGAGCACAATGCAACAGTGGCACTCACACTTCCCAGACAGGCTTTGGAGGAGACTGAGCTCAGCAGAGTAATTCCCCCACGGCAGGAGGATTGATGATCCAAGATGATTCCAAAGGACCCCTCCAACACCCCAAAAATATGAAAAATATAAACCAAAACAGGAGCAGCAAAGAAATTGCTGATGGGGTGAAACAATTTGCCACAGGAGTCCCGTCAGTGTGGAGTTGGCTTCTCCCCCATCATCACTCAAGAAGTTTCTGGCACTTCCAGAATTCTGAGGAGACTCACTGGTAATGAATCGAGTATTGAATCATTATCCACCCTGGCAGGATCCTTCACAGAAGATGCACCACTGCAGACAAAGACCTGATCATTAAACCCCTTTGCAGCTCCTCACACAATGGGGACATTGGGGCAGCAGGGACAAGCAGTACCTGGATAAGTGCTGGAGATGGATGTGATTCCCTGGCCTCTGCCCTTCCTGCCAGCAGTTCAAGGAGAATGGGTGGTCTAAGAGCTACAGAACATTTCTGGGTCTGTAAATCCATTCCTCGTCTCAGAAGCTGATTGATCCTTTTTTTTTTAACCTCAAATTCAATGTTTAAGAGTAATGATTTCCAAGTGAACACAGAGTGGCTCAGATATATTGGCAGTTCTTATGGATCAGAGGCAACAGCCTTATAATTCAAACCTTAACAAAGAGAAACGTGTCTGTCCCCATCTCAGAACAATGGCAAGGGCTGATGGTAGTGCAAAAAACCTTTCATAGGTGATGCCCAATGATTTATCCCAGACCATGGGCCAACTGGGATGTTCCCACAGAGATGTCCTTGGGATGCAGGCAAATTTATTGATGAGATTCTGCAACCCAAGCCCAACCCAACCCTTCCCTCTCTCTGAATCAAACACTTGGAAAAGCAGAAAGTAGAAGAGGAGATCCCGTAGGACTCAGGCTGGTACAAGAGGGACAGGGAGAGGACAGCCCTGTTTTCTCCTTGGCAAAGGATCATTAGAGGCACCAAAAGCTGACAGGCTCAGAAATAATGGCTTGAGATCACTCTTATTTAAAAACTGGCTGCCTGCTGTTTTCATCGCAAGCCCTGCTCTGACTTGCAGCAATATTTAAAATTAAATATACATAAGTGCTTTCAAAGAACTGTTAATTTGAAGGTCATTAAATGGCATAAAACACATTCCTTTTTTTTCTGGAAAGAGGCACATAATTATGCCATTAATACACGCTCTTCTTCCACGTTCAAGCCTCGGATGTGCAAGGGGCTCAGGTTCACCTTCCCTGGCAGAGGCACCACATCTCCTTTTAATTACTGCTGCTGAGAAGCCTGCTGCTCCTCCATCACACCCCGGGATGGGGCTGTGGAAAAAGCATGGAAAAGCCCCAGGGGAGAACGATGCAGCTGAATTGCAAACGGGGATTTTTCGGGGATGAGGGAAGTAACAGCAGGGCTGGAAATGTGAAGCCACTTGGCAACACCCAGTCCAGTTGTGAGGATCTTGCCCACTGATTCTCACAAGAGACCTTGGGCCAAGCTCAGAGCAGGGGTTTGGTAGCCAAAAGTCCCTTTTTGATTTAATGCTCTATGCAAAAAGGACAAAACCAACCCAGACACACACAGAAAAAAACCCTAAAAAAGACACAAAAGGGTTGAGGTATTTACAGTTGCCATAGAAATGGAGAGAAGGAGCTGATGACTGCAGAGTGCAAAGTGAAAGGCCAGGATCAGGGGCAGGGCTGAGGTGGGCTCACCCGGGCACACAGCCACATCCATACAGGGATATTCATGTGTGATGTAGCCAAAGGAGCAAGGCACTGTGACTGAGCCTCACTCATCAGCAGTGGCAGGGGTCAGGATCCAACCCAGTGGGGTGCACCAGCAATGGGCCCCTCCCAGCACTTCAGTGGGGCACAGGAACCCTGCAGGACCCCATGTGATGGACAGCCCAGAGGAAAGGCCTGTGCAGTTGGTCCTCTTTGATCCAAAACTCCTTTTTCTTCCCTCTAAACCAGAACTCTGCAGGGAGAAAACAGCTTCTGAGCCATCCCTTCTCCTCTGTAAACAAAGAAAGAAAGTCCAACACCAACCAGCGTGGATCAGAAGATGTGAAATTGGAGTGTTCATCTTTAGACCAAGGAAGAGACTCTTGCCAGAGTAGGAGCAACAGAGCAGCATCAAAGAGGTGCACCCAAGTCAAGGTGAGAGCCTCTTCCTTGGCATCTGACAAAGGAAAAGGAGGAGCAGGTCAAACACAATGCTGCTGCCATGGCCAGGCAGGGGTAACACTGTCACTTCCAGACAGAAAGGCTTCACAGTTTGGAAAATGATTTTGCATGGAAGAAAGGCCTCTAAAGACACAAAACAGTCTGTCAGAAGTCATCTGAAATTTTTATGCTTTTTTTTTTTTAAATAAAAAACAAAACCAAAACATGGCTATTTTGGACTTTTCCCTTTGTTTTCCACTAACAGACTGATGGCCTTTCATGAAATCTTCTGGTTTGGATTAAACAACTTTTATTGAAAGGCAGGAGAACAGGTGGCCCGTGGTGACCCTCCCACAAGTATCAGCTTGACAGCAACTCTCTTGGCCTATGATGCCTCTTCTCTGCAGGGATTTTTCTGAGCCCACCTGCACTCTCTGCTCAGCCCTGAGCACCACCACTCTGCTGCTGGGCTCTCACATGACCCTGGAGGGGACACAGCCAGGTCCCAGCACAAGGCCAAGATGTGGGGACAGCTGGTTAGGAGTGGTGGGATATGGGAATCATCTGCTCTGACACAGCTCAGGAGACATCAGATGTTGGACAGATGGGAAAGGGCAACAGAATGGAAAGGCCACCAGCCTTGGCAATGCCCAGGGGCACTGCTGGTGGCCCAGAGCCAAGGAGCATCATCCACCCTGGAAAACTGAACCAAGAAGGTTTTGGCATCTCTGACAGCACCTGAGCACCCAGACAGCCAGTTTGATCCCTAAAAGGTACCTGGTCTGCTGGGTGGGATGGGCAGGACTGAGTGATTCACACTTCACATTCACAATGAAATGGCCTCAAGCTGTGCCAGGGGAGGTTCAAGCTGGACACCAGGCAGAATTTCTTCACTGAGGGAGTGGTTAAACATTGGAATGGGCTGCCCAGGGAGGTGGTGGAATACACCACATCCTTCAAGGTGTTCAAGGAACAGTGGACACGGCAGTCAGTTCTCTGGACTGGCTGACACGGTGTGGGGGGGATCAGTCACAGGTTAGACTCGACGGTCTCAGAGATCCATTCTCACCCTATGACACTGTGGTTCTGTATTAAAGGGTTTACATCAAACCAGGGTTGCCGTGGTGTGCTGGGGCAGGGACAGCACTGAGCAGGCAGCAGCAGCTGCCTCGCAGGTGCTCGCAGAACCGGCGGCAGCGGCAGGGGAGCCATAAAGGTGCAGTATTGATATTTAGCCTGTGTGGCTGTCACTCGTTCCTTTAAACGCCTTTAGCTTCCTTCTAATAAAAGAGAAATCATAAAAAACCCCACAAAGGACCCTTCAGTGCCAGCGAATACCAATGTGGCGGGGCGGCGCATTAGCATGCGCGGCGCCCGCTCCATCTGCATGTTGTGCTGTGTGTGACAACATCCCAGAATACAGATTTGGGCCACCAACATCCCGAGAGGTATTAGCAATCGTCTATCAGACAGGAAGAGGAGCAGTCCCTGCTGTTGTAAACAAGGGGTGTTTTTCTCTGCCTCTTTCTCTGGGGGGAGTTCAGTGAATTGAAACAAGCTCATTCCTGCATCTTGTTAGTTCCTGTTCTTTGGCAGAGCGTGGGTCATCTGCCTTGGGCAATGGAAGAAAAAAACTGGAGGTGTAAAGAGCACCCCAAACAGGTCCCTCACCTGCTGGTGGTGATGAACCATGAGCATGAACGTGCTCCTCATGAACCACCATGAACTGAGCATGTGCTGCTCACGGGATACATGGGGGTCCACCCAGCCACAGAGGACCCTGACAGCCCCAACACAGGAGGGACAGTGCAGGGAGAGCACAGGCTTGACTCCTCGTGTTCAGGGGCAGCAAGCAAATCTGGTGAGGTATCTCCAGCCATAGATGGGAATACAATGGGGGCAGATGGACATGAAGCAATCCTATGGTGTAGCTGGATGTGGGCAGCCCCATGGCAAGGACAGACATGGTGAAAAACCACAGCCCAGGTGGGCGTGAGTCCTCCTCACAGCACTGATGGACACAGGGCATCACTGCAGCACAGACAGACGTGGGCTGAGAAGTAAAGCAGCCCCTACAACACAGCTGGACATGGGGCATCCCTGTGGCTCAGGAATGCCCCCAGAATGGATGCAGGACATCCCCATGGACTAGCAGATGTGAGGATGGAGGGGTGAGGGGGATGGAGGGTGAGTGAGGAGGACAGAGGGGCTCCATGTACATATGAGCCACCACACCACCAAATCCTCTCTGGGACCTGCAGCCCCTGAGGCACAGGCACAGCCAGCCCATGCCACTGCTCCCCCACCACGCGGGTGCCAGCACAGTGCCGGTGAGAGCACAGTGATGGATCATTGCAACTCACACACAGCTCTCTAAGTAAAAGCCTTATTAAGAGTTCATTTGTTTTATAAACTCCTGGCGTGATCCGCAGGGGGAAGTCAGATGGCCCAGCCTTACAATATTCTGGGTAAACACTGACACGTGTTGGGCAATTTCAACCAAATCAATTTGTCCAGGAGACCAATGGAGGAATAAAAAAAAAAGAATAATAAAGATCAAATTAAATATGAGGAAACATCCACTGGGAGAGGATATAAAGAAGAGCAGAAAAATACAGAGCAGGACAGACTGATGGAGAGAGACGCACGAGACACTCAGACCTACCTCTGAAGCCATGAAACCTACATCCATAAATCAATATCAAAATCCTTAGGTCCACAAGATGGGGGAAAAAGTCCTCCATAGCCATCTTCCAGACATCACCAAGGCCCTGGAGGCCTGAGCAGTCCATTTCCCAGAGCATTTCTCCTCCTCCAGCAGCCACCAACCCAGTCACAGCCACGTGGTGGCTCCTCCAGTCCCGTCCCATCCCCGCCGCACCGGCCGGCCCTTGGCATCCTCCTCCCCACGTGCAGGATGCCGAGCACTTCCTTCATGGCCGGGTGCTTCCTGGCTGCCTCCCGCCCCTGGGGGCTGTGGGGACAACCCCTGGCCCCCCAGGATGGGCCTCTAGCTGCAGGGTCAGCACTGGTCTTCAGTCATGGACAAGCAGTGAGTCCACGGAGGGTTGACAACATACACAGGCGCACGAGCGCACGCACACACACACGGGAACACCTCTTTCCATTTTCCAGGATGGAGAGTTTGTTTTTGTTTTGTTTTTTTTAATCCTTTTTTTTCCTTTTTGCAAAAAAATGCAAGCAAAAGAGAAAAAAAAAACCAAAACCCAAGGTTTTCTATTGAAGGTACATCTCTTCTTCAATATGAAGACATTAACTGGATTGAGTCGGATCCCCCATGCAGTGGTCAGCGAAGTCCTTTGGTAGTTGCTGGAGCGGCACCCGGGTGGGATGGCAGGGAGCTGCGGAGACATCTGAGGACACTTCCACCCAGTCCGTGAGCAGGGAGGGCCAGGGCAGGGAGGAAGGGCAAAAGAAGAAAAAGGAAGGTGGTTTCTCCAGACAGGATGCTCCATCTCGTGCCTCTCCCTTCCCCAACAGCCCCTTCCTCCTTCTCAGTTTCGACCACTGCTCACTGGTGGCAGGATTGGAGTCTGGTCTCTAGGGTTTGGGTTTGCTTCCCCAACGCACATTGGTTTGTCTTCACTGTTTATGATTTTTTTTTGTTTTGCTTTGCTTTTTAAATATATGATTTGTACATATTTATATGCATTTATACGCTGTCCCCCATGACATTGGTAAGTGTGCTTCTGTTGGTGAGGAAGGGGAGTCACCAGTCAGAGGTGAGTCCCAGGAACATCCTTTGGCTGCAGTCGCAGTCCCCAGGCAGCGGTGGCTCCTCTCCCAGCGCTGCCCCGTGTCAGTTCCTCCCCTCCCACCTCTGCCCTGCGCTGCCCTGCGCCCTCCCGGCCCCTCCCCGCAGAACAAGGGACGTCATGCCATCGAGGTCGGAGACTGGCTCATCTGTACTCGCATGGACTGGACGCTGTTCAGGATCTTCTTCTGGTGCCCAGCCAAAGTCACCCCTATTCTCAGGAGGTCTCTGCAAGACAGACAGACAGACAGAGGAAGGTCAGTGGGCAGCTGAGGGTGGTGAACCTGCTTTGCTGTTGCTAAAGGGAAGTGAGGGAGGTAAGCTCAGCTGGAATATCCACAGAGTCCAAGCACGGCCCCATGAGCATCACTGGGTCTGAGAGCAGGGATACACCCGCACATTGACCCCCAAATAGTGAATGTGGCCACCTCTAGACTCTGGGTGACCAATATGAGGGATGCTCAGACCTGTCCTTTGCCCTGAACTGACCTTCCCACCTCCCCAGCTGGGCAGCACCCCACTTTCAGGCAGCCCTGGCAAGGCCAACTCACTCGGACGTCATCTGGGCCACCAGCTGCAGGGAGGTGAAGCCAGCAGTCAGGAAGCTGTCCCGGTACTGGCTCATCTTCACAGCACTCAGCCAGTCATCTACTGAGGTAAAGGCAGTGAAGTCGGGGATGGAGCGGTCGAGGAGGGGCTGAGAAGGCCTGAAACAGAACACACCGCTGGGGACAAGCCTGGCTGGCACCGAGGGGCTGCCCTGCCTGAGCCTGGCCAGCACAAGGATACACTCCCCAATCCACTCCCGGTGCCCCTGTGCTCCCCATAGCACACACCCATGGAAGGCCATAAGGAAGGCCTGTCCCATGGGAATACCGCTGTACCAAGCAGCGCTTTGCACGCTCACACATTCTATTCCAGCTGCGGGAGCCACAGGGACGAGGCGTCGGCAGAGCAGCCACCGCACCCAAATGGTCACACACCATAAAGAATCAATAGCAAAGAATTATTGCTGTTGCTTGGCTGAAAACTGCATGCTCTTTGTCTGACTGTCAGGCAGAGCGAAGACAGAACCCCCCTGCCCCTGCCTAAGGATTTATGAATTCTGGAGCCGCTCCCTGGGAGGAGCCTTTCCCCACGGCGTGGGACGGTGCCAGGGAACGTCCCCGTGCCCGGCACTCACACAGCGGTGATGGTGGCCACAGTTTTGAGGCTCGCTGGGTTGCGGATCATCTTGTCCAGGGTGTTGACAATCTCGGAGAAGCGCGGGCGGGTGTTGCGGTCCTTCTGCCAGCAGTCCAGCATCAGCTGGTGCAGGGCGGCTGGGCAGTCCATGGGCGGCGGGAGCCGGTAGTCCTGCTCGATGGCATTGATGACCTGAGCATGGATGAGGATGGGTGAGTGAGGGGGAAAGTGGATGAGGGAGTCGAGGGGCTCCCTGAGCTGCTTGTGCAGGCAGAGGGGCTGCAGGCAGGCGGGAAGGCACGGCCAGCCCGGCTGATCAGCAGCCAAGGGAGCGGGAGGAGCCGGGTGCTCTCCGAGGTTAATCTCCGCTCTGATGCTCCACGGCTGCAGTTCCTCCCAGCAGAGAGCTGCCACTCATTATCTCGGCGGATCTCGCCGGAGTACAGCAGTCACACTTCCAAAGCTCCTTCCCCGCTCGTAAACCCTCTGAACATTTTCAAAGGCCCTGCAGCTTGCTGAAGTCCAATTACCAGCCCACTGACTTTTCTTCCCAATTTCCCTCCTTGCATTCTCTCGCTCACCAGCCTGTTTCATCTCCAAACTCAGCACTCCTGAGGCTCCAGGAAGGAGCAGAGAGCCCTCCAGGCAGGGATTTCTTTTGAGAATGACCACCCCCTGGGCCCCAGAGCAGTGTGGATGACCCCCAGTGCTTACATCTTGGTTGGACATGTCCCAGTAGGGCCTCTCCCCGAACGACATCACCTCCCACATGACGATGCCGTAGCTCCAGACGTCGCTGGCCGAGGTGAACTTGCGGTAGGCGATGGCCTCCGGCGCCGTCCACCTGACGGGGATCTTCCCCCCCTGCAGAAAAAGGGACTTCAGCTGAGAAACATCTCCCTAGGCAGCAGAGGCTGGATGCCCACAAGCCAGGGTGGCCATCCTACACACCCCAAACCATGGGGACCCCACCAAGAAGTGTGCAGGTGGCACCTGATTGGAAGAGGTGGCAGGAGCCAAAAACAACTGCATGGATATATCTTGTACCTGCCTAAAATGGCTTAGGTGAACAAAACAAATGGGTGTATCCAAGGATTTACCCCACTGACTGATACCACCCCACTCCAGCTGCCCTGCAGGACCCAGCACATGAGTGGCCTGTCCCCAGACCCCTTCCCAGGGAGTCACCAGGTGACAAGGCTAAGCACAACTGGACTAGTGCTTGTCACAGGTGAGGAGCCACAGGATTTCCATCCCTTGGCCTTCAATGGAAACAAGGTTGAACTAAAAGCATCCTCTACAGATTCATCTGGGCTCCCACATCTGGGCTTCCAGCCCTACTTTTGGAGTAGGCAAAAAGCAAAACACCTTTAAAACCCAATGAAAAGCACTGGTGTAGGAAAGTGCCTTTGGCAGAGAGCTCCTCGTTTCTCCCAAAGGCTCAGAATCAGGCTCAGCATCTCAAGTCACTCCACCAGGCCAGGGCAGGTCCCAGGGCCAAAGGCCATGTCAGGAGTGCAGGGATGTGAGAAGGGGCAGCACAGAGGAATTGCTCCCTGGGACAGCTCCATCAAATAGCCACAAAAAAAGCCAAGGGATAAGGACAACCACAGACGGGCACAGGAATTTTCTGGGGGCAGGACTGCATTGTAAATCATTTAGCACAATCATTTTCCGTAGCCCTTCCGAAGACGCGTCAGCCGCTCTTGAAGGATGAATGGCAAAAAATTTGATTTGAATAACTACAAGTGGAGAAATTAACTGCTAGGTTGTTTTTCCTGCCTTTTCCCCAGAGCGAAAAGCCTGCTGTGGGAGGCAGAGTGATGCAATCGCAGGCACAGCATCACTTCCCAGCTGCCAGGGAGATCTATTATGGCCTAAATTAAATAAAAACACAGATGAGATAATCTCTTTTTATCTCTGAAGGTGGGGAAAAGACTAATTCATGCCTCATCTCAGCAGCTACTGCTGGGGTCTTTGAAGGAAAAATAAAAGCTGGGTGTCTGCTCAAAGGCTGCTGCCTGCAGGAAGGGTCTGGGCAGGGAGAGGGGCAGGTCTGCAGGGAACGGGAACATCCCATTGAGCAGGGGAGGGACACTGAGGGGCTGCAACTGAGCCAAAACACTGAGTCAGCCTTAAAGGCTTTCCCATTTTGGCAGCTGGAGCCAGCCCTGGCACCTGGGCACAGCTCAGCAGCCCAAGGAACTGCTTTGGCAGGAGCTGGTGCAGCCTCGTGCCGGCACCCACCGCACACACTTCTGATTAATCCATGAGATGAAACCAGCAAGTTGCTCATCTCTTTCCCCTCTGATCATCCTTAACACCTCTCAGGGACTCACAAGCAGGACAATGGCCATGGTGGGGAGGTGGGGGTCCCCTGGGGTAGCCAGGAGCAGGGGGAGAAGAGAGCTGCCGTTACCTACAAATGAGTTAATTAAGGAGGAGAAGGATGGCTCCCGTTAGGCTTGTCTCTTTAATTTATGCTTGGAACAAGTTTCCAGCAGGGAAAAGTAGACCAGACCTGGAGTGCTGGGGGAAGGGAAGTTAAAACACCATCACTGTGCTGCCAGGAGTTAGTGTGATCTCCCTGCCTTCCCTTCCTGTCTCTCCAGGGACTCCTCTATGCATCTCTCCTCCACAGAGGAGAAAGAAGAGGCTTATCTGGAAACTGCAGAAGGCAGAAAGGTGCTTAGGGAGGAGGGAGGTGGAAAACTTCTAAACAGGAGGAAGAGAAAGGAGGGAAAAGAGGATAATTTGTGGAAACCACAGCCAGAACCTCTGGACCATGAACCTATGTGGTGGGAACAATCATGAAGTACTCCCACCCATGCCAGACTGTACATCCAGCACCCTCCTCCCAGGTTCAGCAGGTGCAGGGCCCAGGGAATGCTGGACAGGAGAACATCCTGTGGGAGGTACCTACCAAGGAGCTGGTGTAGGTGGGGTCAGACGTGTCGTCCTGCAGGTAGCGCGAGAGGCCAAAGTCGGACACTTTGCACACCAGGTTGCTGTTGACCAGGATGTTCCTGGCAGCCAGATCTCGATGCACGTAATTCATCTCTGCCAGGTACTTCATCCCAGCAGCAATGCCTCTGAGCATCCCCACCAGCTGGATCACTGTGAACTGCCCATCGTTTTGCTGTGAGCGGAAAGAGCAGGCACTGGGATGAGCATGCAGACCCCACAGCGGGACCAGGGCCACTCACCCTGACCTCGGGAGGATGCTGCACCTCCCCAGAGGACTCCAGCTGCCCTGCTTGATTACAGCAGAGGTAAGCACCCCAAAACACACATTTTGGAGATGTATGGCACACTCCAACCAGCTCCCAAACTAAGCAAACAGGCTGGGATTTACAAACAGGACAAAAACATCTCCTCCTTACCCGCAGGAAGGAGTCCAGGGCCCCGTTCTCCATGAACTCTGTGATGATCATGACGGGCCGGCTCTTGGTGACCACCCCCTCGAGGCGGATGATGTTGGGGTGGTCAAACTGCCCCATGATGCTGGCCTCGCTCAGGAAATCCCGCCGCTGCTTCTCCGAGTACCCGGCCTTGAGCGTCTTGATGGCCACGTAGATCTCCCGCTTGCCTGGCAACTTCAGGCGCCCCTTATACACCTCTCCAAACTCCCCTGAGAGAGCAAGATGGAGTCAGTTAGGTTGGAAAAGATCTCCAAGATCATTGGGTCAAACCTTTCATCAATCAACCTCCTCCTCCTCCTCCACACTAAACGTTGCAGAGAGCAAGGGGGTCCTTGCCCAGCTGAGAAATGGCAGCCAATTCACACTTCAACAATGCTCTCGTCTATAAATCTGCCCACATGTCCTCTTTAAAAAAGGCCAATGTCTGCTGCTGGGGACATGTTTAAGTTTGCAACCTTCTCCAAGGTGACAGAGCCCAACATTGACACAGGCAGAGGCTGCAGCTGCCTGTGCAAATCTCCACAATGAGGGTTTGCAGGGAAAGGGAATCCACATTTCAAATATCAGGTGATGGCGCTGTTAATCCTGGCTGCCTTTCTGCACATCACTTATCATCTTGGGGTGGAAAATAATTGGGCTGTTTACATTGCTGCTCTCTGATTTAAAATACAGAGAAAGCAGGAGAGCTTTCACTTCACCAAAGCAAAATTTGCCTGTGGAGGGATTACATTTAAGGCATGTTTGCAGCCACTTTGCCTTGATGAGCAGCAAAGGGCAGGTGATACATTGCTGAACTTGATCCCAAACAAACTGACTCATTGCTTCCTCACAGCTTCCCCTCCCCGGCTTCTCACTTTCTCCTCTGAGAGTATGACACAGTTATTTAAAAATGGCAATAAAACAGCACAGATCACACACACACACATGCGTATGTGTGTATATATACATATGTAGGGAAATATGGCACAGACTACAGTGAGATTGGGCTTTTCTTGTTATCTCATGGAAAAGCCACATGGAAAATCCCAAGAGGGGCCCCATGGTCGGCCAGTGAATACATTCCTGGAGCCTTTCCCACCTCAGAGGAACTTTGAGAGCACAAAAAACCCTCATGTCCACCCTAACCCATCACAAACCCAGGAAAGCCTGATGTTTCAAGGCTCCATTGAGGGCTTTCAGGTGAAGGACCGTGTGTGCTCCCCCACAAAGTTGCTCCAGGTGGGTGGACAGCCATGCAGGAGCAGCAGAGAGGGCAGGGAAGGAAGGGCAGCAGGACACAGAGAGACCCACCTGCCCCAATGACTTCTTCAATCTTCACAAAGGACACATCGATCTCCTTGGCGAACTCTCGGACAGCTTCGTTGGGGTCCTCGTAGGTGAAGGGGTCGATGTAGATCTTCATCCCTGGAGACCCTTGTTACAGGGAAGACAGGAACAACAGCAAAGGGAGAGAATTACAGAAACAGAATTAATAGAATTGTTTCGGTTGGAAGGAGCTCAAAGTTTATTCCATACCATCCCCCATGAGCAGGGACACCTTCCACTAAACCAGTTTGCTCCAAGCCCCATCCAACCTGGCCTTGAACAATGCTGGGTGCAGTGGATCCCCACAGCCTCTGGGCAGCCTGGAAAACCAAGAGCAGTTGTACCATGGCCAAGAACTGCAGACTCTTCTGTCCTCACACTGTCCACTAAGTGGCTGCTATCACTGTACTCACACCACATCCACAGACCCTTTGGACCACCAATTCACCCAACTCCCCCCTGCACCTCCTCTCCTCTCCCTCTCTGCCCTCCCCTTTTCTACTCCTCTTCCTCCTCCACGGCAACGGGAGCAGTTACAGACCTGAACTACAGCGTGCTGGCTTTACAGTGAAGGCTTTATGAGGCTCCATGCGTTAGTGAAGAAATATTTATTTACCCAAAAAGGCCTCTGATGGCTTTGTGGCAGCTACTAAATTGACAGAGTGCAGCAATTATAACCAACAACCTGTATGGATCCGTGAAATACGGCTTGGCCACACGCCGGGACACACGTGTGGTCCCTCACCTGGGGCAGTGTGTGATAGCAGGATCTGGCCATGCTGCAGGGACATGCAGAAAGTGGGCTCTTGCCCTTTTCCAAGGGGGGAAAAAATGAAAACAGGTCCCCAGATTTCCCAAATGCATACGCAGATGTCATGTCTGGATGTCAGGGGCTTACGGAGCTGCCAAGGGGCACGGTGGCGAGTCACAGTGAGGTCACAGGGCTCAGCAGGACACTGGTGTTGTACTGCCACCCAAAAGGGACCTACAACGGGCTGTGATGCCCCCCTGAGCAGGGGAGTCAGATTCCTGTGCCATTTCTCACCCAAAAAGGGGACTGTGGATGGCACAGCAGCCCCTCAAGGTCATCTCTGGAGGAGACCAGAGGGACATCACTGCCTGCTTCCCTCCCCAAGGCACCTCACCCTTATAGGGATTAACAGCCCTCAGTTACACTATTCAGGACCTTTCCAAGGCCATGATCCCATCACACCAGGGCTTCCCAGAGTCCCTCCAGAGCCAGCACACAGCTGGATGCATGGACCACAGCATCACCTCTGCACCAGGAATCTAAATCAGCTCCCAGCTGCAAAATAATTCAGGAGGAGTCATGAAAACCTCCCCATGGGCACTGCTGGTGCCAAACAGCCATCAGGGGAGAGCAGCTTGTGGGGCATCGAGGACTCAGGAAGGACCAGGCAGGAGCATCCTCACCCCCCAAAAGGGGCCTTTGGGGCAGAAGTTCTGCACCTCAGAGGCAGGGGAGGCTGCAATGAAGCCATCTGTGCATCTCCCAGTTCATAAATCCCTTTATGGCTCCGTCTCATACACTTTAACTGCCCCATAAATTCTTTTACAAGAGCAGCTGATGCTCCAGCCAGGATTACAAAGGGATTTACAGGATCATAACGGAGACTAGCTCACTGATCAAAATATTGAAAAAATAGAGGAGAAAACAATGCCCAAGTTTCTTGTCCCCTGTCAACACAGGCTGATGTGCCCCAGGGTCTGTCCATAGACTCAGTAATCACCAGGATGAGCTCGCCCCTCATCCTCATCCCATCCAAATGAGGAATTGGGCACCTAAACCCACCCCTCATCTCTGCCAACATCAGCCCCTGACTCATCATTCCCACACCAGCAAAAGCTGGGTGAAATTCTGGGTACTGGAATGCATCACCTAAGGCACCCATGGTGAGCCTGCCTGCAAAGAGCTTTGTGCTCTTAAAATCATCCCAAGAATCCTGAAAACTGGATTAGGCCATTTTTCAGTACTGCAAACAAGGGCAAATTGTTTATCACTCTTCAAAAGTTGAAGCACTCTGCACCACAGCCCTGACTCCAGAGGCCAATTCCTTCTGGCATCATGTTTCCTTGGCAATTAATATCATAGGGACAGAGAAAAACCCTTCCTGCTGAATTGCTGGTGCCTCAACAGGGCATTTTTCCTATTTCCCCAATCTCAAAGCTCCCAGTGAAGCCATGGAAGGGATAAACAACAAAAAATACACCCCCAGAGACCCCATCTCACCCCAAAATCCACTCTGCCAGCAGCAGGTGATCCCAGGGGGCTGCTGGAGGGATGGCAGAGCTGTGCTGGGAGGCTGCAATTGCTGTGCCACTGAACACATGGTGATTTGTTCCAGAGGATGCTCTCATTACTCCATCAGTTGCTCACCACAAATTTCCCACCTGTTTTGCTCCAGCCTCTGCACTGACAGAGCACCCAGAGGCTCACTAACCTTGACAGGGTATTGTTGGCACCCAGATTTCTGACACCAGTCATCACAGCCCCCAGGTTTAGAAACCCAGAACAGGCACATGCTTCACTGCTTCCCTACCTTTGCTCAGCATCCTCGATTTAGGGGTGCTTGGGGCCAGCTAGGGATGCATGTGTAGTAGGGAATGCTTCAAAACAGAGGGGAAATGTGAAAAATCAGTCTGCCTGCAGCCTGATGTGAGTTTATCCATCAGGCATCAAATTAATCTTGCCCTGCCCCCCACAGTGCAGAAACGTGGAGAAAAGAGGGAGGAAAATCACAGGTCTGTCATCATCCAGTGATGTTTGGAAAAGAGTTTATTGTTTGCCGGGAGGTTCAGGGCCCCTCACAGTGCTGCCACCACGTTGGGAGGGTTCTGTGTGAGGGTCTAAAAAGATCCACTGTGCTTTCCTCTCTTGGCTGGGCTCTCCTGCTTATCTCCAACTCCTCTTTAGCCCTCTCCAGCCCTTTTGTTCTTCTCTGCCAGGCCGATTGCTCCATCCCCCTTCCTCCCCTCTGCTCACCCATACTGCTCCCTGCCTTCCCCACCCATCCCTCCTCCCTGCATCCCACATCTCTTTCCCCCAAGGAGACATCCAGGACCAAGATGGTTCTTCCCACATGCAAACTGCACCTGGGAAGCATCTCTAGGGGAGTGTAAATGGGATTTACATCACAGGGATGGGACATGGAAGCAGACACCAGGAAAATCCTGCCCCACAAAGCTGCTGCTTTATTTCCATTTGCAGTGCTGGCTGCTGGAGGGGCACCAGAGCAGACACTGCACACAAACAAACCTGGAATTAATTCTGCTGCACAGCTCCACCAGCCACAGAAGTCTCCTAGGAAAAGCTCAGGCTCTCCTAATTGTTTGCCACGGGGATCAGCAGCCCAAAGCCAGTTAAACATTCCCCATGACTCCAGTCACTGGCTTCCCAGAGCAAGGTACAGGGCAAGCATCAGCCACACAGCCAGGACAGCAGCAATGCCAGCTACCAGCACCCACAGCCCAGCCACACTCCCAAAATCCCTCTAACAGCTCAGCATTGATCCACACCCAGGCAGAGCCTGTGGCAGGAGATCAAGGGCTCACCCTCCCTCTGAACACCACCTCTCCCCATTCTTTCCTCCTTTGGGAGTCTTCACAGCATCCTCTCTCCATCCCTTGCCCCCTTCATCCCCCCTGCCCCTGACATACCCCCAAATCCACCATCATTCCTCAAATCCCTCCTGGTACTCTTCTTTTCCCACCCACAGTGCTGCACCACTGCAGCCTGTCCTCCCCCACACCCTGACAGACACATGTGGACATCTCCACTCCCACCCTACGGGCCTGTCCATCTGCCATGGGGGCTCCCACCACCCCACAGTCCCTCTTGGAAGAGGAGGAGTGAGGCATATGCTGGATGGAGGTTTGGGAGCATCTCCCCTGGCCTGCTTTTCCCACTTTTGCTGCTCACCTCTGCCAGTGCTGTAGTGCTGGAGTTTGTCACTGTACACGGCCTCCTTGCTGTAGGCGCGCTTCCTGGGGGAACAGGGGACACAACAGCCAGGCTTCAGGGACCAGCAACACTGCTGCTGGCCCCAAAGTGCTCCCCTGCCAGCATCACTGCTGCTGGCCCCAAACTGCTTCCCTGCCAGCATCACTGCTGCTGGCCCCAAACTGCTCCCCTGACAGCAACGCTCGATGAGGGGTAGCATTGTGCTGCTCCCACTGGCCACATGGATCCCCTATCCCACCCCTCCTACCCCTGCTCTGCACCTTACCACCTCCACCCTCCAGGGACACTGATCCCACAGGACCCACCTGCTGCAGACGATGGAGATGGCCACCAGGGAGACGATGAAGACCACGCCAGCCGCCGCGGACCCCGCGATCAAAGGCAGCTGCTCCCTCAGCTCTGACTTGTAATCGTCTGTGAGAGGAGGGAGATGGGGTCAATCCTCCCTGGAACACTCATGGAGTGACAGCAGCCTTTGGGAAGGGATCCCCTCTGATCCCATGGGTGCTGCTCCCAAGGTGGTGGGACAAGGGGGATGCAGGCAGGGGGGTCAGCTGAGGCAGGGGATGAGCCAGTGCCATGTTACACTGGGTAGGATTGTCACACTTGGCTCACACACCTTTGGCTTACAGACAGGGGAGAGAAGATCCTGGAAATAACATCAGACCAATGTGCATGGGCCCAGTTTCCCAAAGAGATGAGGCTCACAAGGTGGCTTTGTCCATGGCTTTGGCATTTCCCTTTCCTCAATAAATTCATTTATTGAGCAACCTGATCTACCAGAAGGTGTCTCTGCACATGGCAGGGGGTTGGAACAAGATGGGCTTTAGGGTCCCTTCCAACACAAACCTTTTTGAGACTCCATGATTTAAACCTTACCAAAGGTTTAAATTGGCCACTTTGACCAATTTTAACATGGGGTCTCACAGACACACAAGCAGACACTACAAGCAGGAAAGGAGGAAAACACCATTAATAACAAGCCAGCCAGAGAATGCTGTGCCAAGACTTCACCCAGATCAGACAACAGAGAGTCCACCACACAATGGTGAACTTTGGGAGTGAGGCTCAGGAGAACCTGGGAACCCTCGCCACAGGTCTGCTTGTAAGTTTTAATATCTCAACATGAGACAAGTCCTTTTCAAGAGCCATGGCACCCACAGCATCCCTTCCTCAAGCATCCTTTGGAATCTCCTTTGTCTGCTCAGCCACCCCTTGCATCCTTGAGCAGCAGGGTGAGGTGAAAGCCAAGGTGGCACCAAGAGGACTGGATATGCCTGGGGGAACCCCTAAAAAGCTACTGGCACCCTCCATGTGTCTCCCCCATTTTCCCCTGCCCCATCAGTGATGTGGGTACTCTCAACAGGCAGTATCCAGCAGATCTTACATTCCTGGGACTTCTGTAGCATTCCAGAAATATCCCTCTCTCCAAACTCCCCATCAAGGTCTCCCAGGCTGTGCCAGCAACCACACACAAGGGTTAAAATAAAACTCACCCAAAAGAAAGCATTTAGCACCATTTTATCTGTATTTTCTACTCTGCAGTTAATTACTGGCAACTAGATTTATCTCTTGCATGCTGCTTAAATCCTGAGAAATTCTCATCTAACAATCAATTATTATTTAATAAGCTACACAATCCATTCTTATTAAATTTCAATTAATTGCTTATTTGAGGCAGGATTTTTCTTCTCGCTTCTCTAATCCTGAATATTTGAGGCATTAGAGGGGGGTTTATTACCATTTCCTTCCCTTTGGTCACCCAGCATGGTTTTCCTCTTCCCACCCCAGCTGGCACTCGACATGAACGCAAGCATGGGGTGACCCGTTTTAGGGAAGAAGAAAAGCTTTAGGAAAGAAGAAAAGCTTTAGGAAAGAAGAAAAGCTTTAGGAAAGAAGAAAAGCTTTAGGAAAGACAGGCAGTGAGGCTGGGAGCCATGGATGGCACCTAAACAGAGAGAATGAACCACAAAGCAGCAACAGGGAACAGGCCCTCAGCTGCCCCAGAGTAGGAGGACTTGCTTCACTCACCAACTTCTGGATAAGTTCTGAAGCTGGGATTAATGGAAAACACTCCCATAAGTTAGTAGTTTCTAAAGGAAGCAGTGTTTGTGGGTGCAGGGAAGGGCTGTGGCCAGAAGAAGCCATGAATGTCGTGAGCTAGCCCAACACACCCCTTTGGCATGGGAAATCAGCTTTCAGGTGGGTATGACCATCCCAGCTTTGCCCTGATGGCTCAGATGGTCTCCGAGGATCCCAGGAAAGCACCCCAGAGTCCTTCCTCCAACGATCTACAACCCTCCTCCCACCCCACCACACCGTGCCAGACTCACAGCAGGTGCCAGGGGCTTCTGTCCCCATGGCTCAAGGCAGCAGAGACAGAAATAAATAGCAGGGAGAAAACCTGGAGCCGGGAGATTGAGAGCAGATCACCCCTCCCGCTGGAGGTTAATGAGACACCGTGGCAGATCACCCGGCTCCCGCCACGCTGCCTGCTGGGACAGAGCTCTGTGCAGACAAGGGACAGAGCTCTGTGCAGACAGGCTCCTTTAATCCAATTAGGGCACGGAGCTGGAGACACCCCACACCGCCAGCCTGGCTGTACTCACCATCGGTGAGGGTCTGGAAGCACATCTTGCCGCTGTACTTGCCGTAGCCGGCCACGGTGCGGGCGCGCACCTGCACCACGTAGACCATGCCGGGCCGCAGCCCCTCCAGCCGCGCCGTGTTGGTCTGGCTGCGAGCCATGGACGAGTTGTACTCGTTGTGGTCCTGTGGGCAGCCCGAGAGACACACCCTCAGTGGGACAGGGACAGGGGACAGTGGGGACAGAGGGACTGCGGCCGACCTGTCCTTGGTGAGGGCAGGGAGGGGGTTCGGCTGCAGGGGGATAAAGGAGAGGCTCTGGTTCTGCTTCAGGAGCGTCCCTGACACAGAGGATCCCACAGGAAAGGCTGGGAGAACTGTGATCGTTCAGCCTGGAGAAGGCTTTGGGGGTGACCTAAATGTGGCCTTCTAGTACCTGAAGGGAGCCACAAGGAAGATAGGAATGGACTACAAGGGTCCAGAGTCACAGGATAAGGGGGAATGGCTTCCCACTGACAGAGAGTACATTTAGGTTGGATATTGGGAAGAGATTCTCCCCTGTGAGGGAGGTGAGGCCCTGGCACAGGTTTCCCAGGGAAGCTGTAGCTGCCCCATCCCTGGAAGTGTTCAAAGCCAGGTTGGACAGGGCTTGGAGTAATCTGGGATAGTGGAAGGTGTCCCTGCCCATGGCAAGGGGTGGAACAAAATGAGTTTCAAGATGCCTTCAACCCAGGACATTCTATGATTTTATGAAACAGGACCCATAAGGAACTGGGGAGGCCCCTGCAGCATGTGCTTCCTAGGCAGCCTCCTGGTCCCACCAGAGCAGGGAGCATGGAGTAGCAGAGGGAAATAATAAGATCATCCAGAGCAAAACCAATTTATGAACAACAGATTCCTCCTCTTCAAATGATTGGTGTCTTTGTGCATTTCAGAAACATCCCACAGTTATGGGAACCTAGTGTCCCTGCCCACAGCACTGGGGGTTGGAACTGGATGATCTTTAAGGTCTCTTCCAACCCAAACAATTCTGTGATTCCACTAAACACCATAATGTGCCCTATGAGACCCTGCTCAAGCAGGTTCAAGGGCAACTGTCTGCTGAGACCCCCAGGTCCTGCAGTCCTGCTCTGCTGGCACAGGTCCTTGGCCTAGACCTTGGTGGAAACCTCATGCATCTCCGCTCTCATTTTTTACCACATTTCCCAGTGCTTTGCTGGTAAGAGGCTGCTCGTGAGATCATCTAATTATTCATACTTAGAGGAGTTCATTAGAGCTGGCAAGACACAGGAGGGATGGAACAGCTTGGGCTGGGCACGGTTCATCGCAGGGGTTGGGAGCGTGTCCCCTGCAGGACAGGACAGCTGCCAGGGACAGGAGCAGTGAAAGGCAGTGACCCGAGGCAGGGACAACCTCCATAACCTTCCCTGGTCCTCTCCAACCCCCTCCCCTCCTCCTGATGCCTTCCCCACGATTCAGGTCCCTGATCATCCTAGAAAAAAACAGAGCCAAGGCAGCCACGGGCACTGATGTGCTGGACAAATGCTGCCATGGGGAAGGAATGGCTCAGCTTGGACAGGGCTCTGAGCAACCTGATCTAGTGAGAGGAGTCCCATGGCTGGGGGTTGGAACTAGATGAGCTTTAAGGTCCTTTCTGACTCAAGCTGTGTGGAGTCCCTCATGCCATTAAAGAAATTTCCAACTGCCCTTCCCTGCAAAAGTGAAGATTAAAGATACCCCAGGTGTAAAGAAGGCTTCTCCCCCATGGGCCCTTGCAGGCATTGTGCAATCTTCTTTCTGGTTTTGGCAAGTCCATCACCCACCCCATGGCATCCCCTTGCCCTGCTTCCCCATTGGCTATGGGGCTTGGTGTCCTGTTCCTCTCTTCCCTGTGGTCACTTGCCCACTGCCCTGCCCCCTGTACCACCCACAAACCTGAGACCCTGAATAACTGAGAAAAACCACAAGGCCAAGGTCATTGGGGGGGGCAGAACCGACCAAACCATTGTGTACAGAGCACACTGGAAGTATCTTCTCAAGCAGGAAGGGTAGCTAGGGTCTGTCTTGCCAAGGCCAGACCCAGGATATCACACTGAGTGGCTAAAGAGACTCCACAAACCTGCTCTGTGATTCTGATTCTCTGATTTATCATCTGCAGTCACAACTCACTCCCCATTTCTGGAGGCAGCTCGGGCAACCTGCTGCCCGTCCTACCTGCCCACTCCCAGCAGAGCCTGTCTGAGACCCCACAGATGTTGCCCCTGCCCCCATGCCCCCAGCCCAGCCCTCAGACAGAGCTCCCCAGGCTCACCGGGGCTGGCCTGGAGCCCACGGTGCTGCCCACGTCGGGCGTGCAGATGCGGCTCAGCTTCTCGTAGTAGCGGATCTCGTAGTCCAGGATGATCCCGTTGGGCTGCTCCGGCTGCGGCCACGACAGCGTGATGCTCCTCATGGTGGCACTCACCTGGTGCATGATGGGCACAGTGGAGGGGGCTGCCAAAGGAGAGAGGGAAAATTCATGGAGAGGGTAGGAGGAATGGCCCCGAGGAGAGGGAAAATCCCCACGGCATCCCAAATCTCCCTTGCCTTCCCCATGGGAGCAGCTCGCTCATTAGCAGTGGGAAGAGCGACATCTCAGCAGCTTTGCATGGAAGCAGAGCAGCAAGCCACTGAGGGAATTCTGCTATTTAAACCAGCTACTCTGTTTAATTAGGGGCTTGGAAGTCCTTGGTGTTCCTTCTCCCTGGGACTGATTGCTTCAAGGATGTCTTCCGTGGTGGGAGAGACACAGCAAGGCTCTCCCCAGAGGGGCAAACTGAGGTCTGGTGACAGGGTCCAGCTCTGTGTGACATCTTTTGCTGTAACAGCCTCTCTGGGGAGCCAGCACTCAGCACCCAGGGAGCTGTGCCACAACTGCCGCCCCACGTGCTCTCAGAAATGGGGTGTGGGAGCAAAAATCTGCCCACTCTGAGGACAGTGACAGGGCGACAGGGCACCAGGGCAGGGACACCCCAGCCCAGCTTTGGCTCCAGAGAAGCTGCTGGGGCTGCTCTTAGGGACTCTCGGGAAAGAGAGCATCCCCAGCACCCACATGTGCCTCTCCCAGGAAAAGAGTAAGACTGTCCTTCCACCATTAGGGACACTGAGTCACTAAATCAGTCAGGAGACACTTTTCCAAATGCTTTGTGCCCTCCAAGCTATACTTATAGGGGGCAGAGCCAGCCAATACAGCCTAGCTCTGCACTTAATCCTATCAAAAGAAAGGTATCCAAGTCTGTCCACACCCAAAGGGGCACTGGCATGTCCTGTCCACAGAGTTAGCTCCCAATCCAGCCATCTCTACCCTCCGCCTCCTCACCATGCCTAAAGTACAGGCAGTGCTGGGCAGGGAAAATGCCTCCCCTGTCAGGCAACCAGCCTGGGACACGGGATCATGCCATGGAGGGAATCTGGGGGTGGCAGGAGCCCTGTTTTCCATGGTCCCAGTGGAAGATGTGGATAGTTCACCATTGCCTTTGTTTACTCAGAATACTTAATCCTATTTTATATAAGTATATATATATATAATCCTATATATTTATACTCCTATATAATCTCTCCACATCTGCTCCAGGAAGATGCTCGTGGGCACTTCAGATTGATTGCTGTTTTATTGACTCCCATTAGCTTGGATAGGGCTGGGAACATGGCTGGAAAATCCCATTGCAAAGCCAAAGAGATTTTAGAGGGAGAGAACCAATGCCCTGGATATCCCTGGTGAATTTCCATCAGGTTACCCCACAGCCCAGCATTTCCATGTTTGTAATCAGCCTTTGCAAGGCAAACAGGGACCACTGGGGTACAGACACACAGATGAGGGTGACCCGGCTGTTCCCAGCTCCCCATGGTGGGAGAAGAGCTAAGAAACACCCCAAAAATCTACCCCAGGAAAAAAAAGGCCTGGAAACAAGAGGCAGGTTTGGCTGCACGTGGTTCAGCAGACAGCGATGCCAGCCAGGCACAAATGTAGATTTGTATTCCCTGGAGCCAGGAGACTGAAATATTTTCACTGGTTTACACTGAAATATTTACACTGAAATATTTACACCAGGATTCTCCACTGTGCTACCCAGAGGGAGAAGGATGGCAAAGGCTGAGTGCCCTGGCACAAAGCAGGAATTCCCATTCCCTTTTTAAACCCAGAGCACATGGGTTTCCATCCCCTCTGATCCTCAGTGCAGCCCAGGACCAGTTGCCCCCTTGCCATCTGCACAGCCACCCCACCAGCATCCCCCTTTGACCCAGAGCTGCTCATTCAGCTCCTGATGCCTGACTGGGGGCAGGAAAAGGAGCAGGGAAGCCTGGAAAAGGAGACAACATGAAAATGATGGTAGAGGGATGTGCCAGAGGAGACAGATCCTGGATTTAGCCCCGGGATGCTGCTCTGTGCTGTAACACAGACTATGTTTCAAGGCTGGATTCACCCCATCTCCCTTCTCCCAACTGGGAAAAGAGGGAAAGTGACGATGCCATTTCATCCCCAAGCAATCTAGAGCAGGATAAAAGCAGCTATCAGATAACCCTCCCACAAGCCAAATCTCACCTTGCCCAGGGCACAGACAACCCTTCCCTATCCCCATTCCTTTTTCCCCTGGCTTTTCTCCCCACTCAGGGCTGGGGGCACCAGAGCCATCACACACCCTGACACCCCGGGAGCTTTTCTTTTTGGACACAGAGCTTGACTCCACACAGAGCTTGCAGCTGGCAGCAGGGATGCCAGGGAGCCAAACTCCCCAGGACTCACCGGCCTGGTTGGTGGTGATGTTGACAGAGACGTGCTGCTGCGGGAAGGGGCTCTTGTTGGACACGCCATTGACCGCCTGGATCTCGAAGGTGTAGGGGGTGTGAGCCCAGAGGTTGCTGATGAAGACGCGGGTGTCGGTGAGCCCCAGCTGGCGGGGCACAAAGTCCACGTTGTCGTCGCAGCGGGAGCAGGCGCGCCGGTCCGAGCGGCACTTCTTGCAGACGATGTTGTAGGTGACGTCGTCGCGGCCGCCCGTCTCCCGCGGCGGGTGCCACTCCAGGATGATGGACGTCTCGTTGACGATGGAGATGACATTGCGGGGGCCAGATGGGACACCTGTGGGAAAGGAGAGGCATTGAGACAGGGCCTTGTTGGAGTCCAGGGAGTCCCTTTGGATGGCCTGGGACCCAAGGAAGAGAGTCTGAACCCTGGACAGGGGGGTGTGAAGTCAGTCCAGGGGGGTTGGAAACCTTGACACACAGACCAGAAAGGCACCGAGTTTGATTTTAGTCCATGGGAGAAGCTTCCAACACTGAGAGAGAAATTACAAACCTCAAAGGTGTGAAAATAGTAGCTTAGCACAGCATGGGGTGAAAAATATTGTAGTTTTAGGATTCTTAGCACAGAGGTAAATGGGGGACAAGATGGAGGATTTAGGGTGCTGCCCTAAGTCCTTCTCCATCTTCCTCATCCTCTATCTTCTGAGGTGGTGATGACACAAAGTAGTTTAAGGGGATTGGGTCAAGGTAGTAATGACCTTTCTAGTATAGGTACATCGGTACAAAATAGTAAATAATGGACACGTAGTTGTCTGTATAAGAGCAAAGCAAGGCCCCGTGGGCAGGCAGTCACCTCATGTCCCAGCCCTGTCCAGACCTCGGCTGGGTGCAGAGAGAGTTCTGAGATATCAAATAATAAACAACACCAGAAACCTGAAAACAAAGCCTTGGACACTTCACTCCTTTCTCACGACATGGCTCAGGGCTTTTAGAGGGCCAAGGACTCTTTTAACAGCCGGAATCTTGGGTGAGAAACCAAACCCAAGAGGGCCTTGCCTTCCCGTGGAGGCTCCGGCAGAGAAGGATGGCCCAGGGCTCTGCATTATCCATCACCTCCTCCCTCAGGAGGGATTTGGTGTCCACAGCTTTGCTTAGCTCAGGGTCAGACTTTCCACGCTGGCAACACCAACCACCTGCACTGCAAACAAGTTTCCCAGATGGAGATGACAACTCCCACGCCGCAGACACACTCAAGTCTCCAAGAAACCTCCATGTGGAATGCACACAGATCCATCCATGAAGATGGACCCACTTTAATCATATCAGGAGATGCTGAGATAACTGCAGTGCTCATATGAAGAAGCACCTCGAGCAGATTATCCCAGCAAGAGAAAAATCACTTAAGCAGCGTCATGGAGAACCAGAGAAGCAGCAGGAGAAGAGCGAGTCAAAAATGGAAAGTGGTTATTAAGAGTTCAATGTCTTGAGTTGGAAACCCGGGAATTTCCCAGCATGGAGAAAAGCCAGCACCACTCCATGGTTTGCAAGCAGCTCCCATGTTGGACAAGAGATGAAAATGGCATTGATCAAAGCCATCAGGAGCCATTACAAATGCTTCAGAGGACAGGAATTGAACGTGGCTCCAATTGCAAGTGCTGCTGGATCAGGGCTGCAATCCGTTCAGGAGGAATCAGGGAGAGCATCACTGAGGTACAAACACACGTCTGCACAGATCCAGGGAAGGATTTGGGGTCAGCCAGGATGGCTCCACAGCCAAAACCACAAAATTCAGCTGGCTTGGTTATATTAAATAAGGGAAGCAAGGAATTCCTCATGCTGGCTGGGCTGGGGGCTGCACTTCCAAGAAAGAAAAAGGACTTTGCCATGATACAGGGAGCAATAAAAATGATGGAGGACTTGACCTGCAAGGAAGGGTTAAGAGAGAGAAGCACACTCTGTCTTGGGGAAACCCATTCCACAGGAGCCTTCCTCATGTGTGTGTGTGTGCCAGGGAACATCATTAGGGCTGTGGATAAATCAGCCCCATTAGTGGCCAAGGATGGGCTGGACAGGGACAGATTCATCAGCACCATGGTGACGTGGCTGCTGGGATGGAGAGGTCATTCTGCATGGAGACACTCTGGGAGCCTCTCTAAGCTGCTGCCATGGATAATGTGGGTGAAAGATTTTGTTCAAAGGCCTGGAGAAATGACAGCCTTAAAAAAAAATTTAAGATAATAGAATTCCATTCCCTTTAACCCTTTTCCTCTCTAGAAGTAAAAATGGAGCAGCCACCAGAGCAGCATCCTTGCTGAAAAGGGTTTTCCTGTACCTGAATCACTGCAGCATTGCCAGGCTCCCCCATGGTGGAGATGACAAAGAGAGTTACAGGGGGGTTGTAGGGGCCACAGCAGGGGCAGGAGCAGGGAGAAAGACCTTGATTCCCCAGGGGAACAGGACTGCAGGACTCACAAAGGCTCAACGGGATCAATATTAGTGAGTTACCCACAAAAATCTGCAACCTGTCTCACGAGCCTTAATCCAAATCCTCCCTCCATACCTTAAGCAGTTAATATCTTTTCAAGAAAAAGGGAAAAAAAAGTATTTCTTTCCTTTCCCAGTAGCAAACTGCTGCCTCCCCACATTCCTCCCACTTTAATTGCAGTCCCTTCCTTCCTCTGCAGGGGCCCAGGAACTGCAGGGATTGCCCTTGGAAGGGTTCCAGCCCAGGGCACTGCCTGCAGCTGCACAATGTTATGTACTCTTCTGACACAGACAAACTTTGTGGGTGAACAGCTGGCACCTCAGATTGGAGCACTGCAAAATCAAGCACTGACGAGGAGAAATAAAAATCAGCAAAAAGACTTCTTCCTATATTCCTATAGCGCAGCACTGCTGTAAATCAGTTATGTAACGAGGCATAATAAAGATCTGTAAATTATCTGTAGTTGTGCAACCTGCTGAATACCTGTATGAGAGCTCAAGTGATCCAGCAAAACACACAAATCCTTTCCTTGTTTCCTTGATGTGTGCTTTGGGCACTTCCCAGCATGGAGGGTTGGGAGCATCCATATGCCAAAGCTCCGTGATAGGCTGGTTCAAGGGCCTGGACTGTATGTGGGGGACGAGGTGAGGCCTGAGTTTCCAGCAGGATGAAGAGCACAGCAGCTCTTTCCTCTCTCCTGGGCTCTTTTCCCACCAAAAGACAGGCTTGAGGACACTGCTGCCACACCAGGCAGCTCGGGCAGGCAGCCGAGCAGCGACGCATCGCTGACTACCAGTGCTTAATGCAGCCTTCCCTCTATTAAAAAATATTCCATCTGCAAAACTATGAACAAGACAGCCAGAGCAGATAACTTTAAATCCTAATTTATCCTGGGGACTATCTCCCTGCCATCACAGCTGCTGCCCAGGTGATGTATAAATTCCAGAGGCTGCCAGTAAGGCAGGATGTGGGGCTATTCCACCCCTCCGCCTTGCCCACCCAGCCGCGCTCTGCCTCGCATCCACAGTTGGGACAGGGGGAGAAAATAAAACAAACTCCACACGGATTGAGACTTTATCTCTGCTGCTCCCCTAGAATAAGGGGAGTGAGACCCTGCAGCCCGCAGCCCCAGCCCCATACTCACTGGTGCAGGCGGCGGCGGGCGGGTCGAAGTCGGCCCGGTAGTAACCATTGCGGCACGGGCAGACCGGGGACGCCTCGGCGCTGGAGCGGCTGTTCGGGGGGCACGGCACACACAGCCCCGCGCCCTGGCTGGCCTTGAACGTCCCTGCGGGGCAGGCTGCAAGAGAGAGCACAGCAGGTGGGTCCTGAGATGCTCCAGGACACGGGGGAAAGCATGTCCTGTCCTTGGGGAGGGGCGGGGAGGGGAGGGGAGGGGAGGGGAGGGGGAGAGGAGAGGGAAAGGGAGAGG